>CM060896.1:66176544-66776544 GCA_030762935.1 Hymenopus coronatus | reverse complement strand
ACATACGAAAAACCTAATCACTGGCTGAGATGCGAAATCCCCTCCGGTACACTACACTATGTTATGTAGTATTTTTTCAATAGTTAGCGAGATACCTACTTCGATTTTTTTATTTCCCGTCCCATTATATAAAGTAAAGAATTCTCAAAGTTAGACCTAGTTTCATATCAGGCAGTTATTATCGTGTAAAAACATTTCACACACACACACACACACACACACACAGATAAATATTCTAACATTTCATTTTTTTTTCTTTCTTCAGTCTATAATTAATTGAGGTATTCAACCGAAGCAAAAAAATTACGAAATGTGTTCGCTTACGATTATATGTATAGATTTCAGTAGTTTTACAGAATGTCCTTAGAACATAAGAATTACAGTCAGGTAAAGAAAACATATGCAGAGGTGCTACTTGCGAGAGATAATTTGAAGTCATTAATATGTTAGAAATGTTTTCATTATACAACTCTACGCTTCATTGTTGCCTTCCCCTCATTCCTCTCGGATCCCAAATCTTGATGATTTCAATAGACACAGTGGTGTCCTCCTCCAGTTGCATTCATATCAAGTTTGAATAGAAGTTGTCACTCATAGCGATCTATCTATTATACGCAATTAAGCTGGCAATTGAGGCAATTCGTCATGGCGAATCAACTCTGGAATGAACTGGCGCTGTGTCTAGTGATAAATTGGTTATCACGCTCTAACTACATCCCTATTCCGAGGAGTGTGGCTGAGTAGTATTTTGACTCAGACAAGTCGAGTTGGAACAATATGTATTAAATGACCATTATCTGCCATAATTTGTAGGCTGGAGACTGTTCCAGCCTTTAGAATACTTATATTGGTGTATCCGTCACTTCTCTCCTTGGTGTTGTGTCCCTATGTCAACTTTAGATATTCTTTTATTTACTGTCTCGGTTCTTTCCATTTTCGCTTTAGCTCTTATATTTTAATTCTATTCAAGCGTATTTAGTTCTTAATTCAATATGAGTGTGTATATGTACAGGTATAGCCATATATAATGTATATGTACATAAATATAAATATAGCTTGTCTTAAAGTAAAAAACAAAATCTGATGTGTTCCAATTACATGATTCTCTACTGTCTAGTCTGTAACAAAATAATATTACAAAAATTGTAATTGCTTTCTCACAGTAACCGTGTGTAGGAAAGGAGTATGATAGGTAGAGTCAGACTGAAAAATTCAATACCATAGCTGGGATCTCCGGGTCTCTAGCTAGTTGCTCTAACACTGAGCTGCCATAATAGTTGGATCTCACGCATAATAGTTGGCTATACTATGAATCTTGGGACTAAACGTACCTGCAACATTGTAAGTCGCCATTGGGGTTGTCATATCAAAATAATTTGACATCACCTTGTGGTTTACCGGGAAACTTGCGAGTTGCCATGGTAGCTCAGTGGTAGAGCAATCGGCTAGAGAGATCCGTGGTTCAAATTTCAACTATGGCATTGGATTTTTCAGTCTGACTCTATCTATCTAATATTACAAAGTTTATTCTTCTATATATTTCATACTGATCGAGATAAGCATTAGATCGGCGTATTACTTGGTTCATTATAGGTAGAAAGGAAACAAGGGAATGCGCTAGCTAAAGTGAATCAAAGTTTTTAAAAGCTAATTGATAAATGATTGCAAATCGAGTCTCTTTGCATGGCCAGGAGTAGAATAAAAGAAAAAGGAATGATACATTCCCGTTTGTGGAAAATTTAATATTGATAGACATAACAAGGAATATCTCAACACCATAAACATGTATACCTACAACATAAGCTATGTATTTTAACGAGATGTACGAGGTACGTCCAGAAAGTAAGTTCCGTTTCAATTTATCTCCGCTTCAGCACTGCGATCGCAGTTCCGCACATGCGTGGTAGACGCTCTGTATAAAGGAGAAGAAACGTGCGCCATTTTGAGATCGCTGTCAGCCACATACGCTTTGTTGTGCTTGTTTACAATGTCGGTGTTGATTAAAAATCCCGCCGCTTGTGAAATCAGTTCTGTGATTCGTTTTCTGAATGCTAGGAAAGTGAAACTAATTCAAATTTATCGGCAAATTTGCGGAAGTTTACGGACAAAATGCGATGAGTGATTCAATGGTGAGAAGATGGACAGTTCAATGAAGGACGTAGTGAAGTGCACTAAGAAGAAAGAAGTGGGCGTCCATCTTTGGTTACAGAAGAACTGGTTTACAATTAGTGCTCTCGCTATGGAATTTCCCCAAAGCTCATGATCACTAATTCATGAAATTGTCACCGAAAAACTGAAATTTCGTAAACTTTGCTCACGTTGGGTACCGGCGGCAAACTTCCATGAAGAAGGTATACAAAAACTTGTGCCACGCTATGACAAATGCCTGCAAAATTTCGGCAGTTATGTGCAAAAGTAGTTTAAGAGTTGTAGAATTTTGTGCAATAAATAATTATTCTGCATCTGTACACAATTTAATTTTATTACCAAACGGAACTTACTTTCTGGACGTACCTCGTTTTTTTTTTTTTATTTTTTGTAGAAAGTTTTTATCTGCCTCTCACAGTTTAGAAGTTATGCAAAATTCATCCATAAGGAAGAGACTTCCAGGCCACTCCCAGAAAATTTAATATACACATATTATTTTTCAAGTAAATATATGGCATTTTAATCATCAAACAAAATCATTAGAGCCATTTTGAGCAAATCAAAAATTTCGAAAATGTTTTCATCTAAGGAATATTTGGGGTAGGGGTTTTCTTGCAAGCCTTTGTGTCGCATACTTGGAAGGTGCTGAGTTAAAATATCTAGTTTGGTATTTAACCTTTTGGTTTTTGATTTGTCGTGTTTACATACACACATGCACTCGCGAACCTTTTTCTAATTTTTTTTTCATACATGGGAGCCTAAAACTGTATTTCCAGTGAACTCTCAGTATCGAATTTTTGGATGGAATGCTAAATCTACTCTACCTATTTACGATGTAGAGAAAGCAAAACATCTAGAAGTATTTCCTATATGCCTTATGTACTCGTATTAAATGCAAAGCTTATATTACCACGGAGCTACAAATGCCCCATTAACAACTTTGCATGCCAATCATTCTTAATTTTAACGGGACTACCTTATTCTTTATAGAACAGTGATTCAGTCCCTTTGTTAACTGATCTACAAATCCCAGAGCAAGTATTAAGATATCTGTCCCACGTATAAAGTAAAGTCTAATCGATAATTACTCGAGTAATAAATGCTACTTGTACTTTGGAGTCCTTCGTAGTGTTGCTAAATTAGGAGAGTGTTTGTTATGTTCTTTTTGATGGGGGGGGGGGAGGGGTATGTTTAGGAGTCTATAATCTGGTAACAAACTAGCAAATTCAAAATAATTTTATTTTGCAAATAATTACCAGTATCTATATTTGTTCTGTTAATTTTAATGTGTTGCAGTAAATACATTCTTGTATTGTCAACGAATGCAAATTCCATTCTTTTATGCTTCACAACTTGAAGCAAACCAATTTGATACAGTCGCAAACATCCTCAATGCGCTATAATTTACTTTCCTGCTAATTTTGCAAACTATTTTGTTATAAAAGCTTATATTTAAATCTTATTATTAATAACACATTTCATTGTAGCTTCGCAAAGGCATCTGGATGCTAGAAGCAGAGTCAATTTTTGCAGTATGTATAAATTGAGTTTGATATATTGAACACTATTTTCGTAGCCTTATGAGAAGCAAAAGAACTTATATATCAAAACCAAATACTTGAATATTCCGACCAACAACTAGAGACATTATTTCGTAAATGGTTTAAATTACAAAAACTGATTTATTACAAGTTCTATTAAACTCTACAAGTTCCTCGGACAGAATTCTGCATTTATTTAATGTTTTAACAGTTATAGATCATTTAGAATGACGGGGTCTTAAAAGGCTATTTACTAGAGTCGGTCAAGTCAGCTTTCAGTCTCGCTCGTTTCTCTTTGCCGCTTAGCGCGTCTCTCGCAGCCAGTAGATGCAGCTGAACATATAGTTGACGTGGTCTCCAGTTTTATTAAAAATAAGGGTGTATAAGCTTTATTACTCCTAAAGCGTTTATGCTGCAAGAAGTAATTCTATTTTCGGTTGTAATCTGAACATGTTTATACACAGTAACACAAGGTATAGAAATGTCATTAACGATTAATATCGCTTATTCAAACCGTTTACTGTGAACGCATTTGGGACATATGTACTGTTAAACGATGAGTCATGTTATGTTATTACCAGGGCCCGGATTCTTAGCTTTTTATAAATTCAGTTTTAGCCTTTTATTAATCTCGTTAGGTCTTTAAACAATTTTCTTAGCTTGCTAACAATGTTCCTAGCCTCTTTTGGGGGGGGGCCTCTAAATAATGTGCCTACCTATATAAGGAAGTTCACGACAAACACCTTTTATAAAATAATGTAGATAAAAACATGAACAATATTTTACCTCACGGAAGCAGGCTATTAATGTGTACTGTAATCTAATGTAATTTATTACAAAGTGTACTCGTGCTTGAACATATTAACTAAACATTTAGCATGTATTTTAATATATAGCACTCATTTAACACACACTTCACATTTCAGTAGTTTTGCTGTACACAACTAGCCACATTTGCAAATGATCTGTTGCTTTTTAATATATTCCTACATACAGAAAAAGATTTTTCAACATCGCAAGATGTTGCTGGCGTATATTTCATACACACAATTTCTATACCAATATAAAATTCGTGATAAATTACTTCCCTGGCTAACCCCACTAGTACACTCAAAACACAACTAAATGAATTGTTAAACAAAAATTGTAATTCAATTGAATTGAAGAAAAAAATTATAAATTTTCTACCGAGGTTAAAAATAAAAATTAAAATAAAACTTAAGTTTAGCGACTATTAAGTCTTAATGTCCCATTGTGCCCTTTTTTTTTTTTTTTTTTTTTTTTTTTTTTTTGGGAATAAAATTCATACATTAGCTTCCAAACGGCTTGAAAATAAACGTACTTTGAAACTTTCTAACTTACTTATAAGGGAAAAATGGGTTAAAACCTAAAAATCCGGGCCCTAGTTATTACGTAACCAGTTTACACTACGGATCATACGTGAAACTACTTCGTCTGTAGCTACGAGAATACTCGAGTTGCCTCGCTCGTGAGCACTAATTCTCGATACCGAGTATCTCGTTGCCACACTCACAAGAAGTGGCGTAGCTTACGAGTAATGAGCGGGTTTTAACCGCCTCTACCATTTATTGAAAATTCCAAAAATAAAACTTCGTCTTATTTTTGAAAGGCAGTACAGGTTAAATGGAGCGCTCTGTTTTCACACGTATTATATGTACGCTCGAACTTTGCACTCAGTGTGATCGGGCGACTAATTAAATGCCACCCTGTGAATTATACGGTTTTTTATTAATTTAATACACACGCTGCTATTTAAGGCTATTGTGAAGCATATTTTTTTTCACCTGCACGTTATCTCTACTCTTTATATTTTTAATTTTCAAAATGCGATTCTATAGCCATAAATTCTCACATGAGTACATAAAATGGTAAAATCTTTAATTTTATTGAGTAATTACTATTGCTTACTTTTGACGAAATTAATTTAGGTGGATGGAATATTTCAAAACAACAAATAATGAACGATGCACCCTATTTCATTGTATTATGTTAGTCTAGCGTGTTTTTCTTTACTTTTCTATTTTAATATTGTCCTTATAGATGTTATCATTCGTTTCTTTTATACTATACAACTACTGTTTCTTAGCACCTGGTAATCTTATCAGTTTAATTTATTCCTTTCTAATATTCAGTTTACTTGAATTACTTAACGTTTTCATTATTTTGCGGTTCTCCTTAGTTTACCAATATTTCATCTCTTCTTAGCTTCTCCTTCCATAATTATAAATATTTACGTAAAATCAAAATAAATAGCCTACGTTAACACTTCACATGCACACGCTTCATCATAAAAGTCCCTTAGATCAATATACTTTATTTCATAAAGAACAGGGGGAGTGTATAATACATCCCTGCAAACTTATGTTTAACTTTTCTGCTGAGCACTACATGACTTCTGTACCTGTGAGCTGAATAGATGGATGAGTATGTTTATCATAGTTAATGAATGGAAGAAATACAGGATTACCGCTTACTTTAAACCTTCTCCTACTCTTGTCAACATTCTATTTCGCTTGGCTCGGTGCTAAACCCAATAATAAAAAAAGTTTTACTGCATATAAGTATAAAATGTTTTGAAAGTCGTTGGTTTAAAAGAACATAACGCTCATCTTATTAAATATAGAGCGTTCAAACTAGGTAAAATATCATCACTGTAGTTTACTTTAGAAAAGAAGAATATTGATTAGTTACTCCGTGATAAGCAGAGATACATAGCCAAATAAGGAAAAACACTAGTTTGGAAAGGGAAAATTCTCCTGGAGAACTTTGTGTCACAGTCTGGGAAGATACCAACTTAGTATTCCTCATGTTTTTGTTTCGGTGTGTGCCGCGTATATACACACACTCGCTGCTTGGCATTTCATACCTTTCCTTTTTGGAGGAGTGGTATTCAAGGAAACTCAGACCTTGTATTTTTAGTGCAATATCTATACAAGATTTTTTATTGGAATCCTATATTTCCTCCTCTTAGATAAGGATACAAAAGTTAAAAAGATGTCAATCGACCGCTGCGTACTTGAATTGCAAGACAACACAAATCTGATTTGTTATACTCACATAATTTTCTCCCCCGTTGTCCTTTATTTTATCTCTTCTACAAATTTTCAGAAACGTTTTCTTTATACATTTCGTTGTAGGAAGAAAAGAGATAAGGAGGTTGAGGCGAAAATAAAATATGTGCTGACTTTTAAATGCTATACTCTTTGGAGGACATCACAAGATATAGAAGAATGAAAACCAAACGCTTCTAAAACTACTCTTATAAAATATTGAGAAGTTCAAACTAGCAACAACAAATATATAGAAAATATTTAATACCATACATTTTCAACAACACCAATAACACACACTACATATAAACACACATTCTTACAAACACGTAAAAATTGTGTGTTTTAAAATCAGATCTACATTTTCCGTGTGGTAAGCTTCTTTTGTTTATATCTTTCTGGTTTACCAATAATACAAAGTTAAATGTCCTTCATTCAGAGTGAGGAAGTTTTCACAAAAAACTCCACATACCTACCTATAACTGTTATTAGTCATGGATATATCTTTTATGTATGGTGTACTAATTCAAATCCTTATAAGCTTATTCAAGAACATAAAAATCAAGTGAAAGTTTTCCGCATACCTAACAGATTGGTTGAAGAATGAATTTTCCAGAAATGTTTTTGTTCAGCTTTAAAAGATGATGATGCTAAATACCAAGTTTAGTATTTATGCTATTTTCCTTTCCGAGTTCTGCTATTGAACACACACACACACACAAACGCGTGCGCTGGTAAGTGATAGAAAAAATAAAAGTATGCCAAGGTAACAGAAAATAGGCAGCTGTTAAAGCTGGCTTGCAACGTAAGAGAAACGCAATTCAATGTAAAGAGAAAAAATGGCAAAATAAATGTAGATGCACTTTGTAGTGTTAAAAATTGTACGGTTTACTAACACAAAGTTTCTTTAAAGTTGATATCCAGTTCTAAAAATGAAAGAAAGGAAAAAGAAAAAATCTTATGTGTTCCATTCACATGACTTTCTCTACCTATCTGCAAAAAGAATTATTAAAACGCTTATGCTTCTATTTACTTCATGCTAATCCAAATAAATTAGCAGAAATAGTGTTATTAGTTGCTTCCTTGGAAGCAGAAGCGAAATAAAGGAGTACCGTAGATTAAAGTGATAGTCAAAATCTAGTTGCTATATGACTGAAGTTCTTTTGTTTATATGGACAGGAGTTGATAAATTCCTATATAAGAAAAGTATAATTTTTTCAAAACTGAAACTAATAAAAAGGAATATCTCAAAAACGACTAAATTCACGAAAAAAAATGTATATTACATAAGTTGTGTTTTAACGTGTTCTATATTTTTGTGTGGTAACTTTTTGTCCATTGGTTTAGTAGTTATACAAAATTCCATCAAATTCATCCAGAATACAGTGGTCTTCAGAGGCTATTCCCTGAAAATTCAAGATGTACTTTTATTTGTCAGGTAAATATACTTAAAATACGATATTTTACAGCTATTTTTGAGAAAATCAAAATTTTCGAAAAAGGTTCTATGTAAAGGGTAGTTGGGGGTGAGTGGATTTTCTTGAAAATCTTCGTGTCGCATCCTTGGAAGATACCAAACTTAAATACCAGGTTTGGTATTTAACGGAATTTTTGTTTTTGAGCTATGCTGCCCACAGACACACACACGGACATTTTTCTAAAAATTTTTTTTTTTTGACTCAGGGGGTCTCGGTATCGAATTTTGGGTGCACCCTTTCTATACACTATGTACAGAGTACGTATAGAGAAATTAAAAAAGAACAGAAAAACAAATGTAAAGTGGATTGTTAACTAAGAGAGCAGAAAAACTTTAGGCGACTGGTTGAAAGACGAAGCCACTAAACATTCGTTAGAATATCTTCCAAACAGTCCCTTTTTGTGAATGAAAATAATGATATAATAAGCTCATAAATAGGAGTTATATATGTAGCACATGTGTGAGTGTACATTTGTTTTCACCTTACCTCAAATGAAGAGTTAAGGGTGTGTTTGACGCTACTGGAAGGAAGACCTAATGGATATCGCCGAAGTTTTACTTAAGGCGATACAACTCAGATCTGAGAAGGCTGATAATATGAATGCCTTGTGTGACTAGCTACACGTACCGACTTGAGTGTGGTGTTTTATTTTTGTACTATTTAATTCATTTTTGACTTAATATTGTGTGTTGTGTTCACTTCTATTTATAAATACTTGGGTTGTTTATATTTAAGTTGTTTGATTCGAATATATCTAACTTACCATTTTGGTGGAATGGTCTTTTCTTATAGGGTATTGAAAGTAATTTTCCTTACTTGACACGTACTATGGATATATTAGGTAGGGAAATATATATTTTGAGGTCCTCTGAATCCAAAAAAGTATTTTTATAAATCCATGTGTGTTTCTATGGACAGCATAGCGCAAAAACAAAAAGTCCGTTAAATGCCAAATTTCATGTCTAAGTATACTATCATTCAAGGATGCAAAACGAATATTTGCAAGAAAATATCCCACTCCAAACTACCTTTCTCAAAATGGCTCTAATTATTTTTTTTAAATACGGCATATTAAAGATATTTACATGAAATTAAAATGTATATCTTTAATTTTCTGGGAATGGCCTCTGAAAACCTCTTCATTTTGGAACAGATGGACAAAAAGTTACTACACAAAAAATACATATTTCAGTTTTAAGCTATTTATACTTTTCTCAAATGGGAGGTCATCTTTTGTGACATCTCCTCTTTTTTTTTTTTTTTTTTACTCTTGCCCTTGCAAAGTGAATAAAATATCAATTGTTTCCATTGGCGGGTCGGTCGGCTTTTTAAAAGGCTTGACTATCGCCTATTCCTGTACATTACCTTATTTCTCTTTTCCTTAGAAGAACTAATACAAACATTTCCGGTAATATTTATCTCGGTTACCACGATATAAATCAATGAATAACAGTAAATTGTAATTTAATGCCCCACAACGTGATTAGTCATAACTGACAATGAATGAACTTGGTGAAGTGATGCTCAAATGATCTCGGGGTCCATGTAGCTTAAAGTTAATCGACATTCGTATTCTTAGGATAATCGAAAACCCCGAATAAAAGTCGTATCTGGAGAACTCAGCCAAAGTGCGATTTGAACAACTCGCGATCTATTGAATGTAATGCAGACACGCTACTCCCACACTAACCAAGCGGGCTTTCTTACTCTGAGGTTTATAAAAACACATACGATATGTTGAATCAAAGCAATTGATATGGAAAAATGTTTGTACACTTTTATTTAAATAAGTATATTTATTCTTTCAATAATTTAGTGTCATTCAATGGAAGTTTTGCCAGTATTCTAACATTTCCCTTTTTGGAAGTATTAGGGACATATAAGCTCTCTTTGTATGGACTCAAGTAACTATTAGTTGACAAATAAAATATTTTCTTGCTACATTTTTAATGCAATGCCAAGAACCTAAACCTAAAACTTACTAATATAAATTTAGAAGACATGGAAAGTACACTTAGTAATATATGTATCGAAAATTATGACACTGGTGATGGTTATGACAGAAAGTGAAAAAGATGGGTAATTCTGTTATGAAGGGCAACTGTTTTCACTTTTAGATAGCGGTGTGTTAACATAAGTTGCAGTTATAACATGGTATTTTCCAACGTGACGAAATCAGAGCTACTGTTTTCTCTTCAGCAGAAACGTTGAGAAACTGGTCGTCCAGGTCATACGTAAGAGGCGCTTGTGTTTTATTATCCACACAACTATTTACGGTATTTTTTTTAACTGTGAGATTTCGAAAGTGGTTGGAAAACATATATGTAGTAGCATTTTGCCAAGGAAGCGATTGCGAGGCATTTCATCCCAATAAGGAGCCAGATCTCCTTGTGAGCCGGCTACTGGTTGTGAAATTGCAGCAGCATTGTCCTCCAGTATCTTAACCTTCCGTAAGAGATGTCTATGTCGCAACAGAAACGATGTTTCTGTGGTCCACTGTTCCTTCAGTTTCTTTGTTGTCTTTCCACCCATCTACATACATACCTGGAAATTCTATTTCTGATTGCATTAGCACCTCGCCCCATTGCTTCCCCTCTCTTTCTCTCAGTTTCAACCCTTCCTCCTGTCCGACCTCCCCCACTGTCATACTTTTCCCTCTTTCTCACTCTCTATGTAACGCACACTCAATGTGTTGTTGCAGTGTTTTTTATGGAGCGCCACTAAGATTTAAATAGACACTTGCGTCTAATGGTTGTTATATGATCGGAATTATTCTCATTAGATGGTTATCAGAAAGCTACCTTGAAAATCCAGAATTAATAATTCAAACTAGCTTATGAACTGAATATCTTGACGACAGAAAATAAGTATCCATCTATTTATACACAAAAATTAGAGTTAAAAACCTTACATTACATTGCCATAAAACATTACAAACTAAAATCAACAATTTTTTCTGTCTTTCTGTCCACTCATCTACTTAGCTAAACATCAAAGAACATGTAAGAATGGAACGTGGAGAGTTTACGAGTTATCTAGTCCAGTAGGGAAAACAAGTCATGTGTAATAATCACACGATTGTTTTTTCATTTACGTATGCATCCCGCCCCCCTCTCCATTAACTTTTACGGTCATATATGGGGTATTGCTTTAAAAACAATTGCTAGTGTTTAAAAGTAGAACTGTAAGGGATATGAATATTAGTTTTTCAGTATTATACGGTATGCTTACACACATAAACGCGCGGGGGCCGCGCCGTGGCTGAGTGGTTAGACCACTAGCCTCTCACCTAGACGGCCGGGGTTCGATCCCAAGCGACCGCATGTGAGATTTGTGGTGGACAAAGCGGCGCTGGGGCGGGTTTTCTCCGGGTACTCCGGTTTCCCCCGCCATCGCATTCCACCGGTGCTCCATCATCATTCATGTATCATCAGTGTCACCGCCTGCGATGCCATTAGTAGTTAAAGCGGGCGTTAAACACTACCCAAAAAAAAAAAAAAAAAAACATAAACGCGCGTGCTCACACGCCCACATGCATATTTCCAGACCCTTTGGGTCTAGTTAAAGAAATATTCTCAGCTGGGAATCGAACTCGGGGCTTCTGCATGAGAATCCAAAACACTGAAAACTTGATAGCAGAGGCAAGCTCCCGCCATTTTCTCTAGCCACTTTCACTATATTTTTTTTTAATTACGATTAACGTTCTTTAACCTGTGAAATAGGAGAAATTATGCTTAAATGCTCCCAGAATCCATAGGGTATAGTTGCCTAATCTCAGAATTACGGAAAACTTAAGAAAAATTCTTATCCGAATAACTCTCCCTAGACGAGAAACGAACTCAGAACTTCTTCAATTATAACCCACACCGCAGAGACGAACTTATTTTTTATTACTTTCTCTAGCCCGTTTGTTCAATGTTCCTAGTGGATTCCCAAAATTTAGATGTCGAGATTTCACCGGAAATATATGTTTTGAAATTCCCTGAGTACGAAAAAAGCATTTTTAGAAAAATATCTGCGTGTGTGTATAAGTGTCTGTGGTCAGAATAGCTCAAAATGAAAAGACCGTTAATTATCAAACTTGTTATTTATGTTTAGTATCTTCCAAGGATGCGGCACGAAGATTTTCAATTAAATCTCCCCCACCATACATTACTCTTTAGTGGAAAATGTTTGAAATCGGTTTTCTCAAAAATGGGTCTAACGATTTTAATTAAAATATTGTATATTGAAGTTATTTATATCACCAATAAAACGTATATTTTGAACTATCTGGGAAATGCCTATGGAGAGCTCTTTACTCTGCGTGAGTTCAGTAGAATGGTTAAAACCGTAAGAGATAGACAAAGCTTACTATACAAAAAATGTAGATCTCTTAAAACTCATAATTTATGTCATACACTTTTTATATAGAGCTGATCGTTTCTGAAATATTCCTTATTATTGGTTTCAATTTTACTACTTAAACTTTTCTCAATGAGAAGTGACGTTTCGTTTCATTTCTCTTGTTTTATTGCAAACTATGCAAAGCGAACCAAACTTCAATTGTTTCGCATAGACTTGACTATCGATTTAGCCTAGTGTATTTCCCTTATTACTTTCTCTATACGTGCTATGTATATAGTGTATAGAGAAGGTATTGCACTCCACCAACAAATTCGATACTGAGATTTAACCGGAAATATATGTTTTAGGGTCCCCTGAATCCAAAAAAAGTATTTTCAAAAAAAGGACCGTGTGTGTCCGTGTGTCAGTGTGTCCGTGTGCCCGTGTGTCTGTGAACACGATATCTCAAAAACGAAAATTCTGTAAAATACCAAACTTGGTATTTAAGTTTAGTATCTTCCAGGGATGCGACACGAAGATTTTGGGAAATATCCCCCCACCCCAAACTACTCTTTACATGGAATTTTTTTCGAAAAATTTGATTTTCTAAAAAATGCATCTAACGACTTTGATTAAAATATCGTATATTAAAGATATTTACCTGACAAACAAATGTATATTTTGAATTTTCTGGGAATGGCCTCTGAAGACTACTTTATTCTCGGTCAATTTTACGGAATTTTGTATAACTGCTAAACCGTAAGAGATGGACAAAAACTTACCACACAACAAATGCAGAGCACCACAAAAGACGCAATTTATGTTATATACATTTTTTTCGTGAAGTTGATTGTTTTTTAGATATTCCTTTTTTTTTCAGCTATAAAGACTTATACTTTTCTCATACAGGACCTTGTGAACTCGTGTCCATACAAACAAAGGAACTTCAGTAGCAGAGCAACCAGCTTTTGACTATCACTTTAACCTATGGTACCCCCTTATTTCGCTTCTACTAACAAGGAAGCATGTAATAAAACTATTTCTGCTAATTGTTGCCCTGTTAGATGAAGTAAATAGAATAATTTGTTGCAGTGATATAGAGAAAGTCATGTGAATGGAACACATCAGATTTTAATTACTTTCTCTACACGTACTACTTACATAGTGTATAGAGAAGGTATTGTATTGCAACCAAAAATTCGATACCGAGATTTCACCGGAAATACATGTTTTGGGTCCCCCTGAATCCAAAAAAAGCATTTTCAGAAAAAGGTCCATGTGTGTGTCCGTGTGTCTGTGAACAAACTCAAAAACTAAAAGTCGGTAAAATACCAAACTTGGTATTGAAGTTTAGTTACTTCCATGAATACGACACGAAGATTTGAGAAAAATTCCCCCACCCCAACCTACTCTTTACATGGAACCTTTTTTCGAAAATATTGATATTCTTAAAAATTGCTCTAACGATTTTGATTAAAAAATTCTATATTAAAGACATTTACCTGACAAATAAAATGTATATCTTGAATTTTCTGGGAATAGCCTCTGAAGACTACTAATTTTACGAAATTTTGCATAATTGCTAAACCGTAAGAGTTGACAAAAGCTTACCACACAAAAAATGTAGAGCACGTTAAAACACACAATTTATATCCTATACATTTTTTCGTGGAGTTTATCATTTTTTAGATATTCCTTATTTTTGGTTTCATCTTTAAAAACTTACGCTTTTCTCATACAGGAATTTGTCAACTCCTGTCCATACAAACAAAGGAACTTCAGTCACATAGCAACCAGCTTTTGACTATCACTTTAAGCTGTAGTACTCTCCTAATACGCTTCTACTTATAAGGAAGCAAGTAATTAGACTATTTCTACTAATTTTTTCTCAATTAGCATGAAGTAAATAAAAACATAAGCTTTTTAACAATAAATTGTTGCAGAGATGTAGAGAAAGACATGTGAATGAAACACATCAGATTTTTTATATTTACAACGAAATAAGTAATACACCAATTTATGCTAATGTTTACTTTGATCAGCATGTCGTGGTTAAAAGAATAATCTTTTGTAAGGAAAGTAGTTTGTGTAACAGCTAGAGAAAGTCTGTAAATGGAACACATCAGATTTTTCTTATAGTTTTTCTGCAAGTTATACACACATATACCTACTTATTTTATATTTACTTCTCTTCATCATTATGACTATTTTTATAAATTCAATTCACATGTCATTTCCTCAGCAAACTATTCTTAAAATACATATTCTTCTATCTACTTCGAATTAATTCTGATAAAAATTTGTAAAATACTCTTATTTCATATTTCCTTGTGGATAATGCTAGACTAAACGATAATTCAATTTTTTAAAGTCGGTCGTTATGTGATGGCTCTGAAATTTTGTTCTCTTGTTTAACCAACAGAATAAAACGAACAGCAACTTCCCATTTTAAGAAGTATAAGTATTTAAATATTTGATGCGTTCCATTCCCGAAACCTTCGCTACCTATTCTGCACAAATTATCCTTACAGAAACGTATTCTTCTATCTACTCCATGTTAATCAAGATAAACATAAGCAAAAAGCCTCTTATTTATTTCCTTTTGGCTAAAAGCGAAATAAGTAAATACACTAGGCTAACGTGACAGTAAATGTTTTAAAAGCTGGTCACCGTGATAAGAATGCATTGTCAGGGATGAACAGGAAAGATAATAAAAGCAAAAAGGAATAGCAGAATCCCTATTGAGAAAATGCATTGTAAAATTTATACGATTAACGAGCAATATCTCCAAAATGTTTCTGTAAGATATATTATAGCGAGATCTATAGTTTTTGTATAAGATTTTACTTACCTCTTACGGTTAAGCAAAAGTTCTCCATAATGAATAGTTTTTCAGTGGCTGCTCCCAGAATATTCAGATCATACATTCACTTATATTGAAAATATATTTAAACATACGGTATTTTAATAAATATACTTAGAGTCTTTTTGAGAAAATCAATATTTTATTAAAAGTTATCGATGTATAGGTTAATTTTGGTTTGCAGATAGAACTTTCTTGAACATCTTCATGTCGTATTCTAGAAAATGAGGAAGTGAAACTTAAAGATTAGTTTTTAATAAACTTTTCATTCTTTTTGTTTTCCTAAAACTGCTTTTCTGGATTCAGAGGTCCTCAAAACATATATTTGTGGTGAAATTAAGGTAATAGATTTTTGGATAGAAGTATCTTCTTTACGTACTAAATATGTGGTAGAGAAAAAAATTGAAACAACGTCAATTATCTGAACCCAAATCCATAAAATATCTAGGTTATGTGTTAAATGATTTTTGCATGGACACGTGGAAAACAAAAGGAAGATCAATTTACAGTTTAAAATATTGAGCTTATAGTCTTTATCCTATTTTTTCTACCCGTACCTAGAAGATAGAGAAGTATTGCATTCCACCTAAAAATTCGAGTCCAAGATTTCACTGGAAATTCACATTTTGAAATACTCTAAATACAAACACAATTTATTAAAAGTTTCGTGTGTGTATGTGTGTGTATGTTTGTGAACAGCATAACTCAAAACAAAATGTCCAATTATATTAAACTTAGTATTTTGGATCAGTATCTTCCGATGATACGAAATGGAGGTCTTCAAGATAATTTCTCGATTCCGGTTCTTCCTTCCGTGGAAAAAAATGTTGGTTCTTTTTAATTTTCTCAAAAATGGCTACAACGATTTTTTAAAATACATTATATTTATAATATTTGCATTACAAATAAAATGTGCATCAATTTTCTGGGAAAATCCTCTCAGGACCTTTTCATTCTGCATCACTTTTATATAAAACATTATGGATCACTGAAAACCCATAAGAGATAGACAAAATTTTGATTTCGTTATATCATATAATTCATGTCAAATCACATTGTTTGTGATACGTTCTAATGCTCAAGTGCTATATTTTCTGAAGTTAACATTGGCACTTCTGTTTCCTTCTTTCCTTCCTTCTTTCTCTCTATTTATTTATTTTTTATTCTTTTCTATAATGTTCATAGAAATTTACGTAAACTTAAAATTATTACGTAGCAGCCAGACTTAATAAGAATTGTCTAACCTTTAGCTTAACATTGATTATACCTACAACGGAATGTATAATGAATATATAGCCCTATCAACAAGAAATATATTAGAATAATAAGCTTAGGTAAGAACAGTTTTTAGAAAGTGAGTAGAAAAGGTAAAAAAGTATTTGTTATGTTTAACGCATATCATAATAGAGGAATGAAATGATAATTTGGAAGTGACATTTCAAAAGGAAAAATAACATAGAATATCTTGCCGATATTTTCTTCGAATATTTGTGATAGCTGAGAAAAACTTGGAAAAAATCTGGACGATGTCGGGTGTTTTGAGCCGCAGAACTCCCGCTCAAGAGTTTGCCACATATATTGATGAATATTTCATTAGTAGAGAAAATCATGTGAATATATTGCATTAAATTTCAGCGTTGAATATTAATATAGTACAACAAATGATCTAAAAAAAAGGTACATGTGATTAATTCACATTCAAACGTTGCATTTCATAAACTTCGTGATTCTTGAAAACTTTTCTTTTTGGACAAGTTAACTGCGCCATAGGATAAGAATATTTCAACTTTAAACTAAAGATATGACTTAATGATGCTAAAACATCTAAAGAAAGAAAAATGAAATCTTTGTAGCATGTATGCAAGCACATAAAGAGATCCTGAGTTCTTAAAGAACAGAGCAAGGAGATGCTGGTTTTGAAAAGCTTTGTCATTAGCAGTGTTCGCTTAAATGACAATGACTTAGACATTTATACAATACGCTTTCTCGATATAAAGAAATCCTTTGTGTAGGAAATGTCATTGTTTTATACACAAAAAAAGGCTTAAATAAATCTTTCTGGCGCATGACAGTTTGCAATTAAATGCCTCAGGATGGGTCCAAATGGCAACAACTTTTTGTTTGCATATCTCTGCTATAATTTATTTCCGAAACGTCTAAATGTTAATTTTAATAAATTGTTGCGATGTCATAAGCAACCCACTAGGATGATTAGATGACTAAAAATGAAGTTTAATAATTATAACGTCATGTTTTAAGGATAGTCCAAGTTCTATAATAATGGTATGAGACACTCACAGAGAGGCTCACATTCAGGAACCTCCGGGCTCAATTCCCGTCGACAGCATACTCTGGCCTTGGCTTTTACGAGGTTTTCCCTGGTCAGCTGGCGAATTTGAAGTGGTTACTGTTTTTATCACGATTACTTTTCCCTCATTTCTCTTTCATTCCGTTTCAGTTGTGCTTCTAGGTTTCGTGTCATAGCGATGCCGGATAGAAATAGTATTCCTAGTACACATCAAAGATTTCAAGTGTCATTCATCCTCTTCTTTGCGCATCTTCAGTAAATGGTCGGGTCTAGCGAGAGAGGAAGTGATAGGAATTTCCGCGTGTCTCTGTGGCCTGTCTACCTGCGACATGTAGCCTACTGAGGTTCCTTCGTTTTATCTGTTCCTCCTGGGCGATTTAACCGCAATTGTTCTACTGCATTAGGTATCCACTCTGTTGCGCTTCCATGCCTTATGAGAAATACTCAAAAGTAGTGCTCTGAAAATTGCTTTTTGGAAATGAACACTGAATTGCTGTAAGTTTGCTACCTTACTGATATTTTAAACTCAACTGCATGCGCTCTAAAGTGGATGCATAATATTGATAACTATTTTATTACGGATTAATTATAAGTATAAACAGTGAGCTGCTTCGTCAGAGACAACCTCTATATTGTGGAAGTTGAAAGCAATAAGTACTTTTTGTTTTGAGATTAAGTTTGAGCTCCCGCTGTGACATTGTATTTTTCATTCTGATACCTACAATTTTAGCTTGCATACAGCCAGGTGAGACAGCCTTTTAAATCTACGATTGTAGATTTTGTATTTTTCATTGCCTTCAAATTTAACAGAAAAGTGAATCATGAAAAATGTTCATTGCTGGTTCGGGTAGAGAATCGCCTGGAAATTCAATTATCATTGGTTCAATTTTTGGTCGTGGTACACATTTTTCAAGTCTCGTTAGCCTACCCTTAGTCGTGCTAGAACAAATTGAAAATACGTGAAAAACGTATATCATAACACACGATAACTAACACATTAAGAGGTAATAAAAGGGAATATTTCTCGGTTTAATGCCGAATTCACTTTTATACCTCTCTTCTCATTACACATACAGAGGTAGAGAAATATTGCATTCTACCTGAAAATTTGTTACCGAGATTTCCTGGAATAAACGTTTTAGAACCCTCTGTTTCCAATGTTGTTATATAAAGGCCCGTGTTTGTGTGTGTGTGTGTGTGTGTGTGTGTGTGTGTATCCGCGTGTCTGTGAACTTAATTACTCAAAAACGGATAGTCGGTAAAGTAAAGTAAGTACTGGTATTAAGTTTTTAATCTTCTTAAAAATGACACTAACGAATTGACAGTTACATGTCAATTAAAATGCATATCTTGATTTTTCTTGGAATAGCTTTTGAATATCTCTGCATTCTGGATGACTTTTGAATAACTAGTAAACGGTAAGAGATAGACCAAAGCTTACTACACAAAATATATACATTTCATTAAAACATACAATATGTCATATATATTTTTTTGTGGAGTTGACCATTTCAAGATATTCCTTGTTTGTGGTTTCAGTTTTAAAATATTTAAACTTTTCTCATACCGTCATTTTGAACTCCTGGTCATATAAATTTGACTATCGCTTTACCCTATGGTACTCCCTTATTTCCCTTCCTCTTACAAAGAAGGCAAGTAATAAGACCATTTCTTCTAATGTTTATCTCGATTGATATGAAGTAGATAGAAAAGTAATCTTTGGTCATAATTGGTATAGAAATGTAGAGAAAGTCGTGTGAATGGAACATAAAAAATATAATCGAACTCAATGAAAGTATTGCAAGTATCCACAGAGTAATTGAATAAGTTTATCCATTATATGTAAACGTTTGTGTATCTATCACAGGATCGCGGGTTCAAACCCGGCAAAGAACGATGGACTTTTTTGGGCGTAAAAATCCTTAGCATGGCTTCCTTCGGAAGGGAAGTAAAGCCGTTGGTTCCCTGTCGTAGATTTACGGCAGTAAAAGAACCTAAGCCTGATAGAGAGGCCTCTGAGCAAAATTAAGAGGTCTTTCACGCCCAGTATACAATGGGACACTGAGAACCACAGCAGTTAAAGAGCGTCCATAAATAACACTCCATTTTTTTGTGTGTATCTCTCAGGTGGCCTAACTACCCCGTATTTAACGTGTGCAGATAATCCTTCGTGCATTAAAAGAGTTTCAAAAATCAACGAGGCAATTTCAGGTAAAAACCGGGAAGTGAGGTACTACCATGAGCGACGTTCGTTTACCCCTCTAAAAGATCGCGATTCAATCACCATTCTCCGCTAATAAACAAAGAGGGGTAAAAGGAAAGCCACTCACTTCAGTTCTCTATGACTGGTTTTAACTCTAATAGCCTCGTTGAGTTTTTGTTTAATGCACGAAGGGATATCTGCACACGTGAAATAGGAGTCACCTGGTATGTTACCACACATGAATCACATTGAAAAAAATCTGAGGCGATAAACCCACGTAACTTTCTCTACCTATTTTGCAACACACTATTTTTACAAAAGCTTCTTCTTTTATTTAATTCATGATAATCGAGATAAACATTAGCATAAATGGTCTTATTACTTATTTCCTTGTAAGTATATATTAAATTCAAGCAACAGTCAAATTTTTTAAATGTGGTCGATGTGAGGAAATTGAAACGAAATTCTGTTTGCATAGTCAATAATAAAAAAATCTGATGTGTTCCATTCATATGACATCCTCTGTATCTCTGTAACAAATTATTGTTAAAATGTTGTGCTTCTATGTACTTCATGTTAATCGTATAAACATATTCAGAAATGCTTTTTTGTAAGCAGAAGGTAAATAAGAGAATACACTAGCCTAAAACGATAGTCAAATATTTTAATATACATATTCCTGTATGTGAAAAGTTTAAGTACTTTAAAGCTGAAACCAATAACAAGCAATATATCTAAAATGGCCAACTCCACGAAAAAAGGTGTATGACATAAAGTGTGTGTTTCAACGAGTTCTACATTTTTTGTGTAGTAAGTTTTTGTCTATCGCTTACGGTTTACTAGCTATGCAAAATCCAGAAAAATTCATCCAGAATAAAGAGGTCTTTAGAGGCTATTTCCAGAAAGTTCAAGGTATACATAAATTTTATTTGTCGTGTAAATATATTTAATATACGGTATTTGAATCAAAACCGTTAGAGCCATTTTTGAGAAAATCAAAATGTTTGAATTTGTTTACAAGTAAAGGGTAGTTTGGGGTGGGGGATTCTTCTAAAAATCTTCGTATTGTATCCCTGGAAAACACTAAATTTAAATATCAAGTTTGGTATTTTACCAACTTTTCGTTTTTGAGCCATCGTATTCACAGACACACGGACCCGCACGGACCTTTTTCTGAAAATGCTTTTTTTGGATACAGGGGACCGTGTATTTCCGGTGACATCTCGGTATCAAAATTTTGGTTGGAATGCAATACTTTCTCTTTACACTATGTACATAGTACGCGCTGAGAAAGTAAAAATTAGTTTTATTCCGGGAATCTCAAAACATTTATTTCCGGTGAAATCATCAAATGGAATTTTTTGGGTGAAATACGAGTAAAATACTTTTCCTACGTACAAACCAGGTAGCTCTGTTTCTGAGATGTGCAGATGTCCCTTCGTAGGAATTGCAAATTTAAACGTATCAGTGAGAAACTGGCCCTACCAAACAGCGTAATCCGCTCACCGTCTCAGATGTTAAGCAAGAGGGGTAAACGGAGGACTACTTTCTCAGTTCCCTACTGACTGGTTTTAACTATAACATTTCCATTGAGTTTTTGCAGCGTTTTAATGGACGAAGGGATATCCGGACACATCAAATACGGTTTGGGGCACTTGGTACGTAGTAGAGATAGTGATTCTCTGACTGAATGTAAGCGGAGAAATTAAAATCAAATCAATAATAATATCCATAAATTTAAGACGTAAACTTATTAAAATCAGAGAAGATGTTGAAAATATATTTTAAACGTAATGGTACATTTTTAAGCGTTTATGAAACCTTTGCTCCCGTTATTGGGTTAAATGCACATATTATTCTCCGTTTCTCTTCCTCCATTCATTTCTCCACCAGTTTTCTCTTCCTCTGTTTCTCCTTCTCCCTCTCTCACCTATTCTCTCTCACTGATTTCAAACTGCCTAATTTTTGTTTATACTTGCATAAATATCACTATCCGTGGTTCAAATCCCGGCTAAGGTATTGCATTTTTCACTCTCACTCTACCTATCCAACTCCTGTCCTACGCACGACTTGTGCCATCCCTATACAAAATTTGTTGGAAAATGCAATAAAGAAAAAAAAATAAAGACATAAACAACCAAACAAAAAGAAAATACTTTAGTATCGAGGTCTCATCTTAGAAATCTCATATTTCGGCTTTTTGTGTCTTCCAATTATTGATTCATAGCATACATTTGAATGAAATACACGGTTTCCGGGTAAAGTTAAGTACTTTGAGAGCACTAATGTTAGCATTATTCTGATCTGTGATTAAAATGCTGCTTAAGTATTCTGTGAAGACAGTTTAAACTTTTTAATTGGTATGAAAGTGAAGTTGAGAGATCGAATGATTATGGAACAACTTTCTGTATATGGGCTGCACAACCAGCTGTAGTTTGTGTTGATAACTAATTAAACCTGGCGAGGAAAATTAATAAGGTGGATTTGGGTTCCTCATCACGCAACTACCACCATACAAGGAGTTTCATATTGTATTTTGTCTGAAGAAGCGAATTTCTGGTAATGAGCGCTTGCACATGACCACTGGCTTATCGCTGACTTGGCGGTTTTCTTCAGCCAACCTTAATTCCTTCATCATGATTCCTTTCTCGTGTTTTTTTCTTATATCAGATCAGAGTTGAAGCAGGCTTATCGACTCACTTAGTAATTCCAGTAGCTCTTACATTTATCTTCTGGTCTAATTAGTTATAATACCCAATAATAACATTTTTTTCCTATCACCCTATATTTAATCTTCTTTACTTTATGCTAAAGGAGCCTGAATCCTTCTTGTACTTATCAGAAAAGTATTCTTTGTATCAGAATAGAGTATACAGTGCTTAGACACAGTTTGAACTGGTTTGTCAGGTAAATGTTCGCCACTAAAGTTACAAGAAAACTGAAATAGACGTACATAAAACGGTTGCTTTATATACTTTATTTTCATGTACAGGCTATTCCACATAGCATTACGGATGAAAATGTCTTAAATTAATAGAAAAACCAAATGCTAAGAATATCAAATCTTATTGGGGATATATAACGGCCTTCCAAATTGTGACATAGAAATGTTTTTCACGAGGCTCTTTATGGACCATATGGGAGGGGGAGGGAAGCAAAATATAACCAGAATACCTTTTTACCTTCTCTAGCGCGTATGTACAGTGTAAACAGTAGACAGAAAAAGTACTGCATTTTACCCAAAATTCGTTACTGAGTCTCACTAGAAATTTACATGTTAGGGTCCCCAGGATAAAAAAAAAAGTAAAAAGTTCCGTGTATGTCCTTTGTGTCTGTAAACACGATAGCTCAAAAATGAAAAGTCAGTTAAATACCAAGCTTGATATTTAAGTTCAACTTTTTCCAAGGATGTGACACAAATCTTTTCATAAAAGTCGCTCCATCCCAAATTATCTTTTACACAGAAAACGTTTCGAGAATTTAGATTTTTAGAAATGCCTATAACAATTTTGATTAAAATCCGTACATTAAAGACACTTGCATGAAAAATAAAATTTTTACCTTGAACTTTTTTGGGAATAGCCTCGGAGTTCCTGTTCATTCTGACTGACTTTTGTGTAACTGGTAAACCGTAAGCGATAGACAAAAATTACTTCACAAAAAATGTAGATCTCGTTAAAACATAGATTCTTTGTAGAGTTAACGATTTCCGTAATATGCCTTGCTATTACTTCAGTTCTAAAATACTTAGATTTTTCTCAAACAGATATTCGTCATCCAAATTTCATTTGTTTTACTCTTGGTCATTGAAAGAGAACTGAATTTCACATAGCGATAACTTTTAAAAGATTTGGTCATTTCACTTCTCTTATAAGGAACTAAGTAATCAAATATTTCTACTAATGTTTATCTGAATTTTAGAAGAATAGTTTTTGTAAGAATAATTTATGTGCAGAATATGTAGAGAAGATCTGTAAATGGAACACATGATACATGATATTTTATAGTGTCTTTTGAGAGTTCAGGTGTCTTTGAAACCACAATACCCATGTCTTTTCATTTGGTATGTTATTTCCTCTCCAAGTTCATGAGGTGTACTGATGCAACACCCTACAAGAGCTCAAAAATTCGTTTTAGAAAAAAAAAAGTTTAAATAAAAGTATTTTACTGGGGGATATATAAAAGAATATCAGGATCTAATTTAAAATTATAAATTTGGGCCACCTGTGCAAAATAAGAAGCCGCGTGGAAATAATTTCCATGAGACAATTTGAAAAGCCCTCTTGTTGGTATACGTTTTTAAATTGGCGTTAGTTCTTTTCCCCTGTCCATTTAAGAGATATTCACCTATATAATATTTTGTGTGGCCCACTTTGTATTCCCTAGCGTTATTCACACAAAAATTTAGTATTTTCTCCAGTTCATGTTAAATATACGTTAGAAATTATTTAAAATGTTATGTACCAGAGCAACACAGTTATGTTTTAGATAAAAATTAGCTGCTTAAAAGCTGTTAGAAGACGTCACAATAGTTTACGTATACTCTTGCGACAAGAAAGCCAGAAAGTTTCTGAATACTTAAATATATGTAAAGGCATAAAAGGCTGGAAATGTAATTATTTCAGAAACGTTTAGTACCATAAATATTTTTATTTCATACAGCTGTATGCTTTAAGAATATGCTTCCTATAGTACTTCATGTGGCGCTTCCTAGTTATATAATGTTCAATGAAAACTAGCGTTTAATAGGCTCCTTAAATAAAATTTGCATACGTTTTATTCGAAAACCAATATACTTTACCATGTAAGCGAGAGAGAAATACAACCTTACAGATTTATAGATATTCAATCTAAACACGATGCTTGGTGTTATTTTGACTAATATTCATATTATGTTGTGGTATTGTGTTGGTTGCTGTATTGGTTTCGGCTCTATTACCTTACTCTATGCAAGGGTTACCACACCAATAAGTTGGTGATCTGACTTACGCTCTCGTTGAGCGTTTATTTTTTTCTGGAGACCAAGGGTGACCAAGAGCTTTCCTCTGAGAGTTACTGGTTTGTTGTGTAGTGTGAGGACCTTTTGAGACGTAGCTGGGTAAGTGATTATGCCAAACTAAGCGAGGTGTGAAATATAAAAGAGACGTTTGGGCATTGTATTCCTACTATGCTTGATTAGTGTTTTAATGTGTCAAATAAATGTTTAAGTCCCAATGGATTTGATTGGGCCACATTTTGCTGCCGGGCAATAAGGAAGCTATGGCTAAGTCTTTGGGAAACTCAAGGTAGTTTTACGCATATTTATACTTTCTCAGTATCGTGCAAAGCTTGCCAAGTAGTAAAGATAACATGAAAGAATTTCACTAAAGCTTCGCATTTTGCATTTATTCACGCACACAGCTTTTATTACAGAATTGATGAACTCACATATAAAAAAGTTTCAAGTAGGTAATTTAAAACTGAAACTAATAACAAGAAATATCTCCAAAATTGTCAGTTACACGAAAAAATATATACCGATAAATTGTGTTTTAACGAGATATACATTTTTTGTGTAGAAAGCTTTTGTCTTTCTGTTAGAGTTTACCAGTTATGCAAAATTTACCCAGAATGAAGTAGTCTTCGGGGGCTATTCTCAGAAAATTCAAAATATACATTTTTTGTATTGTAAATACCGTTTATATACGGCATTTTAATCAAAATCGTATGGACTATTTCTGAAAAAATCAGAATTTTCCATTTTTTTTTTCATATAAAAGGTGGTTTGGGGGGATTCTCCTCGTAATCTTCGAGTCGCATCCTTGGGAAATACTGAAATTAACTACCAAGTTTAGTATTTTACAGAATTTTCGTTTTTGAGTTATCGTGTTCATAGACACACGGACACACTAACACACGGAAACACACATGGGCTACTTTCTAAAAAATAATTTTTTGTACACAGGGGAAACGTGAAATTATGATTAAATCTCGATAACGAATTTTTGGGAGGGGTGCAATACCTTCTCCCCATGTACTATGTAGAGAAAGTAAATATCATAGTGAAATACTCTATTACACTTCTTCTAAACGTATATTTTTACCTCGAGTATAGCGAGGAGCTATAACAGGATAAATGTATCCACATTTTTACGAAATGTGTACAGTTAAAATAAGAAAAAGTAAAGAGTTAAACTTCATCTATACTTCAGTGCACCAGCACTTAAGTTACGGATATCAGTAAGTCACTTCGTGCTTCCAAACGAATTCACAGGTAGGTTCCTACAAATGAAAATGTATTGACATGTAATAACCTTCAGTAATACAATTGCTGTGGTCTCATGTAAAATATAAACGTTTACAAAAGTTTTTGTCTATTATAAATATGAATAAGTGCTGGGTTTTCACGGATTAAACGGAATATAGCGAAGGAGCAGTAACTAAGCAAAAGTCAACTTTGCAATAAAAGATTTTAAACTTTAAAAAGATCATGGTGCGTAAACACAATTAAATTCCAAATTGATGTGCCATAAAATAATTTGAGAACGTGTGTGGTTTATCAGGAAAAGAGCGATTCAGTTGGGGAATTTAGTGCTGTATCGGTATGTTGCAATGGTAGCTCAGTGGTTAGAGCAACTGGACAGAGACCAGGGGAACCGTGATTCATATCCCGGCTATGGCATTACATTTTTCAAGTGACTTCCTTCCCAACTCCTGTGTTACACATCGACCAATGTGAAAAAAGAATTATTTCACAGTGATTGACCTAATAGTTGTTTGAAAACTACGAAGCCCGCGACTTAAAGACTTGTGATATATGAGTCGCTTTGAGGTATGATAGTGCAACTCTAAATCGATTTTTCGCTTTCATTTTGTACTTTCAAATATTGTTGCCGCTCAAAATAACTTGAGATCTCCTTGTGTTGTTTAAGGGAAAAACGCGAGTTAGATTTTAATGTTGTTCGGATAAATTACCAACCCAATGGTTAGAACAACTTAGAGGAGACCAGGAGATTCGTCATTCAAATCTTCGCTATGACATTCAATTTTTCAGTATGAATCTATCTTCCAACACCTAACAGATATTCTTTCTTAATCGTCGGGGGCATAGGTGAATATTTGTTACATATATCATTTGTTTAATACTAATTAAAATACAACTTTTACTTTCTCTATGCGAACTATGTGCATGATGTATAGAGAAGGTATACACCCAAAATTCGATACCGAGATTTCACCGGAAATACATGTTTTAAGACCCCTGAATCCAAAAAAAGCATTTTTAGAAAAATGTCCTTGTGTGTCTGTGTCTGTGTGCGTGTTTGTGTGTGTTTGTGTGTGTGTGTCTTAGGGCAGCATATCTCAAAAATGAAAAGACTGTTAAATACCAAACTTGGGATTTAAGTTTGGAATCGTCCAAGGATGCGACACGAAGATTTTCAAACAAATCCCCGCACCCCAAACTACCCTTTACATTGAATTTTTTTCGAAAATTTTAATTTTCTTTAAAACGGCTCTAACGAATTTGATTAAAATATCGCTTATTAAGGATATTTACCTAACAAATAAAATGTATATCTTGAAATTTCTGAGAACAGCCTCTGAAGACTACTTTATTCTGGATGAATTTTACGAAATTTGCATAACTACTAAACCGTAAGAGATGGACGAAAACTTAACACACAAAAATGTAGAGCACATTAAAGCACACAATTTATGCTACATTTTTTTCCTGGAGTTGATCATTTTTTACATATTCGTTTTTATTGGTTTTATTGGTTTTTAAAAAAACATACTTTTCTCATACAGGAATTTTTCAACTCGTGTCCATACAAACAAAGGAACTTCAGTCACATAACAACCAGCTTTTGACTATCACTTTAACCTAAGGTACTCCCTTATTTCGCTTCCAATTACAGGGAATCAGGTAATAAGACTATTTCTGCTATTTTTTTTCTCGATTAGATGAAGTAAATAGAATAATTTGTTGCAGAGATTTAGAGAAATTCATGTGAATGGGACACATCAGATTTTTATAAATTATATCCTTCATAAAAACAAAAGAAAGAAAGCAGAAAACGTAAAAATGAACTCGTGAGGCTTGAACCTAAGTGCTCTCTGACGTTTTCACTACTAGAACAAGCTACACCTACAGATCACCTAGAGAGTTTTTGTAAGAAGCACTAGTCTTATTGAAACGTGCTTTCTCACTGACTCTGAAATCCGTTATCATCTGTAGGGGCCTTGATCCAAAGTCACATTCTGCCATTCTTTTTTTTGAGTAGGTGTACATCGGACCAGTTTTGTGCTTTCGCTAGGTGATTGGTATCCTCAGTTTTATTAAGCGATGCGATCAGATATGAATCAGCAGGTAGAAAGGTCGAGGCACACTCCTGGAGTATGGCCAAAAGTCTAAATGACGGTCCAAGCATGCAAAATTAAAATTAAGCTGCGCTATAAAATAAAGGATATGGAAAATAATAATAATAATAATAATAATAATAATAATAATAATAATACATTTATGTACCTACAAAGAAGATGGTTTGGTAGCTTTGTGTAAGACTTTTTCAAGCTATGAACATAAATTTCGACTCAATTATTGTTTAGAGCTACAGATAAGAAACTCTGAGACGTCATAAACACAGGCAAATTGATTAGATGTCGTAAAAGGCCAATAAAGTACCTATAATCAACGGTGAAATTGATAAAGAAATAAATTTCAGACCGAACTTCCTAGGCCGGTTCAAGTTTAATTTCCACACTTAAGCTTCCTGGGTTAGATTTCGTCGCACCTATGAATAAAGAAGACAGGGCAACAGCGGTCGCCATATCCATCACAAACATCAAATAAATTGTCTGTTTCATGCATGCAACCCAAGCTGGAAATCAGGACGGTAACAAAAGAGGTCGAGTATCGTCTGGTGCATATATTTTATGTCGCAGTGAGTTATGTTAGACTCCTCGCTGGCAGCCACACCCTAACCATCTGCACAGACTGTATCATCTCGTATACAACCCCGGTGAAAGTCAGCTTAAAGCCTAAACGGGCCCCGAGACTATGACCCGTTATGATGCCATTGTCGGAGACCTTACTGAGGAGATAAAACTGGCCGGCTGCCATTTTATAGCCCTGCAAGTTGTAAAAATGCACGTGGCGTGTGCCGGAGAAGTGATTTAACCAAATGTTGAGACGGGACTATACCGTATGCAAGTGACTGTGATGGTGTATCTCTGGTTCACAGGTAAGAAGTTGTGTGAACTAATTACTTTACTTCAGTGCTTTCATATAGCTATAGAGATAAATAGGATTTTAAATGGTTCTTACTTTAACACTAGCTTGAAGAAGCAATCAAAAGTATTATAGTGTATAGTGAGTATAGTGAATCCAGTAGCGGCTCCTGGATGTACATTTCGGGTGTTCACATAGCCCTTAAAATGTAAATTAATCATCTGCTGCACAATATAATGATTATAAACAGATTGATATAGTTACAGCCGCATTAATTATGATGATAATAATAATATTAATAATAATAATAATAATAATAATAATAATAATGAACTTGTCTTGATGAAAGAAAATAATTTTTTTAGGATGTTTGTAGTCTGTACATGATTAAGTACACCGTGTTAGCACAAAACGAAGAAATGTAGAAATGAAACTGTGCCTACCATTTGAAATTATGGATGATATAAACAAAATTGCGATGGTATGAAAATATTCCGCGCTTTGCACGTTACCTAATTCCCAGAAAATAATATATGTTTAGTTTCTGGCGATACTGTTAGAAGGATTTGCCCATTATGCGGGGAACAGAAAGACTGGACGCATGTTTTGGCAGTTTGCGTGCAGACGGAGGTTGTTAGAAAGACATTATTACTGAAGGTATTTTAGGCCTCAAACAGACAGTGGACAGAATAATCGGGCATGATTCTAAACAGTCAAAACTGGCCAAGCCTGGGCACATACATAATGGAAACACTTGTGCTATGAGATAAAGTATATGTGTAAATATTGTATAGACATCTATGTTCATGAATACATGGGTGAATGTGTGAGTATTGATGAGTGGTATGAGAATGTATATTTTCTTTGTTTTCTTGTTTGGTTTTTGTAGCGTGTATATTTACAGTGTTGTGAATGTACACTAAGGGTAGGTAATATATTCAAGTACTTTTCTAGAGAGCATGTAGCATTCTGAACCATGCGACACAATTGAGTTTTAATATGCAAGTAATGAACACTACTCTACAGCTACGGCTACTACTATTATTGCAACAACAACAACAAATAATAATAATATATTTTAGCGTTGTTTACTTGCAGCTAAGGCAACAGTCCTGTTATGTATAGTGAATACAGGGTACAGGCAGCTTGGACGTAAACTCCTTACAACGCTAGTGAAGTTAACGTAAAATGTTAGAGGTGGAATGGAAAATGAGCGCGGGAAAAGCGTCGCCCGCTGATGCAACTCTTCACGTGTGCACGATCCGTGTGTATTTAGCCCTTAAAATTGATTACAACATACCAGTTGCGCATGTAGTGTGCACAAGACAAGATGTGCTAGCCACACTGCTGCCGTATCTCATCGAGTGTAGAGCAGTGACACAGAAGATTCAAGCGAGGGCGATTTTAAATTAGCGCACATATATGTTACGTGTAGCAGCATTCAAAGAAAAGCTAATCAATAAGTCTGCAAGCTATCACAAGGTGCTCTTGAGTAGTCTATGCTTAATTTCCGTGTCTACCTCGAGCATTTCCTGAGGTTATATTGAAAACTCCCAACACTATTACTGTAGTGTACAAATGTAGCTAGAACTTCTGTGTCTACTTTACGTCTATGAGGGATTTTAGATGGGAATGACCTTATTGGCAGCTAGCTTTATTGCCCTCGACCTTACTTGTAATATACAGACAGATCTGACAAGTAAACTGACTCTACCAGAGAGAGTTTCTTTGCAGCCACATTGCCGGTGTTTACGACTAGCCGCGTTGCATGTTATGTTTACCCATTCATTGATAATTGATGTTTCATTTCATTGTTTTCATTTCATAAACTCGTATACCTAGGTATATTGTTGTTATTATTATTATTATTACTATTATTATTATTATTATTATTATTATTATTATTATTTTAAAGAAAGAGTATTTGAGGACCCCTAAAATAAAAAAAAAAAAAAAAAATCTGGTGTGTCCCATTCACATCACCTTCTCTACATCTCTGTAACGTGTCTGTGTACAGCATAGATAAAAATCTGATATGTTCCATTCACATGACTTTCTCTGCATCTCTGCAACAAATTATTGTTATAAAGCTTATGCTTCTATTTAGTTCATGCTAATCGAGAAAAAATGAGCAGAAATAGTTTTATTACTTGCTTCCTTTTAAGTAGGAGCGAAATAAGGGAGTACTATAGGTTACGGGGATACTCAAAAGCTGGTTTCTAGGTGACTGAAGTTCCTTTGTATGGACAGGAGTCCATTCCTGTATGACAAAAGTACACGTTTTTCAAAGTTGAAACCAAAAACAAGGAATATCTGAAAAACGATCAACTCAAGAACAAAAATTTACATAACGTAAACTGTGTGTCTTAATGTGCTTTACAGTTTTTGTGGTAGGTTTTTGTTCATCTCTTACGGTTTAGCAGTTATGTAAAATTTTGTAAAATTCATCTTGAATAAAGTAGTCTTCAGAGGCTATTCCCAGAAAATTCAAAACATACATATTATTTGTCAGGTAAATATCTTTAATATATGATATTTTAATCAAAATCATTAGAGCCATTTTTAAGAAAATCAAAATTTTCGAAAAAGTTCTATGTAAAGGGTAGTTTGGGGTGGGGGAATTTTTCTCAAAATCTTCGTGTCGCATCCCTGGAAAATACTAAACTTAAATACCAAGTTTGGTATTTTACCTACTTTTCGTTTTTGTGTTACCATATTCACAGACACACGGACACACACACATACATACACATTCGGACCTTTTTATGAAAATGATTTTTTTGGATACAGGGGACCCTAAAACATATATTTCCGGTGAAATCTCGGTATCGAATTCTTGGGTGGAGTGCAATTCCTTCTCTATACACTATGTACATAGTACGTGTAGAGAAAGTAAAAAACGAAAAGATGGATGAATACCAAACTTGGTATTAATGTTAAGTATCTTCCATGCGTACGACACAAAGATTTTCAAGCATATCCTTCATCCCTAACTACCCTTTAAATGAAATATTTTTCGAATTGTTTTATTTTCTCAGAAATGGCGCTAACGATTTTGAGTAAAATGTTATATATTCAAGGTAAAATTGTCCACAATTTATATATTTTATTTTCTGAGAAGAGCCTATGAAATTCGCTTCATTCGGGTACAATTTGTTTTTCCTCTACACGTACTATGCACAAAGTGTATCCAAAAAGTCGATGCCGACATTTCACCGGAAATACATATTTTGAGGCCCCTGAGTCCAAAAAAAAAGTATTTTTAAAAAAAAAGTTAGTGTGCATGTCTGCCTGTCTGTTTGTGTGTCTATGTGTGTTTTAACACAATAGCTCAAAAACAAAAAGTCCGTGAAATACCAAACGTCATTAAAATTTTCAAGAAATGCAAATAGAGTAGATGTATATGAAAACATTGTCATAGCGAAAGGAGACCATTCATATAATAAAAATTTCAAATAATTATTTTATGAGGTCTTGCACAATTTTCCGGATAATAAATAAATTAGAAGTTGTTTTACTGCTCATTCCAGATTTCAATGTCGTATCAACAATCGGTCGGTCGTCTCCTTAGCGCGGTGGTAGCGTTGCTACTTACCAAGCGGGAGACCTGGGTTCGATCCCCAGTACCGGCGTGGGGATTTTTCCCCCGCTGGGAGACCTGGCCCGGTGTGCACTCAGCCTCGTAAGGTCCCTGGGGGGCCAATTGAGGAGCTACTTGATGGAGAAGTAGCGGCTCCAGGTCATGAGGACCGCATTAACCGGCCGGGGGGATTCGAGGCGCTGACCACGTCTCACCCTCCAATACTGCACCCCATCCATGACGTCTGTAGTGGACCGAGATGGGGGACGCAGCGGCCGGGCGGTAGGCCAAGGTTCCCCGTGAGCTGTCGTGACATGGAGTAATCAACAATCGGTCACAATCGCTATGGGAAAAAATGTAAGGTTAGGAACTCGAAGGAAATAGCCGAAATACAGCTCGCACCTCTGAGGTCATATTAAGTGGAATACAGTTTCTCCGTTTTCAAGCGCATTTTAACGGAACTAAGATTATCGTGTAAATCCTTTGCGGTTGCATACTAGAAGCACAAAATTAGTACTGAAAGCTTTTGTGGGTGCAGTATATTTAAAGCTAATTGTGTGTGTTTTCAGTGTCATGTCGAAACAAAATGAGTATCCTGAGAACTTCTTCGGATGCACTGAATTAAATTAAATATATATTTTTTTTTTCAGGGCCATGCCCCATATTAATACAAGATAACTTTGCTGAGAATCTTTCCACATGTAGAACTTCAAACTAATTTGTGTTTTTCTGGACGATACTAATCTAAAATATTAAAGTCGTTACTTCCAAACACATACTAAAGACACAGTTAATTTAACTTTTTAGAATTTAAAGTTACAGTATTTTAAACACAATGTCATGCCAGTCCTTTATACAAATCTATATTACAAAAATCCTATAAATTCCTACAATGAAGATATAAGATCCTATGAAACCCTAATATACCTTACTGATAAACAAAAACTATTTTGTTTAGAATTTAAAAATCCGGAGTTTATGGCTTACCATTTATTTACAGTCTTTATCCTTTTTTGGACGCTCACCATGTTGAGCACTTTTAGGCTGATAGTGCAATTACAGTGGGTGAAATTATCCCTAATCCCTCAAAACTATGAAAATTGAACTACTCGGGTGGTTTTCTGCTAGTTCCTTGTCACTACTGAGGAACTAAACATTGACATCAGCGCCACTCGATTTTAAACAGCGAGACTGTACCACTTGTTCTTCCAGTCGCTTGAACATAACAGCAAATAACGTTCCGCTACATCTGCCAGTAGAGATTTAAGGCAGTAATCTCTAGCTGAGCTGTTGTGTGAATCGCCAATCCCATCATTACTGCGACACGCCCCGCTTTTGTTTTAAGCGGAAGTTTGTGTTGGACACAAACGATGATCTGGTACCAAGTCACAGCGTTAGATATTTCCTTGCACTTGTTAGTGCTTTGTTAAATGTTTGCTTTAGACGAGGATCTCCACAGATCACTTGCTATGATCATGCTTTGTTAACGGTTTGTATTGCCACAACTTAAACAAAGAACAAACAAAACAAAAACGTTCGTATATGTGAACTAAATAACTGATATCAATGAATCTCTTTGAAGAAACTTAAAAGAAACTATGAGGAAAATTGTTGCACAGGGTAATATATATTAGAGAGGAAGCTAGAACAGAGAGAGAGAGAGAGAGAGACGAAAACGCATTAGTGGAACGATTTAAAACAATATTTGACTACACAAAATACATCCATTGTTTTAAAATTATTTTGTTTGTTAATGGCGCTGTCAATTACCAGGATCATCTCAGCGACGCTTGTGTGACGGAATTCCTAAACATGCCAATAAATCTACTAACATGGAGCTGTCGCTTTCAAGCATACTTGCAAATCATCGGCCTGCATTTCGTTCGCTTCGTTGTCGGCTGGGTAGCTAATGAGTGCGACTTCTTACTAAAGCTTATTCTTCTATGCAGTTTTTGTTAGTATAGGTAAACTTCTATTATTCATTTACACATTTCGTTATAGATATAAGTAAAATAAAACAAAGTGATGGATAAATATTTTCAAATCCGGTCGCTTAGTGATGACTTTGAAATGTTGTTTTCTTTTCATGGACATCAAAAAGGGGCAGGGGGATAGAATATCGATTTGCAAATTATAAAAGAATAAATTATTTGACGATTTAAACTAATAAAAATATGGCATGTTCCATTTACTTGACTCTCTCTACCTATTTTGGAACATGCTATTCTTATAAAAGTTTCTTCTTCTACTTACTTCATGCTACTCGAGATAAGTTTTAGCAGAAATGGTCTTATTACTTAGTTACTTGTAAGTTGAAAGAAAATCAGCGATAAACTAACTTAAATGATAGTCAAACCTTTCAAAAGTTGGTTCTTGTGTATTGACTTTTTGCATGGCCAAGATTAAAAAAATGACACCTTCCCATTTAGAAAAGTTTAAGTATTGGAAAATTTGCACCTATATTTAGTAATATTCTTTACATGATTACTTGAAAAAAGCGATATAAATTGTGTGTTTTAACGAACATTTTGTGTATAGCAAAGTTTTGTGTATCTCTTATGGTTTACCAGTTATGTAAAAGTTATCCAGAATGAAGAGTCTTCATATGCTATTCCCAGAAAATTATATACATTTTATTGGTGATAAAAATGTCTTAATCATATAGGTTGTTAATCAAAACCTTTAGAATCATTTTTGAGAAGAACAGCATTATGACTTATTCTTAATAAACAGTTGGGGTTGGGAAAATTTTATTGAATATCTGCTTGACGAATCCTTGGAAGGTACTTAAATATCAAGTTGGTTTTAAACTGATTTTTCGTTTTAGAATTATGTTATTAACTGATACACACATAAATGTTCTAAATTGTTTTCTGTGGAATTAGGGTTCTCAAACATTTATTCCCTGTGAATTCCCTATATCGATTTTTGGATGGAATTTGTATACATAGCAGAGAAAGTAAAAATTATAACGGCACCAAGCTGAATGAGATAAAGTGGACACATTTTTTGCTATTTTAGGACAACAAAGTGGTTTTTTGTCACCATACATGTGTGATCTGAATCCCTAAGAACCAGTTTCGGTCAAGGTGAAAGGAATGGATAGCATAAAACGCAACAGGTGACTTGTCGCTATAGAACTCATGAAGGTACCGTGCTTGTTACCCTAACATGCAGGAGTTTGCAAACAAGTAGGGAAGGCAGGAGTGGGAAATTCATCAGTTGTTTTATCCAGCTATAACTCCAAAGAGACACAACTCATAAGACATATTGGAGAAAGTCGCATAACTTTCATTAGCTAACTTTCAAACGGAATAAGTACAGAGTGCATTTTGGGTACGTAAAGATTGAAGTCACTGCACATGTATCTACAGATGCTGGAATAGATTGATGTAGCAGAGAAAGCAAAGCAACATTCCAAATGTTGGCTAAGATGAGTTACTTGGATTGGATAAGGGTTTGGGGGGGGGGAATTTCCCTTCTTCTGAGAAGGTGAATGTCGAGTAACTTTAAGCTCCCTGTCCCAGGCTCATTGAACAACGCTTCTCCAATTTCATTCATCGTCCGATATGACAAACCAGTTTCTAGAAGCTACTTACAACAACAACAAGAACAATAATATAAATAATAATAATTACAACAATAACAGGCAGGCGGAACCAGTTCTATTCGAGTGAGTGGACAGTGAATGTATAGACCCCACCTAATCAATCCCTGTAGCGCTATTACCTGGCAATCCCGCAAACGTTACCCCAGCGGTGCTATCTTATTTATAAGTTATGTGAACCATTTAGCAAGTTGTTCGCTAGCGATTATACGGGAATACGGTCTTCTGAACGAGTCCAGAGTCCGATATCACGGCGTATACCTAGCGATTAACCTGTGAGGCTATCATTCGGTTGAGGGGGTCACAGATTCAATTCCTGTCGATTTTTTTTTTTTTTCCCCTAGTCAGTTGGCGAATCCGGGTGTTTTCTCATTTGTCACGATTTCCATTCCGTCATTTCTCTTGCATTCTACTACCTTCCAATGTTTCAGGTGTGCTTCGTGACATATGGTAATGCCAGATGGAGAAGATGCTTCTGTTAAAGAACTAGTATTTCCCCTGGACTACTAGAAGGTTCAACAAGTTGTTCATCATCTTCTCTAAGCAGTATGGGACGGCTGTTGACAGGAACTGTTAGTCCACGTGCCTCTATGGCTTCCTGTTCAACTGCTGACCCCGAATGGTATTTCTGACGTTACTAGAAGTAGTCGGGCCGAAAATCTGAGCCCCTCCAGAAAGGGAGCTGTTCGGGATGGGTTGGACTCGATGTGTCAGTGGTCCCGATACCCATGGGAGATTTGGTACGCCTGGGCGATGATACCTGTGAGACGCCTCAATGTCATCGACCACTAACCTGGACAGTTATTAGACAGCAGCTACTAGATGTCGCCCCCACCGAGGTTGCTCGGTAGTCTTCCCCTAGGGGTTGACGCGCGTAAGTGGCGTACCGCTTCCGCCCTAGCATGGCTAGGTGGTAGGTATATTAGATAGACATCGGCCTATCATCTAGCATACATGAGTTGTCAGGTCACTGCTGCGTAGTTTTTTGTCTCTGTGGCCTATCTGCCTACGGCTTGTAACCTCCGTGGCTCCTTCATTTCATCCGTTTCTCCTGGGGAGTGTTGGCCACAATTATTATCTATGTAGCTTCATTGTATACCCTATCATAATGTGTGCAGATTCTGTTTTACTAAAGTACAATTTCAATGTTATGTTAAGAGATAAATCACCAGAATCTGGTGATATTTCAGTTGTTAGATTCTATTCATATCCGGCAACTCTTCCGCAAATACACACCTATTGCATGTACTACGAAGCATAGTTTTACTGTACCTGTTTCGTTGACGCCCATTTTTATAGAGTCCCAGGAGTTCATACTTGCACACGATTGTTTAATGATCAAAGCTTGAATTCCGATATCCTAATCCGCTATAGAGCTGCATCTCAATTTGCCATGCCCATTACAGAACCAATGAACGTTTCGCTATTGTATGTCTTTATTTGCCATGCAGACATATTGGAAGGAAGTAAATTACAAAATTCAAAGAACCGGATGGAATAGTTCATCCTTATTTATTATCCTTACATATTATTTCAGAAGGGTAGCGTCTAAAGACCGCATTCCGCAAGTCTCAGGTTCAAATCCGTTCTTTCATTGTTATATGTTTTATATTATATTATTTTCCTTTGTTTTTATTAATATTGTTCTTAGTATCATTTGTTTCTCTATGCGCTTTAGTTATAGGAAATATTAACTGCAAGGAATGAATGCAGTTTTTAAAACTAATTCCATAAATATAATAGCTTTTTTATCTCGATACAGAGATTTCACCGGAAATTCGTCTGCTTAGGGTCCTGAATCCTAAAAAAAAAATTATTCTTAGAAAAAGGTCCTCTCGCGCGTTATTATGTGATTAAATACCAAACTTTGTATTTAAGTTCCTATTCTCCAAACATACAATACGAATAATTTCCAGGTTAATCTCCACCCAAATTGTCCTTTATATGGAGCATGTTTTGAAGTACATATTCAACTATCTCAAAATGGCTCTAACGATTTTGATCAAAATGTGAAAATCAAATATTTACATGGAAAATAAAAGTATATCTTGAATTGTCTGATAATGGTCCCTAAAGCCCTACACAATATTTCAGGTACCCGGAAGTCCTGGTTGGGGGGGGGGGGAAGTTTTCTTTAACCAGAATTATTCCCTTGTCCCACAAAGTCTGGAAGTTTGTATATGAGGGTGAATGTATTTGTGTGTGCGTGTTTAAGGATACAAAATAAGGATACACAATGTCCATAACCTACAGTTAATATATGAGCTGTTTCACAAGTCAAAGCCCCCGATAGGACCATAAAGGTCGCTATACAAATGGGGGAAAATAATAATAATAATAATAATAATAATAATAATTGCTGGTGTTCAAGTGTATGTTTACATGTAATTAATAAAGTAAAAAATGCTCACATATTCTATCACAATAATCCTTTTAAATCAGGATTTTTCTAAATTATATTCTGCAATTTTGTTTCGTTTAAATACATTTTTTATTTATTGGAATAAATTTTAAATTAAAAAAAAATAACTTAACTAATAAAGTAAAATATTCTCTCATATCCTATCACGATAATCATTTTAAATCTAATTCTAAATTATTTTCTGCAGTTTTTTTTTTCTTCGTTTAAGGAATATTTTTAATTAGAATAACTTTTAAAAAATTGTTACATACATTTAATTAATTTTAAGATCTTAACAAGGAGAAATTATTTACATTATTCATATAAATTAACATCTCTATTTTATAAGGTATAATAAACCTACACGAGAATTATAAAAGAGTCAGAATAATAAATAAATAAATAAATAAGATGTGTATTCCAATTACGTTTAGTTAAATTTTATAATTTTATTAAATACTTATTATATACTTATAGTATGTATATGTGAGTGTATATGTGTGCACGTTTGTGAAGTTAACCTTTTCGGAAGTGTTCCTTGTGATTGACAACATTTATATTCTCTCAAAAGGGAAGTCATCATTCGTTTTTCTATCTTCTATAGTGTCCAGCATTTAAAAGAGTTGACTTCTACTTTAGCCTAGTAGGTATATTTTCCTTATTTCCTTTGTGCCTACAAGGAAATAAGTAATAAGTCTATTATTGTTAATCTGTATTTCGATCAACATGCAGGGGTTTGAAGACGCTTTTGTAAGAATAACTTGTAGAAGATAAATAAAGTTAATTAAAGGAAACATATTTGGGGGTGGCGGGAGGGTTCCGTAGATCATCCAATCTGCTGGGATCTTTTTGTGGTTTCAAGTAAATATGCAACTGACTACTTCAGTGCCACGACTTAACATTGTTATATCGCAATATGAAGTACTCTGATGTACGGGTGAGAATGACGACAGCGTGTTGGTGAAGAAGAAGTCGGAAAGCAGGTAAGTTGTCAAATGATGGACCTTGAGTAACCAAAAGTATAAGATGCTACTGAGCGTTACAAACAATCTGTTGCAGCCAAGAAAGAGATAACTGTCCTATAAAGAGCAAGAGCAAGAAACAAAGACGGGAGACGGAAAGAAAGAGGTTAAAAGGAGAAGTCGGACATTTAAAACATTAATGCCCCACTCCTTCAAGACGTTCCCCCCACTGTTCGCGTTCCCGACAGCTGCGCCGCCAACTCAGTGAGACTCTCTCTGGAGTGCCGTGCTGTTGCATTGTTGTGTTAGTGGTGCATGCGTGTAAAAGTGCGTGAGTTCGTTTTGTTTGGTCTGCTCTCATGCCACCCGCAGCAGTTGCGCTCTGATCCGCTAAGGTAACGTATCTGCTGCCACATTTGTAACACATATGGGAAGGGGAGCTGTCAAAGGAGAGGGTAATGAGACCATGGTGGGGGAAAATTATCGCTATCTAGATATTATCTGTCTTTTCCTCATGTGAATTATGAGACCGTAGAAATCCTAATAATAAAATGTTACAGAACAGGAAGTAATTGTTTTATAACCACAATTTCTTAAACTAAAATTCACTTCATTTTCTCATAGCATGATAGCAAAAATGCTATTGTCATTACCATTGTTATTATTATGAGTTGTTAAATATAAACATTAGTGCAACTTTCAGTTATTAAGGGTTTCTAGTTTACTCGATAAAATTATAAAAATGATAAAACTATAACCTTTTCTTATTACAATTATGAGCTCAAAAATATTAAATAATGACTATTACACATATCTATACTATTAAATGCATACTCTTTGATTATAAAATTCCACAAATATATTCAGAAAACTTATTAAAAAAACGAAAGTCCAAAAACTAAAGTATCTGAGTTTACATTTACCTTTACAGAATGTATTAATATATATAAAAGATGTTTCTGCTCCTTATCTGTTAGGTGCCTCAAGTATAGATTAAATAATGCAAAATGTATACGCGTTTCTATGTTTTTGAATTTAAATTAAAAGAGCCTACACTGATTGTAAATTTGTACGTTTGCGCACAAAACTTAAATTTGCAAATTTTGAACATCAGTGAGATACATTTAAGGGTGTAGATTTTTAAAGTAATTTGTAAGTTCAAACTAACCATTTTCTTGGGCAACTTTTTTGTAATTTTTCATTTTCTTAGATATTACTCTAATGATTATTATTATTTTGTTATCTTTATTTGAGACATAGAAATTTTATGTATAAAGTGTGGTCCGTGTATCTTCTGTAAAACTTCTTCCTTATTGACTTTTATAACTTAGAAGACAGAAAAGAAACCCCAAGAAGAAATGCAGACCTCGTTAAGAAAATAAGTCAATTACTTTATGAAATTAATCTTTTTAAAATTTATCGCCACTATTCGTTTCAATTTTATAAAAATTTAAGCAACACTCTTTGAAATGTTAGACGGACCCTTTTATTTCTCTTTGCTGCAATAGAGTATTAAATAGTAATGTTATCATATCAGCCTATAACGTGTGTTATCGTAATATTTCTTAATTAAAGATATTTCCGGCGAATATTTGTCATGATCAAAAGCAAACAATAGAAATATAAGTGTGCATTATAAACAAATAGAAAGGATATGATTTGTAGTCCTCTGGTGGTGGTTACTGAGCAGGTTTCTTTTTGACGTATGGTAGAAGAGTAAATAGATTAAAAATTACTATAATAATAAGCGATGACTGATATATTTATTAAAAAAACACAACTACTTCATTCTTATTTTCCATATTTAAGTTTTACTCTCTTTACGTAAATACAACTGCGTTTGTTCTGCTTGTTTTTTTAGTCGCATTCTTTTGTTTACAGTTTCTCTAAGGGAGATGCGTTACTTCATTGATCACGTTTGTCTAACCATCTAGCATAACTCAAAAATGAAATCACATCAATACTACAGGTATTGTTTAAGTCAAACACCTTCCAAGCGAGCAGAAGAAAATTTTCAAGAAATTTTGCTCAGCGCAACTAAACAATTATCTTCTCGAAAATGCTTCATATTTTGATCAACATGTAAGCCTAAGAATTCCATGTTAAGAAGTATAAGCCAATAGAGGAAATCAATGTTGGGAGACCAAATAAAAGGTGCCACAAACAACGTATGAGATTGCAATAACAGAAATGTCTAATGCATTAGCGAAAACAAAAATAGGAATAATAAAAAGAACAAATAATTCCAAAAATAAAATGAATATCTTTAAAATAACTTTAATGAAATGTTTAATTCTTGTGAAATTTTATGTAAAAATTAAATGTAGTTATCTTGAAGTTATTCATGTAAAACATTCTTTTAGTCTCATTCTATTCCTCTCTTTCTCTCTCTCTCTCTCTCTCTCTCTCTCTCTCTCTCTCGCTTCCTCTATCAATTTTATATGCTCTGTCATTCTCTTAATTTTTAAATAACATGTTTTGAAATTTTGAAAGTAGATTTTTGTGTTTCTTTTAACAGCACAGGTTAACACTAGATAACTCTCTTATTTCATGGAAAATGTACTGTTATATGAGCCTCCTGCATAATTAAACAGTGATCTAATTATATGGAATATTTCCAATAGATACTTTCCATTAGTGACATAGTGCACACATACAACAACAAAATTAAATTTATCATTAGCAAATATTGAATATCTGTAAATGTTAATGGATACAAAAAAAAATCTCATGTATCCCATTCACATGACTTTCTCTGCATCTCTGCAACAAATTATTGTTAAAAAGCTAATGCTAATATTTACTTCATGCTAATTGAGAAAAAATAGCATAAATAGTCTTATTATTTGCTTCTTTGTAAGTAGAAGCGAAATAAAGGAGTACCATAGGTTAAAGTGATAGTCAAAAGCTGGTTGCTATGTGACTGAAGTTCCTTTGTTTGTGTGGACACGAGTTGACAAATTCCTGTATGAGAAAAGCATAAGATTTTTAAAGCTGAGACCAAAAACAAGGCATATCTCAAAAACGTCCAACACCACGAAAAAAATGTACTTAACATAAAATGTGTGTTTTAATATGCTCTACATTTTTGTGTGGTAAGTTTTTGTGTATCTCATACGGTTTAGCAGTTATGCAAAATTCCGCAAAATTCATCCAGAATAAATAGTCTTCAGAGGCTATTACCAGAAAAGTCAGGATATACATATTATTTGCCAGGTAAATGACTAGTATACGATATTTTAATCAAAATCGTTAGATCTATTTTTGAGAAAATAAACATTTTCGAAAAAAGTTCCATGAAAAGGGTAGTTGAGGGTGGGATGATTTTTTTTTTAAATCTTCGTGTCGCATCTTTGCAAGATAGCAAACTTAAATACACACAGACTTTTTCCAGAAATTCTTTTTTTGTGTCAGGGGGACCCAAAACATGTATTTCCGATGAAATCTCCGTATAGAATTTTTGGGTGCATTACACTATGTACATAGTACGCGTAGAGAAAGTAAACATATCTGATGTGTTACATTCACATGACTTTCTCTAGCTGTTTTACAAACTTCTTACAAAAGATTATTCTTCTATCTATACAATGCTAATCGAGATAAAAATTAGCAGAATGCTCTTATTACTTACTTATAAGCAGAAGGAATGCGCTATGCTAAAGTGATAGTCAAATGTCTTAAGCTATCGTTATGCGATTGTCCATGCAATTCGCTTCTTTGCTTGGCAAGGAGTAGATCAAAGGAAAAACGGACACTTCCTGTCTGAGAAAAGTATGTACTTTACAATTTAAAGCAATAATAAGGAATATCTTGGAAACGGTTACCTCCACAACAAAAAGTAAAAAACATAAATTGCATATTTTGACGATTTCTACGTTTTTGTGCAGTAGGTTTTGTCTAGCTCTTGCGGTTTAGCAGGTAAACAAAATTCGGCGAAATTCATCCAGAATAAATAGTTCCTCAGAGACTATTCCCAGAAAATTCAAGATTACATTTTATTTGAGATCTAAATGACTTTAATATATTGAATTTTAATCAAAATCATTAGAGCCATTTTTGAGAAAATCAAAATGTTCGAAATTTTTTCTATGAAAGGGTAGTTAGGGGGGATTTTCTTCTTCGTGTCGCATCCTTGGAGGATACCAAACTTAAATATTAAGTTTGGTATTTAACGTCTTTTCGTTTTGAACTATGGTGTCCACAGACATATATACACACACGGACCTTTTTCCACATTTTTTTATTCAGGGGGACTCAATATATGTATTTCCCAAATCTCGTATCCAATTTTTGGGTGGAATACACTACCTTCTCTATAACTATGCACATAGTGCGTGTAGAGAAAGTAAAATGAGTTATTTAATATTTTATTATTAAATATTTAATGTTCCTAATTTTGAAAGGGATCAGTGGATAATAAGATCATTTTCACTGAAATGCGTTATATTAGCTTTGTAACAAATGTAAACGTTACTTAATGTGTATGCAAAATCACTTTAACAACCACATACATTTGTAATGATAATTTGTTATGAATGCAATTGAGTGACCTCCAGGTTGTTATATCACGGTTGGCTTGTGATTGTTTATAGAACATCTCTGTTGGGAAGAAATAATAACTTAGTAACGTCAATATAACCTTGTTTATTCTTAGTAAATACTTATAGAAATATTAATTAAACGTACAGAAGAGAAAACAAAGGAAAGGCAAAAAATGTATATACAAATTGTTATTCGCATTGTTATCAGCATTGTTGTTGAAAAATATACAGTTGCTCTTGTCAGCTTTGATAGACATAACTTGAAATGTGACGGTAATCCGAATTTTAAGCTAGATAATGCTTTTTGACTTGCGTAAAAATTTGTTAATTTTTCACCATGTAATCATAGCACTTGACACTTTTGAAGTATTTATTTTTCTTATATTGTTCGAGTTACCTCGATATACATAGACAAAGATATAGATCGGTTTGCAATAATTACATGACATTAAATAATTAATCCTGTAAAATGGGACGGAATTTTGAATTCTAAGCTAAGCAGAAATTTCTGCCTTGTGTTAAAAAGTATCTGTGCCAAGTTTGATTGAAATCGATGCAACGGTGTAGGAACTTATAAAGCGCATACATACAAACATACACTACTTTTATACTGTTGCTATGAAACTATAGCAGCTTTCTTTTGTGCTAATTTTTAATTTCGTAATTTACTGCCAATTTTTAATTACAGAATTGTAAAGGATTACCTATCAATAGGTCGATTTTCGGCTGGGTGTGGAAAGTTTCTTCAACCTAGTCCTCTCAGAGTTTGGAAGTGTGAATTGCAATTGAATGCGTGCATGTAATTTAGAAGTAACATGAAAAACAATAATTAACACTAACTGTGGTGGTGGTGGTGGTGTGTCTGCTTCACATGCAAGAGGTCACAAATTCGAATCTCGGTTAGTTTGAGATACCCAAAATGGTATTTTTGGAATACGTAGTATTTTTTACTTTCTCTAGCATGTATGAACTTACAATGTACATAGTAGCTAGAGAAGGTATTTGTTTCGCAAAAAACGCGATATGGAAATTTCACCGGAAATGTATGTTTTGAAGTCCCCTGAGGCCAAAAAAAAATTTAAAGAAATGTCCGTGTGTGTTGAGTGTGTAGTTTATATTTGTGTGTGTGTGTGCGTTTGTGTGTGTCTGTGGGCAGCATAGCTCAAGAATGAAAAAATCGTTAGATACCAAATTTGGTATATATGTTTCGATTCCTCAAAGGATGCGACGCGAAGATTTTCAAGAAAATGCTCCACCTCTAATTAGCCTTTACATGATAAACTTTTTAAAAATTTGTTTTTCTTAAAAATTGCTCTAACGATTTTGGTTAAAATAGCATATATTGAAGATATTTACATCAGAAATAAAATGTATATTCCATTTTCTGGAAATAGCCTCTGAAGACTTCTTTATTCTGGATAAATGTTGCTGAACATTGCATAGCTGTTAAACCATAAGACATATTATATAACTTACTACTTTTGTTTGTTTTGTTTTGTTTTTTGCGTATTTTTTTAAATTTGGAGTTAAATATAGAGTTGACTGTTTGCAAGATATTCCTTATTATTCGTTTCAATTTTAGACAATCTAACTTTTCTCGAACGGGAAGCCACCTTTTCCTTCATCTCTTTTGATTTACTGCCTTACAGGCAAAGGAAACCGTACTTCATTTTTTTTTCACATAGCGATGACCTTTTTAAAGATTTGACTAGGTATTCCCTTATTTCCCTCCTACTTACAAGGAAGCAAGTAATAAGAACAATAAAATTCTACTAATGTTTATCTCGATTAGTATGCTGTAGGTAAAAGGATAATCTTTTGTAAGAATAGCTTGTATGTGGAACAGCCTGAGAGTTCGAGCTGTAGCGCCGGCCACTCTGTGAAGGAAACACACTGTAAATTCACTATTTGAGTGCAATAATATCGATAATGTGTATAGTTCTATTTAACTTCTACGGTAATATTTGGGCGTTTATACAAGAAACAACTTTTTGGTGGTATTTTCACTCTTCCAAATTAATTTGTTTTCACATTGAATTTTTAATAACTATTGCCCTTAACACACCCACATTCATGTTGCCAGACTCTTTGAAGGATAAGGAATGGTAGTGGTTGCAGGAAAAAACCTCAACTTTAGTTGAGAATCGAACACGGCACAGCTGGGTTCAGGAGTCAGAGCGCTGATTACTCAGAGATATTACAGAGACAGTCCATGAGTTTTTCTTTAAAAATGTCTACATAGTTGAGCTTACAATTTATCTGAAACGGTGGAGTTTCCATTGTCAAAGACAAAATAAGAGAAGTAAATATAAAATTTACTGTATTTCAGTACTGTGCAATTAGAAAAATATTATTAAGGAAAGCCTGCAAAGAAGCATTGTTAAAGTTTAAGAGGTGCCTGTCTTATTATATGGTTGTAAATGTTTAATTCTAAATAGGGATTCTTTGAGACGTACAGAAATTGCTGAAATGAAGTTTTTGAATTTGTAGCAAATTATGTCCTTATGGACAAACAGAAGATATGTAAGGGAAAAATTAGGAATATTTAAATTAACAGATACAGTCACAGATTGCAGAGAAAATTGGTATTCCGTGTTCAAAGAATGGATCTTGAAAGAATTCTTCTTAGAGCACCGAATTACAAAATCGAAAAAGTCGAGGACGTCCAGTTCGAAGATGGATTGAGCAATTCCAATTTGAAGTCGGAACAGATCCTTAGTAGTCTAATCCTTACTGAATTATGATGGTGATGAATATGATGTATTATTATATATTCCATTAGCTGTATTGTCTTCCACTATTAGAGTGTTAACCCATTCTCAATGAAATTCTAAGACGACTCTAGATCATGCCTGCACACAAATTCCATGGAACTTTCTTAAGATGGTCTTAATATCACTCTCAAATATGATCAGATATGTACAGCTGATTTCCACATTGTAAAGACATATTAAAACATGTGTAAATGATTGAGAAAAGTTTCTTAATCTATATTTATGATAGTAAAGTATAAATTAAAATTAATTTTACAGTCCTCAATAATAAATCGGGTCATTTTTATTGAGTTTAAAAAATAAGACTGTGTGAATATAGTTATATTTTTATTGTTATTAGACCCCATTAAAAAATTTCTATACCTGTAGCCATAGATGTTGCAACAATGGAATTAGCGGTAAAACAGAACAAGGGCAGTGAGGAATCATGCCACTACATCATTATTGGGCAGTATTAATGGCCATGTCTCCCTCCCACCTCCGGTATAAAGCACACTTAACGCTGCCCCCTCTCAAGGCAATCATTTGCAGAAGCTACGCCTTCAATTCTATCCCCTCCCGCTCATAGAATGCGTGGGTTGCGGCACCTTACAGAAAGCATTATTAATATATTACTCCAATGTTATTTTTGGTTTCAGCGCAGCAGCAAGTGCAGAAATCGAAGTTAGGAATTAGCAGCAGAGTAGCAAATCATCTTAAACAAAACAAAATGAACCACGGCATCATAAGAGCATAATTTCACACGTTTAATTCATAATCTTATATAACCTATGGGCGTTAAACAAATAAAAAAAGAAAACAGAAAAGAAAGAAAGAAATACAAAAACACAAAACAGAGAATCTTCCAGATGTATGGACCTTAGTATAATCTGAAGGAAACATTTAAATGCGTGTACTTTATTTCATGACGGCAGATATTCAAATTGGAATACTGTTTCTATTAATTTTATTTAAACCTCTATGCACTTTATACAACGAAATTTGTGTACCTGTCTATATACGGCTATATAGGGTCTATTTAAGTAAGGAATGATACAAATAATACTAAAATTATCTTATTTTTTTTTAAAAATACTTGGATACGTCAAATATAATATTTTGAAAGGAAATGTCACAAAAAACATTTTCAGCTATTATTGTAAATTTTAAATTGGAATATATCATAATTTTATTTTATAAGTTTGACTGCTATGGAAACAGCTCTCTAACCATTTCATTACCTTTTATGGGGATATCTAAGTGTGGTCTTTGTTATGAGGATTGGTAATATGGAGGAGTCAAAAATGAGGATCAAGAAAGAATGGAGAGCTATGCCACCAGCAGTGTTTGAAAATGTTGAACAAGAATTCATGCTTGACTGTCAGATTCTAAATGGGGAACCGTTTGAATAATTTATCAAATAATTAGAATTTAATTTGTTACAGTAGTTGTGTAAATTTGGATAAAATTGTTACAAGTCAGCAATTGAACTTCACATAACAACCATATTTTTTTTATGAAACAAATGAATCGAATTCTCCAGCCCCCAGATAGAAAAATAAATGCCAATACTTCTTTCTACCTTCTCATTTCTTGTGTAAAGAAGGATACATATACTGAGCAATGATTAACTGAGGAAGTTATGGTATTTTTGTACATGTTTTGAAGTGTTTTAAATGTGTTCTAATTTCTATACGAAGCTTTGGAATTACTATTATTTATATATTATATGTAATAATTTGGCTAATAAATAAAATATACTTATTATTACGAGAAACAGCTATTATAATTTGCTTGGATGTGTTTTCTCCACTTTTGCAATTAATATAATCGTCCAAAAAGTAAATATCGTTTTTGAATGTACAAAATGTTCAACCAATCGAAATTTATAGCAAATAGTATAGTGATAATACATTGAATGAGAATGAACGACTCTTCAGTGAGGAAATTGCACATAATTTAATCAAGCATGCAGTATGCACAACGAAGACTGGAATAGAGTTCATTACTCTTAAGGAGGAGTTGAAAACAAATGTTGTTGCAAGAAATCCAGAAAAGGGTGTTTTACTTTGCACACTTTACATGACTTTTTGGGTGGAAGAAATATCTCAACTGATGAAGACCTCAAAGTAGCAGTGACATCTTGGCTCATGTCTTTGGCGATGGAAAAGTATAATATCGGCAATGAAGTACAGATACTACGTAACAATATATGCCTTGACAACAATGGCGATTACGTTGAGAAATAGAGTCAGATACTGTAACTTTGCAAATAAAGTTTTATGTTGATATCTTTCGTTATGATTGTGTTATGCCAAATTGTTCTTTACTTTCTGGACGGCCCTCGTATGCTTGAATCTCATTTTCACGGTGTAAACTGTTCATTAACACTCCCTAATGTAGAGTGTGTAAATTGATGATTTCCTCTTTTAGGCATCACCTGGATTACAGTAGTGAATAAAGAGGATGCATTTATTTGGCTTCACATAGAGCAGAGCTTCGAAGGCTACTCGATAAAGACTGATACTTCCATTGTTTAACCTTCTAAAAGTGGCTGCGCGCTCAGTCTCACATCTACATAACTCCATGGCACGACGGCTCACGGGGAACCTTGGCCTACCGCCCGGCCGCTGCGTCCCCCATCTCGGTCCACTACAGACGTCATGGATGGGGTGCAGTATTGGAGGGTGAGACGTGGTCAGCGCCTCGAGCCCCTCCCGGCCGGTTAATGCGGTCCTCACGACCTGGAGCCGCTACTTCTCCATCAAGTAGCTCCTCAATTGGCCCCCCAGGGACCTCACGAGGCTGAGTGCACCCCGGTCCAGGTCTCCCAGCGGGGGAAAAATCCCCACGCCGGTACTGGGAATCGAACCCAGGTCTCCCGCTTGGTAGGCAGCTGCGCTACCACCGCGCTAAGGAGACGACCCTCACATCTACATGCTTGTCTTTAATTTTCTGGAAGCCTTATAACAATAGACCTATTTTAACGGTGTTACCTGCTTGAACGTGTATGCTTTTACATTGGCTCTAATTTTCGTTACGTCAAATTTTGTGAGCAGCATTACACAGTTTAATTTTGTGTTCGCTTAAACATAATCTGCTTAAAGTGCGTCTGTGATCTTTCGTAGAGCACGGAGAGATGATAGGAGATGGTAGATAATAGAAATACTGCTGCTGTTAGTTTTACTTTCTTTATACGTGTTATGTATATAGTGTATAGAGAAAGTATTGCACTCCACCAAAAAATTCGATACCTGGATTTCACCGGAAATATATGTTTTAGGGTCCCCTGTATCCAAAAAAAAAAAAGTATTTTCAGAAAAAGATCCGTGTGTGTGTGTGTCCGTGTGTCAGTGTGTCCGTGTGTCTATGAACACGATAACTCAAAAACGAAAAGTCGGTAAAATACCAAACTTGGTATTTAAGTTTAGTATCTTCCGGGGATGCGACACGAAGATTTTGAGAAAAATCCCCCCACCCCAAACTACCCTTTACATGGAACTTTTTTCGAATATTTTGATTTTCTAAAAAATGGCTCTAATGATTTTGATTAAAATATCGTATATTGAAGATATTTACATGGCAAATAAAATATATATTTTGAATTTTCTGGGAATAGCCTATGAAGACTACTTTATTCTTGGTCAATTTCACGGAATTTTGCATAACTGCTAAACCGTAAGAGATGGACATAAACTTACCACACAATAAACGTAGAGCACCTTAAAACACACAATTTATGTTATATACACTTTTTTCGTGGAGTTGATTATTTTTGAGATATGCCCTGTTTTTTTTTAGCTATAAAGACTAATACTTTTCTCATACAGGACTTTGTGAACAAAGGAACTTCAGTTGCAGAGCAACCAGCTTTTGATTATCACTTTAACCTATGGTACCCCCTTATTTCGCATCTACTAACAAGGAAGCAAGTAATAAGACTATTTCTGCTAATTTTTCTGCATTAGATGAAGTAAATAGAATAATTTGTTGCAGTGATATAGAGAAAGTCATGTGAATGGAATACATCAGATTTTTATTCATGCAACGGTTAAGACTACAGAACGTACTAAAAGCACTCAAAACGTTCTATATAAATTACTGAAGAATTACATACAGAGACAAATCAATGAATACTATCAAATAATGGGCGCTGAATCTCTCAGTGTTTTCCTGGTAAATATAGATTTATTCACCGTAGTGCATCCACTTTATAGCCCGGATCCAGCTGAATGTGGTCTTTTCTCAAATCAAGGACCGAAAAGGAGCTTGAAGAATATCAGTTTGATAATGACATCCTAGCTGAAGAGCTTTAGAGGCAGTCCTGAGCTTTCTTAAAAGAATAGCTTTCTGTTCTCATCCTTGAATAGCAAAACAGATAGGATGGGTGCATTGTATTGGTCGGGAAATATAATAAGGGCTAACAAATTACAAATCTGTAAGCTTGTATGGAAGCTGATATTGTTATTATTATTTATTTATTTATTTAGATTTTTTATTAATCAAATCTCGTATATCGATCTAATAGAGTTCAGCGCTACATTATCTCCTCAAGAATTCTAAGATAATAATGAGCCAGAAGATGGAGTATACATGAATATAATTTACCTTTGCTAGGCTCTTTCAATCAGTTAAAATGTTGCTATTATTCATTTACTAATCTGTCGTTTTACATTGCTCAAATAAATCACCCAATCTCTCTTCGCAGTGTCTACTTTGATCTCTTGACTCTTTGCTAGTCTTCAAGGTTAGTTATTGAACCTGTAATTTCAGCAATTACTTAAAGACTTCCCAGCTATGCAGATTTCTTATAGTAAAACCATATATCTCATAATTTATAAAGTATTTGGTAATGATAAGCATAATTTTGAAAGGAGGAATTTTAAATGATTGTTAAAAAACTGGTCTAATATGTCACTAATGTACTGATCAAGTTAATTATGCCATGCAAAAACTAATACCAATAAAAACTGGTCTAGTTGTTCTTCAAGCAGGTGAGCACACCACACCCCTTTGCGAAGTGCCTTAAAAGGAGTTGATAAATTGAAACGGAGATTTCAATGTTGTCGGGTTTTCTATCCGTGCAATCGGTTCTGAATTCTGAACTTTCTGTTGTAAGGAACACAACGAAATATCAAACAGTGATATATACTGTGAATTTCCAATTTAGTCGCAGAAGTAGCTCCTTTTATGGTTTTAGAAACGTTAAGTTGTAACCTTGTGGTAGATAATTACTTGTTGATTTATGCAGCACCAAATCAGAAGCAAAATCCTTCACTTTTGTTTATTGTAGCTGCCCCTCCAATATGCTCTGCAAAAGTCATAATATAATGTAAAACGCTTAAAGGAATAAACAAAAACTATTAAACAGTGTAAGAATATATTTTTCTAACTTATAGGTAGTCTTGTTCTATATCAAACTGCGACTTTGCAATGTGAACAATTGTGCTCACTTTTTTTTTTCTTTACTAGCAGCAATGGAAGGTCTCTCTGAATGGTAATGACATTTGAAATATACGACAGTATATTTTTACTCACTCTGTCACATACTTATGGCATAAGATGGAAAATGTTCATTGCTTTGAAAAATTATATGTTAAGAGTTTAGTGGTTCCCTGTATCCAATAAAAATCAATTTTTAAAAACCGATGTCAGGGAAAAGCATACACACATCTGAGAAACGAAAAATCAGACAAACTAATGTTCATAATTAAAACCAACATCCTTCACGAATTCAACTAGATGATTTTCTGAAATCCTTCGCAATCTAAATAATCTTTTAAATTGATTGATTAAGGCCGAGTTCAAAATCCCAGGTTCAACAGGAATGTGCGATTACACATCACCTGAAATAAAAAGTAAGTATTAGAAAAGCTCCTACTTTGCGTGTGCATGTTTGTAGGTAATTAGGAATGTCCAAAAGGCGAAGCTGAGGTAGTATGGTTCGGGGATGAGACTAAAAGACTACTCTCCAGCACATAGCTCTTACGGAACAGTTCCGTCGCGACAAGTTGTTAAAGCGACGTAAAATAAAATAGAATTTTAAAAGATCTGATGTGTTCCTTTCACATGATGTTGTCTACAACTCTTTTACAAATTATTGTTGAAAAGCTTATTCTTCTTTGTACTTCATGATAGTCGAGATAAAATAGTGGTCTTTATTAGTTGCTTCTTTGTAAGCAAAAGGGAAATAAGGGAATACACTAGGCTAAAGTGATAGTCAAATATTTTTAAAGCTGGTTCCTATGCCATTGAAATTCCTTTGTTGAAATGCATCGGAGTTAACAAATTCCCGTATGAGGAAAGTATAAGTATTTTAAAGCTGAAACCTATAACAAAAAATACAAAACAAATAAAAACCAAAAAATATTATATGATAAATTATGTGTTTCAACGAGGTATACATATTTTGTGTAGTAAGTTATTCTCTATATATTATGGCTTACTTGTTATGTAAAATTTACCCAGAATAATACATTACCTTCATAGGCTTTCCCAGAAAATTCAAGATACACTTTTATTAGACACGTATGTATCTTAAATATTCCATATTTTAATCAAAATTATTAATATTTTTGAGAAAATCAAAATTTTCGAAAATGTTTCCATGTAAATGGTAGTTGGAGGTGGGCGATCGAACACGGCAACTCCCGATTTCGAGTCGCATACATTACTGTCATCCTCCGTGGTCTAATGGTCGCAGGTTCAAACCCGTCGGAGGGTGATGGATTTTTTTCGGCTATCAAAGCCCTTAGCATGGCTTCCCTTCCTTCGGAACAGAAGTAGAGCTGGTGGTCTCGTGTCATAGATTTATGACACGTAAAAGAACCTCAAACCTGATAGATAGAGACTTCTCAGTAAAATTTCCGGTGTTTCACGCCCGATTTGAAAGGACGCTATGAACATAGTAATCAAAGTGCATCCGTAAATAAAGCTCAGTTTTAGTTTTATACTTACCACGACAGCATATTGCTCGTTGTGTTTATGGTACTGTCTGTCTTGGCATTCCGTATGAGACAGGCTCATAGAGAAACAACTCTATGGAGAGAAGTAGGCTTCCTTCTGAAGGGAAGTACAGCCGTTGGTCCCGTGTCGTAGATTTACGACACGTAAAAGAACCTCAAGCCTGAAAAAATGGCCTCTGAGCAAAATTAAGCGGCCTTTCACAGTGTAGAAAGGGACACTGAGAATCATAGCTGTTAAAGAGCGTCCATAAATAAAACTCCATTTCCATTTTTGCACACGTAATCTGATAACCATAACCACGGGAATCAGAGGTAATCACAACTCCACGAGATATTCGCGCACTGCTGGAAGCAGTCTGCTTATGCCGAACAGGTCGTCAATTCTACCCCATTGTATTTGCTTTTGCTAATACCGAGTTAGAGAGGTTTTCCTGTGTTATAAACCAGATTTACTCACTCTTGCCATTTGAAGATGAGGCATTCTTGCTAACTACCACCGCCACTACTAATAGAGGCTTGCGGAAGTCCTTGAGGATAGTCATTTCTATACCGTCAATTAAGGTTATGGTTGGTATACAACTTGATTTCTTTGATCTAAATTGCGGCAATTTGTTAATCGATTCTCAGGCCAAGATCAAACTGTCACGATAACTTCTTGTTAAGTGAGGAAAGTCATCACAGCTGTTCACTGTTTCTGCAGAAATAGTTAATGAGGGGGCTGACTCAATTCTTGCCTTTTTCTGCTTGTGCAATAAAAGCATTAATGGCTGCGACTATTTTTCCAAACAACCAAATAAAGTCAATTTACAAAGCTATCTCTGATGCGATCTTTTAAACTTCGTTTGTCGCATTAGCGGCCGTAATTAATGAAGTTGACAAATGATTCACGTATTCCTCGCACCGTGAAACAGAAACAGTCAGGGGGCGGGGTGTAGAGGGGATATAAATGCCTGCTCACGTCTGGTTTGTATTTATTTGCTCACTTTTTATTTCGACATAGCTATTATGCTTTGAAAATCCGCACATACCGGTATGTGCAAGATCAGTAAGTCACACATAGTTCAATTGAAGCATAAGCTGCAAAGCATTGAATATTAAGTAATAACTTATCAGAGCTATACGTTATTAAATGATAAATGGATAAGAATTATTGAAATTTTGTGAGTGTTAGAGAAATTAAAGAAGATTAACATTTGTGCATCTAGAAAACGCGTTTTATACAGAGTAGACTGGGATTCAAAGAAAACTGGGATTATTAAGCAAATCGGTGTGGACTAAACAGAAGAGTAGTTCCAGGATAAAACAACTTATCATAATCAGGATAAGAGCAGCTGTATCAGAGGGAATTAGAGTAGGACAAAAAAAAAAACTCTTGTTTAGTATCAGGAAGGCGATTTTGATGAATTATTTCGAGAACAGTGAAGGAATGGAAATGAAAGGAAAAAAAAAAAAAAGTTATATTACTGCTGATTATATGGCACTGACATGCAACCTTCAAATTCGGCTAACACCAAATAGAAGCGAACCGGTAGATGGAGAAACAAGCAATACCCGTGTGTATGCGTGCGTGTGTATGTCTGTGTGTGTATGTTTGTGTGTGTGTGTTTATCATTCACACTGCAGCAGTCACAATAGGTTTGTGCGTCAGACCCCAGGAGGATTGGATGACATAAGAGTATCCAGCGCCGAAACCGACCGCGGGGAAAGAGCCACCGAGGTGTCTTTGTCTCTAACATAGACCAAGCAGTATTCATCTCATCGGGGGGGGGGGCAGTGATAATGTTAAATGTTGAAGGAAAACAGCGGTAAAGACAAGTGCTAAACTAAAACAAACAAAACAGTGACAATTTTAAGTGTTAAACTAAAACTAAAAGCAGTGATAATGTTAAATGTTGAAGGAAAACAGTGGTAAAGTCAAGTGCTAAACTAAAACAAGCAAAACAATGACAGTGACAATGTTAAGAGTTAAACTGAAATCAAAATAGTAATAATGTTAAATATTAAAAGAAAATAATTAACATTTTAAGTGTTAAACTAAAGTAAACAAAACAGTGATATGTTAAACGTTAAACTTAAACAAAACAAAAACAGTGATAATGTTAAGTGAGAAATTATAGCAATGATAGTGTTAAGTTTAAAACTAACAAACACAAAACAGCAATAATGTTAAGTGGTAAACTAAAACAAGCAAAATAGTGATAAGGATAAATGTTAAACTGAAAAACAGTGATAATGATGGGTGTTAAAAGAAAACAACTATTAACTGTTAAACTAAAACAAAAATAACCGTGATAATGTTAAGTGTTAAACAAAGAAAGCAGTGATAATATCACGTGTTTAACTAAAGCAAAGAAAGCAATGCTAATATTAAGTGTTAAACTAAAACAAGAAAACAGTAATAATGTGAAGTGTTAATTAAAACATACAAATCAATGCTAATATTAAGTGTTAAACTAAAACAAAGAAAACAGTAATAATGCGAAGTGTTAATTAAAACATAGAAATCAATGCTAATATTAAGTGTTAAACTAAAACAAAGAAAACAGTAATAATGCGAAGTGTTAATTAAAACATAGAAATCAATGCTAATATTAAGTGTTAAACTAAAACAAAAAACCATAATATTAAGCATTGAACTATTACAAAGAAAACAGTATTATTGTGAAGTGTTAATTAAAACAAAGAAACCAATGAAAATATACGTGTTAAACCAACATAAAGAAATCATTGCTCACATTCAGTGTTACACTATAACAAAGAAAATAGGTATAATGTTCAGTGTAAAACAAAAAGATACAAAACCGTGATAATAATAAATGTTGAGCTATAAAAAACCAAACAGTGCTTATGTTAAATGCTAAACTAAAACAAACAAGACACTAATAATGTTAAGTGTTAAACTAAAACAAACAAGACACTAATAATGTTAAGTGTTAAACTAAAACAAACAAGACACTAATAATGTTAAGTGTTAAACTAAAACAAACAAGACACTAATAATGTTAAGTGTTAAACTAAAACAAACAAGACACTAATAATGTTAAGTGTTAAACTAAAACAAACAAGACACTAATAATGTTAAGTGTTAAACTAAAACAAACAAGACACTAATAATGTTAAGTGTTAAACTAAAACAAACAAGACACTAATAATGTTAAGTGTTACACTAAAGGAAACAAAACAGTGTCAATCCAATCTGCAACCACCAATTTCATGTGAGTGTAACACATCTGATTTTTTTAATAAGTACTCACTGCTCACACTTCAAAGTAAATGCAATGTAGATACATGCATGAATCTACCAATATTAAGGTTATGTTACAAGAAATACTACAAACAAAGAATGTGCAAAAAGACAGCAGACTTTCGCACCCAATGTCTTTGTTCACAAAGAGTTCTTCAAGATTATATAACATTCTGTTTGGATAGTAATAGTACATGTTGCAAGTGTCCAAATGAATTGCATCCTCCCTCTTTCAACAGTGTCTTCTGTACAAACTTGGCACTCAGTCTAGTCCTTCCTTTTTCTCTTTGATTGCTTTCCTGAACCGTTCTTCAAACAGTGACAGTTCAGCAAGTAAACTTGTAATGGCATGCATCAGAGCATCCTGTGGTGTGTAATCTGCAGTAGTTTGAATACGGAGAATGAATTTGTGTTCCAAGGAACGAGAAATCTTATAGTCGGCACAGAGAACATTTGGGTAATTCAGTAACCGATTTCTTATCATGTTTCCAAGTGTGTGGTATTATTTGTTTATCATAAAAATAACGGCATTTGGCATTTTGGTGTCTTGCTCCTTATTAGTTTTCTTTTCCCCGCCAAAAAGAAGAAATGATTCGAATGTCGGTGGTGCATTCATTGCAGAGACTCACTCCTATGGTTCTTCTTTAAACACATTATTGGCTTATTTGCCTTCCAAAATATTATTCGGTTTTTTCAGATGATCAGCATCGTAAATGGCAGCGGTTAAGTATCAGGTGAAAGAGGTGGTAGTTACCCTTTGAACAAATGTGCATGGCTTTATTGTAAAATTAGCTTTAAAATTTTATGCGTTACAATCACATACAATCCTCTAGCTGCTCTACAAAAAATTTCTTGCAAAATATTGTTCTTATTTCTACACGAGTTTGAGATAAACATTACCAGAATGTTCTTATTACTTAGTTCCTTATAAGTAAAAGGGAACTAAGAGAATGCATTAGGCTAAAGTGATACTGAAACAAAGATATCGATGATAATATTATGTTAAACTATAACAAAAGAAACTGATAATGTGAAGTTTAATTAAAACAAAGAAACCAATGAAAATATTCCAAATCTTCTCGGGCTTCTAGCCAGGTAAAAACTTGGCTTGACACCAAGTCAAGCCAAGTTTTTACCTGGCTAGAAGCCCGAGAAGATTTGGAATTAACACGTCGCCAGGAAAGCTTCAGTTCTTATTTTAATGAAAATATTGTTTGTTAAACTGAAATAAAGAAAACAATGATAGTATTCAGTGTAAACTATAACAAAGAAAAGAGGTATAGTATTAAGTGTAAAACGAAAAGAAACAAAACTGATAATGATAAATGTTAAGCTATAAAAAACAAAACAATGCTGATTTTGAGTGTTAAACTAAAACAAACAAGTGTTAAACTAAAGGAAACAAAACAGTGTCCATCCAATCTGCAACCACTAATTTCGGAGTAAGTAGCATAAGAATATAGAATAGACTGTAGGTTAAGATCTGCAATCTAGTGGTTAAGCGCGTAAGTCAGAGCAAGTCAATCTATTAAGAACAAGGCTCTTTGGATTTGCTACGCTAAAGAGCTCCTAGCAGCAACTCCCTTTATCAGCAGGAGGCCTTTGTACTTAGAGAAGTTTTGGCTATTTATTTGTGTATTTATTTATATTAAGATGTTCTAAAGGCTTAATATATTTTCAGAATAAATATAAATTGATTTTTAAAGGAGGGATTAAATGCTCTTCCCACCAAAGTTAAATATCTCATTATCTCACATATATTTTAAGGTAGAACTCTGATATTTTACTGGATTTAGATAATACACTCTAGCTTGACTGATCTACTTGTACAATAATAGTTTTTGAAATAATAATTATTTTTTAAGTATACCAGCGTTTGAATGACATTTATCAGCAATTGGCATTTATCAATCAAAGCAAAACCAAGATCCAGATCCAGTCAGCACTTACAGGTTGTTTTCAGTATCCCTATCTTTCAATAGCTTCTGAAAAAACAGGTCTGTTATGCGGAAAATATTCACAATAAATATGTTTAAAACAAGAATAAATAGAAAAAATCTGATGTGTTTCATTCACATGACTTTCTCTATATCTCTGCAACAAATTATTGTAAAAAAACTTATGCTTCTATTTTCTTCATTTTAATCGAGAAAAAAATAGCAGAAATAGTCTTATTACTTGCTTCTTTGTAAGTAGAAGGGAAATAAGGGAGTACATAGGCTAAACTGATAACCATAATCGGGTTGTTATGTGACTGAAGTTCCATTGTTTGTATGGACAGGAATTTGTATGAGAAAAGCATACTTTTTCAAAGCTGAAACCAAAAACAAGGAATATGTAAAAAACCATCAACTCCACCAAAAAAATATGCATGACATACATTGTGTGTTTTAATGTGCTCTACATTTTTGTGTGTTAAGTAGCAGCTATGCAAAATTCTGTAAAATTCATCCAGAATAAAGTATTCTTCAGAGGCTATTCCCAGAAAATTCAAGATATACATTTAATTTGTCAGGTAAATATCTTTAATATTTGACATTTTAATCAAAAACGTTAGAGTCATTTTTAAGAAAATCAAAATTTTCGGAAAAAGTTCCATGTAAAGGGTAGTTGGGGGTGGGGGATTTTCTTGAAAATCTTCGTGTCGCATCTTTGGAAGTTGGTATTTAACGGTCTTTTCGTTTTTGAGCTATGCTGTCCACACACACGCACACACATGGACCTTTTTGTATACATGTTTTTTTGGATTCAGGGGGACTCAACACATGTATTTCCGGTGAAATCTCGGTATCGATTTTTTGGGTGCATTACAATACCTTCTCTATACACTATTTACATAATACGTGTAGAGAAAGTAAAAAACGTCATATGTTTGCAAAGAAAGAAACCATGTAGCTTGGTCATACAGCAACTGTCTTAATTTAACATTAGTACGACGTTATAGAGCAAATCTCGCCTTAAAAGACCAACTGCCTCCAAAATGTGATTTTCTCTGTGTATTGATTCATATTCCAATGTTTAAACACACACAAACACACACACATATATTTATCATGTATATAATATGAAAGAGAAACATCTAATTATAAGACTGCACAAAAGCTTTAAATATATTTTTGTTGATTTTCGCTATTTGGTCTCTCCTTTGGCAAACCTATTCATATGTAAATATTTTTACTTTCTCTATACGAACTATGTACTTAGTGTATAGAGAAGGTATGCATTGCACCCAAAAATTCGATACCGAGATTTCACCGGAAATACATGTTTTGATTTTCCCTGAATATAAAAAAAAACATTTTTAGAAAAATATCCGCGTGTGTGTCTGTCTGTGTATGTGTATGTGTATGTGGTGTGTGTGTGTGTGTCTGTGGGCAGCATTGCTCAAAAACGAAAAGAGCGTTAAAGTCCAAACTTGGTATTTAAGTTTGGTATCTCCCAAGGATGCGACTAGAAGATTTTCAAGAAAACCCTCCACCCCAAACTACCCTTTACATGGTAAACATTTTAAAAAGTTTGATTTTCTTAAAAATGGCTCTAACGATTTTGATTAAAATATCGCATACTAAAGATACTTACCTGACAAAAATAAAATGTACATCTTGAATTTTCTGGGAATAGCCCCTAAAGACAACTTTATTCTGGATGAATTTTACGGAATTGTGCATAACTGCTAAACCATAAGAAATGGGGGAAAACTTATTACACAGAAAATGTAGCTCACGATAAAACACACAATTTATGTCATACATTTTTTTCGTGAAGTTGATCGTTTTTAAAATATTTCTTGTTTTTAATTTCAGCTTTGAAAAAGTTATACTTATCTCATACGGAATTTGTCAACTGCCGTCCATACAAACAAAGGAACTTCAATTACATAGCAACCAGCTTTTGGCTTTCACTTTAACCTATGGTACTTTTCGCTTCTACTTACAATAAAGCAAGAAATAAGACTATTTCTGCTAATTTTTTCGATTAGCATGAAATAAATAAAAGAATAAGCTTATTAACAATAACTTGTTACAGAGATATAGAGAAAGTCATGTGTAAGGAACACATCAGGTTTTTTTTAAAATCAACCTCTAGACTACAATTGTTTGATATAATCCACTTTAAAATCAATTTAATAGGTAATTTAGGTATTTAAATAAAGCATTACATTGAATTCTAACATCATTTTTCACAATTCTCTCTCTTCAGTATTCAAAATGCTTCTTGAAATACAGTTTATAACTTACCAACTAGGAATATTTAGGACATCTTCAGGAATTATGAATTTAAACAATTTTGTGCAATGGCTAAAATTAGCAACAATTTCTTTAAGTTTTATATTATACTTAAAAAATATCTGATGTGTTATATTCGCATAACCTTCTTTAACTGCTCCATATAGATAGAAAATATTCTTACTAAAGATTATTCTTTTATCTATATCAAGATGAACATAACAGAGTTGGTCTTATTACTTGCCTCCTTATAAGTACATAGAAGGCAAATAAGGGAATACATTAGACTAAAGTGATAGTCAAAGCCTTTAAAAACTGGTCGCTACGTGACACAATTGAACTTCAGTTCGCTTTGCGTGGTCCCGTTTCAGGTAAGTTAGGCAGTTTAAAATTGAAACCAATAACAAAAAATATCTCGAAAACAGTCAAATACAAGAAAAACGTGTATCACATAAATTATGTGTTTTAACGAGATCTACATTTTGTTCCCTAAGTTTTTTGTCTATCTCTTAGGGTTTACTGGTTATGTATCGAATTTTTGGGTGGAGTGCAATACCTTCTCTACCTACATATCATGTACTATGTAAAGAAAGTAAAAATTGTTGTGTCACTGTTAAAATCACTGAATTTTCAGTTGGAATTCATTATTTTCCATAAGTCACTTTCAAAACTTCGAAGACTTCAATAACACGTATAATTTTTTTCTCCTAAACTAAAACTAACAAACAATTTATGTAGTTTTATACTAAAAGTTAAAAATATTGAATGAGTACGATAAATTGTAAGGTCTTAGAAGCCTTTTACCTTACCCAATCAAAACGTGATCAATTATAAATTATGAATAAAAATAATTAATACCTTTAAGACAGTTTTACATGGCTCATTAACTATCGGTACAGTATATTTATTGGGTTATGAGTTCATAGTAAAAAAATTAAAAGCCCTCAAAAGAAATCTATGGATTTTGGATTTTCACAGACGCATTTGTATTTTTTAGCTATCAATATTTTAGTAAACCTGGGTTAATGAGAGATTCGTCGTTCATCTTGACGAAGACTAGAAAAGCAAGTCATTGTTGAATGTAAAGATTTGTTGTCACAGCAACTATCTTTTTTTTTTCTTTCGCTTGTTGGCTCCATAAAAACATGATCAAAAAGACCTGTCATCCCCCGGGGGTCTGAACTGGATTTAACCAATAACCCTTGCTCCGCCCTGTTTTTATATAGCATATACAGATAGTCGGCGCGAGAGTATTTCTTGGGCGTTGGCAATTTGTATACTAAACGACTTATTTATGTAAATGTATTCTCTTTATTTATAAAGGATGGGTGCAAAAATATTAGAGCGCTTGAATCTCTACGCGCATCATTAAGCGCCTCTGAAACTCCAACATTTGAAATATTAAGTCTCACGTCCAGAATTACCGAATATGGCTCAGCTAATTCTCAAATACTGCCTGTTTCTTCACTGAAAATGGTCCGAGGCAGCAGAGCTTTGGAATGTCTTTTATAAATGCGGTGACATTTATACATAGCATACTAAATGACCGAGCAAGTATAATAAGGTAGGAGATGTGACAAAGTGTAGTAATTTGGACTGTGAAGAGAAAGCAGTAGCTTAGAACAAGATAGGTGACTTACACGGATTTCAGCAGACGATCGAAAGAATTTACATGATGCGTGTACCCTTATAACTCAATGAATAACACGAAAATTGCGTGTACATTCTGTTACTATGGTAGTGCCATTTAATAAACATGGTCAATGGACAGGTCAACTACATGTTTATTCTCTGAATATATATTATGAAATCAACAGGTACGACGCTGGGCCCGACTTTTTAGGTGTCATAAATCTTCATTGTAGGTTTCTTGTGCACCAGTTAAAATATTTTTTTTTTCTGGCCCGTATGTACATACAATGTGCGTAGCAGCTAGAGAAGGTATTCTATTCCACCCAAAAATTCAATGTCGAGAATTTGCCGCAAATATAAGTTTTGAGAGGTCCCCTCAGGCGAAAAAGGTATAAAAATATCCGTGTGTGTGTGTGTGTGTGTGTGTGTGTGTTTGTGGACACCATGTTTTAAAGATACATCTCTAATAAAATGCATATTTTGAATTTTCTAGGAATAGCCTTTGAAGATCTCTTTATACAGGATGACTTTGGCAGAATTTAGCATAAGGATTAAACCCGTGCCTGCTTTAGTGCTTCGTGGCGCAGGGGATCGTGGGTTCGATCCCCACCTTAAGCATGGGTGCAGTGTATTTGTAAATGTGTAAATTTCTGTGTATGTATAAGTAAAAATAAGTTAAAAGAAAGTGATTATCAAAGGAAATTTAGGAAACTGGGAACTGTATTTATTTAAAAAAAAACAAAAGAGAAAGACGAAAACTAACTCACGAAAAAGTAGATCTCGTTAAAACACATAATTTATGCAATATACGTTCTTCTTGTAGAATTGACCGTTTTCTGAGATATTGTTATTTCGATTTTCTCCAACTGGACCATTTTAAGCGAAACGAACTACAATTGTTTCACATAGCAAACAGCTTTTAAAAATGTTGATTGTGGCTTTAGCCTAGTGTATTCCCTTATTTCCCTTCTACTTACAAGGAAGTATGTAATAAGACAATTTCTACTAATGTTTATCTCGATTAGTATGATATAGGTAAAAGAATTATCTTTCATACTAATGGTTTGTATATGGAACAGCTAGAGAAAGCTATGTGAACGGAACACATCAGATTTTTTCACCAATGTTTAAATTCTCAAATATAACATTAAAAACGCATGGAGGATTAATGTTGTTGTTTCTTTTGTAGTTTCTTTACTTGACATTGCAGTAGATAACTACATATGCAGCCACAGTTTCCTGGCTTAAACGCTTTCCTATTATCATGTAACACTCCTGTATGAAGGAAAGTTCTTTCGATTGAAAAGAAGTCATTGGGGCGTATGATACATATGCTGATGCAGAAGATTTTAAGGTTAATTTTTCTCTATACCTTTTTTACTCTGTAATACTGAAATAATGACTCATGTATTCAAAACCCCGATTGCGTAGAAATATTTTATGCAACTTTGACGAATATGCAATTCCCACTGTGCAGATATTTCTTTTCTGGAAATATCGCCAAAGATATTCAGAGCACCATTTAGTAGCAGGGTTGCACTTTTCAACCGGTGAATAGCTTTTGGTATAAAACCAAACTGTGCCTTAATACATGTAAGGGAGGCGACAAAGGTTGACAATCGGTCATGGCTATGCAGGAAGCTTCTGTTTCATCCAAAGTCATTGATGACATTTTTTTTTTTTTTGCAATTAATTTATATTTCATGTGGCATCACGCTCATAGCGGTTTTCATTTAATAATTTCTTACAATCACGAAATCTCTAAGAGGGTTTATCCATCAATTTTTTAGTTCCTCTACACGTACTATGTACATAGTGTATAGAGAAGGTATTGTATTGCACCCAAAAATTCGATACCGAGATTTCAGAGTAAATATATATGTTTTGAGACCCCTGAATCCAAAAAATGTATTTTTAGAAAATGTTCCTGTGTGCTGTCAGTCCGTCTGTCTGTTTGTGTGAGTGTGCGCGTTTGTGTGTGTGTTTGTGTCTGTGGGCAGCATAGCTCAAAAACGAGAACTGCGTTAAATACTAAACTTGGTGTTTAAGTTCAGTGTCTTCCAAGGATTCGACACGAAGATTTTCAAGAAAGTCCCCCATCCCAAACTATCTTTAACATGGAATATTTTTAGAAAACGTCATTTTCTCAAAACCGGCACTAACCATTTTGATTAAAATGTACATTAAAAACACTTTACATAACAAATAAAATGTATATCTTGAATTTTCTGGGAATAACCTCTGCAGATTACATTATTTTGGAGGAATTTTACGGAATTTTGCATAACTGAAAAACCGTTAGAGATAGACAAAAACTTACTCAACAGAAAATGTAGAGCTGGTTAAAAGACATACAGTTTATGTTATATATATTTTCGGGGAGTTGCTCGTTTTTTTTTTAGATATTTCTTGTTATTAGTTTCAGCTTTAAAATGCTTACAATTTTCTCATACGGGAATTTGTCAACTCCAGTCCTTATAAGCAAAGGAATTTCAATCACATAGCAACCAGCTTTTGACTATCACGTTCACTTATTGTATTCCCTCAGTTCACTTCTACTTACATGGAGGCAAGTAATAAAATTATTTCTGCTAATTTTTTTTCAATTAGCATGTAGCGAAAAGAAGCATAAGCTTTTTAACAACAATTTGTTGCAGGATGTATGGAAAACCAAGTGAATGGAACACATCAGATTTTTTTAATAAGTATTCATTGCTCACACTTCAATGCAATGTATATACCTGCATGAATCTACCAATATTAAAGTTATGTTACAAGAAATACTACAAACAAAGAATGCGCAAAAAGACAGCAGGCTTTGGCTCCCAATATCTCTGCTCACAAAGAGTCCTTAAAAATTATTTAACATTCTTTTTGGATAGTAATAGTACGTGTTGCAAGTGTCCAAATGAACTGCATCCTCCCACTCCCAACAGAGTCTTCTGTACAAACTTGGCACTCAGTCTGGTCCTTCCTTTTTCTCTTTGATTGCTTTCCTGAATCTTTCTTCAAAAAGTGGAAGTTCAACAAATAAATCTGTAATGGCATGCATCAGAGAATTCTGTGGTGTGTAATCTGTAGTAGTTTTAATACGGAGTAAATTTGTGTTCCAAGAAACGAGGAATCTTATAGTCGGCAAAGAGAACATTTGGGTCCTTCAGTAACTGATTTCTTATCATGTTTCCTAGCATGGTTTTCTTTGTTTATCGTAAAAATAGCGGTATTTGGCATTTTGGTGTATTGCTCCTTAATAATTTTCTTTTCCCCGCCGAAAAGAAGAAATTATTCGAATATCAGTGGTGATTCATTGCAGAGACTCAATCCTAAGGTTCTTCTTTAAACAAATTATTGACTTATTTGCTTTCCAAAATGTTATTCAGTTTTTTAGATGATCAGCATCGTAAATGGCAGCGGTTAAATATCTGCTGAGGTGAAAGTGGGGTTGCCAGAAGTTACTCTTTGAACAACTGTGTAAGGCTTTATTGTAAAATCAGCTGAAAATTTATATGTCACACTCACACAGCTTTCTCCAGCTGCTCTACAAAAAACTTCTTGCAAACGATTCTTCTTATTTTTACACAAGGCTAATTGAGATAAAACCTAGCAGAATATTATTACTTAGCTCCTTTGTAGAAGGGAACTAAGAGAATACACTAAGCTAAATTGATAATCTGGTTATTTAAAAACTGTCGTTTTGCGATTATCTTTGCAAATCGCTTCTTTGCTTGGTCAGGAGTAAAAGAAACTAAAAACGGACACTTCCTGTTTGTGAAAAGTAAAGTACTCTATAATTGAAACCAATAGCACAAATATCTCCACAACGGAAAAATAAAGGACATAAATTTGAGTTTAGACGAGATCTACATTTTTGTGCAGTAAGATTTTGCCTATCTCTTACAGTTTAGTAGTTAAGCAAAATTCATCCCGAATAAAGAGGTCTTCAGAGTCTATTCACAGAAAATTCAACATATACATTTTATTCGGGATGTAAATATTTTTAACATACGGGATTTTATTAAAATCATTAAAGCCATTTTTGAGAAAGTCAAAATTTTCTAAAATGTTTGCTGTAAATAATAGTTTGGTCTTTTATTTTTGAGCTATGCGTCCACAAGCACGCGCGCGCACACACACACACCTTGGACCTTTTCCTAAAAATACTTTTATCGGACTCAGGGGTCCCAGAAAAATATATTTCCGGTAAAAATGTCGACATCGAATTTTTGGATGGAATACAATACCTTCTCTATCCACTATGTACATTGTAGATGCGGGCTAGAGAAAGTAAAAAGTAATATCATAGCCGATATTTAAACTTTAATTCCTCACTTTCCATGCAGTTAACCAATGTGCTAACATGAATACATACCGGTATTACGTGTTTCAATGTGAACATTTCATGTCTCATTCGAAGAAGGCAAAACAGCTATTTAGATCATTTTAGGTGCCAACACCTTGTTTAGGTTTATTTAGATGGAATAAAATTCACATATTCTGCTTCAGGAAGTGTGATACGAATATATATCCTGGAATTTGTAACTTAAATAGTGAGAAAATTGGCTTTAAAAACTTATAAAATCTGGACCCTAGATTAAAGAGGCCACTAGCCACCAATGCTATTGTTGTTTTAAATTAGGACGTCATGATTCCGTCACATCTGCTCATTCCTCAAAATCTGGGTTAACAGCTTTCAGGAAATTGGTTCGGCACTGAAGAAGAAACCTCCAAGTAGCAGAAGGATCAAACGTATACCAGAGAATGTAAATGCATTTGCCACCTATGAAGAGAAGTCCAACGCGCTCGGCTGCAATGAATATAGCGGAGAGGACCGAAAGAAGGACATTGCACTTAGGTCTCATTTTCATCCATTCAATCTCCAGGTGCATCAACTTAAGCCCTCTAATTTCCTCTCACAAAAAGAATTTTGTGAACAAAACCACATGAATGAGATGAATTTATTGACAAATTATGAATATCTGAAAAATCACATTTTACTTTCTCTACACGTACTATACACAATGTATAGAGAAGGTATTGTATTGTACCCAAAAATTCGATACCGAAATTTTACCGGAAATATATGTTTTGGATCTCTCTAAATCCAAAAAAAGAATTTCTAGAAAAATGTCCTTGTGTATGTGTGAAAGGCATAGCTCAAAAACGAAATTTCCGTTAAGCAGAACTAATCTTTTTACTGGCTTCATTGTAAGTAGAAGGGAAATAAGAAAATGGACAGGCTAAAGCGATAGTCTCCTCCTATAAGGTTGGCCGTTATGTGAAATAATTGAAATTCCAATCTCTTTGCTTGCCAGGAGAGAAAATGAGAAAAATATCTTTCTGTTTAAGAAAATTTTAAGTGGCCCAAATTGAAACCAATAATCCAGAATATCTCGAAAACGGCTAAGTCTACAAAAATTGTATATGACAGAAATTGGGTATTTTAATGAGATCTGCATTTTTGTGTTGTAATTTTTCGTGTATCTCTTGCGGTTTGCCAGTTATATAGAAGTCAGCCGGAATGAATAGATCTTTAGAAGCTATTCCCAAAAAATTCAAGATTTACGTTTCATTTGCCATAAAAATGTCTTAATAATAAGGTGTTTTATACAAAATTGTTAGAGCCATTTTTGAGAAAACCAAAATTTTCGAAAAAAGTTCCAGCTGAAGGGTAATCTGGGAGGGGATATTTTCAAAAATCTTCGTGTACCGACCCTAATTTGGTATTTAAGTGACTTTTCATTTTGAGCTATCTCCCCCCCCCCACATATACACAAAAACACACACATACAAAGACACAAACACAGACAGACAGTTACGGACCTTTTTCTAAAAATACTTTTTTCGGACTCAGGGGACCTCGAAACATATATTTCTGTGAAATCTCGGTATTGAATTTTTGGCTGCGTTACAATACCTTCTCTATACACTACGTACATATTACGTATTTTTCTTTGGTAATAAGGAACACTAGCTGTTAACGTTCCCCCAGACCTCGATTTCTTCTCCACAGGCTGTTTGAAAGCTTTTTACGAGTTTTACCGTAAAAAATTAACATGCGCAACTTGAAGTCGTTTATGCTTGCTGGCATTTGTCCACTTGTCCAAATTTGGCTCCTCGGGCCATTTACAGAGGTAGTAACTCGATCTGCTTTCTCAACCCATAAGCTCGCCACCCCGACACTACAAGTACAGATCCAGATAACCAAGAAAATTAATGCCCTCTGATCGGCATTAAATTGTAAAACGCCTCAACTAAATTACAATTAAAACGCACGAGGTGTTAAATTCCAACGCCAGTATGTCTTTCACCATAGATGTCGTAAAACATCTATCTTAAAGAAAGTTTCTCTGTTGGGTTTCAGTTTCAAAGCTTTGCCATTGCAGTATACCGGAGATATGTTGGAATTGGGGCACAAATACAGGCTACAGTATGCTTAGTTATACCATTATGATTTCCTAAACGTAAATTCAGGTATTCTTACAAATTAGGACCAACTTCATTTGAATGAAAATCAATGGAGTTATTTCACTCATGCTATCCACTCACCGACGTAATCATCTTGCATTTACTTACAAGGAGAACTTAAATGCATGTCCATAATACAAGGATAAATTCAAACTTAAATATTGCTAAAACTAAATTTGGTTGACTAAAATCATAAATAAATTTGTGATAAAGTCTGTAATAGGTTCAAAAAGATTTGCACTCTACGTTTTAATTCAAGAAAACTGCATTGAAAGCTGAAACATACTGTGACTGGCTGAAATACAATTCCATGACATTAATAAATAATTCATTTGTAATATCCCTAATTTTTAATTGCCGTATTTTCTATGACTGAAAATTACTTAGCTCATTAGATACCAATATAAACATTCGTGTATTTTATTCCAATAGTTTAGGTTATACATTATTACAGCTTATCTACCTAATGGATGATCCTCTTAATCTATTCTCTATTATGTTTTTTTTTTAGCAACAAAGAGTTTTGTTTAGGGTATTCAGCTTTCTTCCATCCGTCAAAGATTCTAACTCCTTAGCATGGCTTCCTTCGGAAGGGAAGTAAAGCCGTTGGTCCCATGTCGTAGATTTTCGGCACGTGAAGGAACCTCAAACCTAATAACGAGGCCTCTGAGAGAAATTAAGCGGTCTTTCACGCCCAATATAGAATGAGACGCTGAGGACTACAGCAGTTAAAGAACGTCCATAAATAGAATCCATTTCCATTTCTTAGAAAAGCACAGAGAGGTGCTTTTTCGGGTCGTCTTCTTTCTTGTATTCGAAGAAGTTACACCAAATTTTATCGTGTGTTATCTGTAAGTTTAACATGTTCAGTGTCACCAAAATGTGTTCATATAGCTGTTTGCTTTCTATAATCGCTTATCAAAGGCGGTGATCCGCGAGACATTTGAATTCGTTTCCCCTCAGAACAACAATTATCTCGATTTTCAGCTACAATCTTTCTTAGAAAAATCTGATGTGTACCATTCACATGACTTTCTCTGCATCTCTGCAACAAATTATTCTTAAAAAGCTTATACTTCTATTACTTCATGCTAATCAGAAAAAAATAGCAGAAATAGTCTTATTACTTGCTTCCTTGTAAGTAGAAGCGAAATAAAAGAGTACCATAGGTTAAAGTGATAGTCAAAATCTGGTTGATATGTCACTGAAGTTTCTTTGTTTGTATGGACAGCAGTAAACAAATTCCTGTAAGAGAAAAGTATAAGTTTTTCAAAGCAGAAACCAAAAGGAATATCTCAAAAACGATGAACACCACGAAACAAATGTATATAACATAAATTGTGTGCCTTAACGTGTTCTAAATTTTTAGTGTAGTAAGTTTTTGTCCATCTCTTACGGTTTAGCAGTTATGCAAAATTCCGTAAAATTCATTCAGAATAAAGTAGTCTTCAGAGGCTATTCCCAGAAAATTCAAGATATAGATTTTATTTGTCAGGTAAATATCTTTAATATATGAAATTTTAATCAAAATCGTTACAGCCATTTTTGAGAAAATCAAATTTTTCGAGAAAAGTTTCATGTAAAGCGTGGTTGGGGGTGGGGGGATTTTGCTCAAAATCTTCGTGTCGCATCCCTGAAATATCCTAAACTTAAATACCAAGTTTGGTATTTTACCTACTTTTCGTTTTTGAGTTATCTTGTTCACAGACACACGGACGCATGGACACACACGGACCTTTTTCCGAAAATTCTTTTTTTAGGTAAAGGGGACCCTAAAACATATTTCCGGTGAAATTTTCGTACCGAATTTTTGGGTGGAGTGCAATACCTTCTGCATACACTATCTACATAGTACGTATAGAGAAAGTAAAAATAGAAGAATTATTTAGTAAAATAAAAACAGCTGAAGAGAAGGTAATACTTAATTTAACTTTATTAAAAACTTTATTACTATTCTATTACTGCCAAATGCGTGTAAATAAAGAGAAATGCCACACTATATAACTTATACGGTATTAACGGAAATGGAAATTGGTGCTACTTTATATACAAACTATTTAAGTACATTTTTCACCAAATTATACAAACTTCCCTCTTTTATATACTTTCAGGTTCAACAAAATTTAGGGAAACTAAGGAGAAATGTAAATTGGGGAATTTTTACTCATGTATAGCGTACTCTAAGTAACTAACGAAAATTAAATATTGTAGCCTATGAGATTCCAGCTAGAATAGAAAACATCCAAATGGTAAAGTTACTACGTGTTTGAATCATTTTGCTGTGTTTCTTCATAGTATAGTCAACCTGTGTATGTAAAACGTCACAGTGATGAACTTCCGAATTTCATGCGTTTCATAACTCACATTATTTTTAATTGGTAAACTGCATAAAACATTTGCATAATGCTATTTTCTTTATCCCCCTTAATTTCCTTTTCTTCTTTATTTTTCTCCTTTCTTTCCTTTTTGAATAAAGATAAAAGTCCACTAATTAAGACCAATTTTAGAAAATTCGTGAGTGAATTGCGATTGGAAAGTCAAACCAAAGTACAATTTACATTTTAATTAACTTTTCAGAGTATGTGATTTTTCCGTGAACACGAGCCATGAGTTTTCCTGCTCTATAAATAAGCAAAGATAACGGGAAACACAAACTTCAAAGGCATGTATCCTTACAAGGCTAGTACACGGGGAAAATATCTGATGTGTTACATTCACTAGGCTAAAGCTTAAGTCAATTTTTTAAGCGCTGATGGTTATGTGATGACCTTAAAAATAGTTTTCCTTCCATAAACATGGTGAAAACTAGCAATAATAACTCTCCATTTGTGAAGAGTATAAAAATTATAACATTTAAACGAATAAAAAGGTATATCTCGGAAGTGCGGCTCCACAAAAATGTGGAGAGTCATAAATGTGTGTTTTCAGAAGATTTTCATTTGCTGTAAGAATTTGTTTCTACGGTTCTATGTAAACGTCATTCAGAATGCAGAGGACTTAAGAGACTACTTTCAGAATATTCAAGATATACAGTTCATTTGTTAGTAAAATATTTTAAACATAACATTTTAGTCAAAATCATTGGAACCATTTTCGTGAACGTTTAGAAAAATGTTACATATAAAGGGTAGTTAAGAAGAGTTTTTCTGAAAATCTATGTGTCACATCCTTGGAAAATGCGTACCTAAATATTTACGAACTTTTCGGATTTTAGTTATGCTGTTCAAAAATGCATGGGCACATATACGCGTACCGTTTTCTAAACACGGTTAATTTTTATTCAGATGCCCTCAAGATATGTATTTCTAGTGTTACCTCGGTATCCAATTTTGGATTCAAGACAGTATCTTCTTTACCCATAAATGTATGGGCATAGTAGAGAAAGTAAAATTCCAGTGAAAAGCATAAAGTTATTGTGCCTTACCAGTCGTGCATCAGAGCGGCATTATTACACCTTTATCAATTAGTTTAACAGGAATTAGTGACATATTCAACATAACATTTTTACTTTCTCTGACATTGCATTACAGGTATATAAGGTATTGCTTTTCACACAAAAATTCTATATCGAAATATCTCCAGAAATACATTTTTGAGACCCCTAAATAAAAAATTCATTTTGACTTTCTCTACCACGTATAAAAGGTATTTTTACTTAGAGGCCTGTATGTGCGTCTGTGTCTATATGTAAACTTTACAGCTCAAAAATGAAAGTCCTTTAAATACCCAATTTGGTATTTAAGTTCACATCTTCCAAGGTTGCTAAACGAAGATTTTCAAGAAAATACCTACCCCAACTACAATTTACAATGAATAATTTTCGAAAGGTATGATATTTTAAAAAATGCCTCTAACGATTTTGTTTAAAATGCCGAATTTTTAGCTTGTTTTAATGAAATGTATATCTTGAATTTTCTGGTACTTGCCTCTGAAATCGTCTTTATTCTGGATGAGTTTTGCATGAATGGTAATCCATACCGGATAGACTTAAGTGCCAGCCCCGTGACCACGCTCCCTATAGTGCCTTAACTTTGGTGCTTCTTGGCGCAGGAAGTCGTGGGTTTGAGTACCACTTTGGGATTGGTTGTTTGTGTGTTTGTAAATGTGTATATGTATGTTAGTAGTCAGTAGACATAAAAGGTAAACAAAGTAAATTTAGGGAGAATTGGAAAAAGGGAAAAAATAAGAATAAGAAAAAGAATACAGCACTGGAATCCCGACCAGACTCCGGAACACTATTAAAAAAAGTCGTACTGCACACAAAAATGTAGATCTGATAAAACAAATTATGTCTGATATATTTTTTGCTGCGATAACCACTCTCGAGATATCACTTGTTATTGTTTTAAAAACCTACAATTTTCTCAAATGGGAAAGCGATATTTTTTTCGGAATTTTAATTCCATTCATAGCGATCTGATTTTAAAAGATTTGAGTATCGCTTTAGCCTGGTATATCCCCTATTCCCCTTGTACGTACAGGGAAATACGGAGTGAAAACATTTTTGCTAATTGTTTCTCAATTATTTATGCCAATAGATTAACTTAAATGCTTTTCTAAGAATAGTTCCTGTCGGAATAGGTAGAGAAAGTCATGTGAATGTAGCAATTTTTTTTTAAAAAGTAATTCTGGCGTATTACTAGCGAACTCCCAGAAATCCAATTGTGTGTGCAATTTACGCAGGAGGTGATGCACAAGAATATATGAATACGGAAGCCTGAGTGTATTCCTATGCTAATCAAAAGTGGCTGCTTTGACATTGTAATGCGCGCGAAACGTGTTTATCTGTTTACGTATGAGTGTGTGGGTGGATGGTAAACGTCTCACACTTGGTGGCATCGATATTCGTTTGTTTACCTTTCTATCGCGACATTCGATTTTTTCGTGATACATTTACAATTCGTAACAGTATTAGCCCTTGAGAAAAGTCAAAACAAACATGATTTCAAGGTAAGATGCACAGCTAAATTATTCACCTGGTTTTCTGTACAATATTTAGGACCTTTTACTTTCTCTAGAGCCTATCAATAGTTTAGTATCCCACCCAAAGTTGTATACTAATGTTTTGGGGTCCCTAAATTAGCAATCTTACACAAATACCCATGTGTGTTGTGATAAGAGTCCCTGCTTAAATATCTCCCCATCCCAAACAGCTCTTTACATGGAAGAGTTTTGCAAATTTAAGATTTCCTCAAAAATAGACCCAACATTTCAACTAAAGTACCATATATTAAAGATAAGATATTTATATGAGTAATAAAATGTATATCTTGAATTCTCTGGGAATAACCTTTGAAGCACTGTTTATTCTGAATAATCTTTACTTAACTGGTAAACCGCAAGAGATAGACAATTTCTTACTACACAAAAGGTGTTTGAAACACACAACTTATGTTCAATCACATTTTTTGTGGAGTTAACCAATGTGGAGATATTCCTTGATGTTGTTTTAAATTTACCAATACGTACTGTCCTTTAGAAGTTCTCATTCGTTTTAAATTTTCCAATTTTTCATCCTCGTCATCAAATAGAACGGAATTGCAATTCCGTTACAGAGCGATCAGCTCTTAAAAGGTTTGAAAATCGTTTTAGCAGAGTGTATTACATTATTTCTCTTATATCTTTGACCGAATATATAATAAAGTCACTTCTACTAACATTTATCTTGATTAGCATGAAATAGATAGAAGAATAAACTTGCGTGAAAATAGCTTGTTGCATAATAGGTAGAGAAATTATTATGAATCTAACACATGCGATTTTGTAGTAGTTTTTTCTCTGACCCTGAATGTCTTATCAGTTTTACAAACAATGAGAATAAACAGGACTTTATCCAGTGAGAGGTTTAAGGAATAGTGGTATTTTTATTAAGGCGTTGCCTTGGCATCGTTTATGTTCCGCGCTTATAAATTTATGAGAACTTCCCGCACATATCAAATGCTCATCAGTATTGTTTTAAAAATGCTTATCTATTGGATGAAGGTAAGCAAAAATGCCTATGATGCTTGGATACACTGAACCCTTGCTGTCCAAACGCAGAAAGAAGATGAATCTAAAATAAGTTGGTTATTATTGAACGTAGAAAGAAAATGAATTTAAAATAAAATTGTTACTTTTAATCGAGACATAATTATAAAATAATTATTAGGACACATAATCTATTTCAATTGAAAATTACTACGTTCTCAAGACCATTTCGGTTAATTTTCCAGTTCTTTCATCGTTTGGGAGGGGGTAAAATAAAATGACTGTCTTTGTTTGAACTGTTGAATTCTCGCTTTCAGTAAATGAAGTTCGATCCTATTAATGTCTCTAATCTTTTCAACTCAATAGTTTGGACTTTAGGAAAGCAGAAAATATTCCTTGTGTAGGAACATTTCTTCCACCTTCCATTTTAGATAAAACCCGGAAGTCTAAGTTGAAAGGTATAGAAACTAGTAGATCTCAGAGATGGTTAAAAGAAGGGTTCCTAAACCTTATTCTAATATTAACATTCGACGTTACATAAAAGGAAAGAAAAGGAAATAATTTGAAGCTGAAATTCAAACACCTAACTTCACGGTTCTTTAAAATTATGAGACATGTAATATCAATTTTCCACCTTTTGATCAAGGCAGTTTTTGGGTGTATTCCTAATGTGTGTCAAATCACCAAGAGTACAGTAAAATTAGTTTATAGACTCAGGGAACCGGAACAAATTCTAGGAAAACACGACGTTTCAGAGCAGGCCCAATGGTGTGGAACGATGTAAGATAAGCGAAGAAGAAGTGATGATGGTTTCATCAATCTGTTGGCGAGACTCCATACCCTGGATCTGTATCTAACTTGCATAGAGGTCACTTTAGGAGTCATGGTTGCCATTTGTTTTTCTCTTGTCCAGACTCAGGTCTTAAAGGTGAGAGAGGTATGGATCAAAGGTATGCAGAATAGAGAAAAAAGGAACAGGACTTTTAAACGTTCCAGAACTTCAGTGTCAGGCTGAATGTATTTTGTGTCTTGAAGATCAATAATAGAATGGAAATGGAAAGTAAATAAGAAACGTCTTTTTTGTGTATGGTCAGGAATCAGTGTGCTTCCAAAACATTCTGTACGAAACAAAATATTAAATGGCAGGCATTTCAAATTACGGGAGCAGAGGGGAAAGCCCGGTAAGTCATTCTCCTCCGTGTGAAGCATTGTAGCTTTATGCTATGCGACGCAATGGATTGTTTCAAAAAAAGGCCTTCCTCATCTAGATCTGGTGCTGTCTTTTTTACTTTCTCTATATGCACAGTACAAAGAGAAGATATTGCATTCCAACCAAAATCAATAGCGAGATTTCATTGGAAACATATGCTTTGAGGCTCTCTGAGTCAAAAAAAATAATTTTTAGAAAAAGGTCCGTGTGTGTCTGTGGAAAACATAGCTAAAAACTAAAAGACTGTTAAAATACCACACATGGTATGTGAGCTTAGTATCTTCTAAGGATAGGCTAGCAGATTTTCAAGAAAATTGTGTTTTTCTCAAAATGGCTCTAAAGATGTTGATTAAAGTGTCATATATTATAAATATTTACATCACAAATAAAATGTATATCCTGAATTTTCTTGGAATAGCATCTGAAGATACATTAAATTTGTATGAATTTTGCTGAATTTTGCATAACTAGTAAACCGTGAGAAATAGACAAAAACTTATTTTATGAAATTGTAGACCTCGTTAAAACACACAATGTATGTCATGTGCATATTTGTTGTAGAGTTTTAGAGTTGGCCGTTATAGCTTGTTATTTAAAGAAATTAATTTTTCCCAAATTGGCTATCTTACCTCACATCTGGCTTTTGTTTACTGCTGGCCTTGCAAAGCAAACCGAACTTTAACTGTTCACATGGCGACCAGACATGACTATCGCTTTAGCCATATTTTCCTTCTGCTTACAAGGAATCAAATATTAAGGCCATTTCTGGTAATGCTTATCTCAATTAGCAAAATTTGGATACAAGAATTTATTTTATAGGAATAGTCTGTTTGCAGAACGGGTAGAGAAAGTCATGTGAATGGAACACATCACAATTTTTTTAATCCGGTCGTATGTTTTACTTTGGACGAATCCATCAATATTCTGCTGCTAAGGATGGTGTAAATAGCCTTAATAGATGAGCCAAATGATAGTCGTGTAGCATCAGCGATGCTATTTTAATATAGGTACCTAATTATTTCAGTGAAGCTTTTCTCGCAAACATATGTTGAGCCAAACATTGTAATGCAAATAATCGCAATTTGGAAAATGAATCTTTATACAATGGATTTAAATAATTCCCAACCTCTTTCTTTCACACATTTTATGTGGAGAGATGCCGTCTGGAATGAAAAATGGGATGAAAATACTACAAGATATCAGTAGCAAATAATATTTTAGCAGATAGAAAGTATGGAAGATTAATAAGATAGGGGATTCTCAGAAAATCCAAATAAGCGAATGAAGTTTAAAGGAGAATAAAGAAGCAATGTAGATAATTGTATTGTAGAGGCCGTTTACCTTACATACAATCTGGTCGTTAAGGTATGGGTGAGTCTTGATACCGCAGTGCTAAGAACCTTACATAAATGTTTTTATGTCTTTTGTACTCTATTGGAGTTAGAAATAAAATATTCATATTCAGTCATACTTGAGGATATATGTTTTGTATATACATAGTTAGTCGCATAAAACAAAAGGGCTTTCAAGCAACAGACCTTCATAGACTCTGTAGCAAGTCGGGTCGCCTGGTTTATATATGAGTGTGAATATATTCTGTTCAAGCATCACTGCATCATCAAGGGGAAATCCCAAAGGTAGAAAATCGAACTGTTAATGTCGGAATAGATACTGGATACGCTGAGTACAGTTCTGGCCTATTCTGCTAATTTTCGGCTATTAAGATTATTCAGAATAACTGCAAAAACCTTTCTACAATTTTCAGTTTTTCAATTGAACAACAGACTTCCCAATAGCACAATGATTTACCTAAATTTAAAGTTATGGAACTTTTATATAACTTTCTGTCGGTGACATACTTTAACATTAGCTGAATTAAATTAAATATAAAGTTCAGGATTTCTTTTAAATGCTTCATTTATGTGCCTCCTTTAACTTCTAAGCTTATATTGGGTGCTTTTCTTTAGGAACAACTGCTGTTGTTTCCTCGCTGAAATGTAGGGTTTATTAACATTAGTTGTTTTCATACCATAGCGTTGTATACACTCACACACACACACACACACACACACACTCACTTGCTCTGCATAATAGAGAATGATTCTAAATAAAGAAACTTCCCCGTTACAGCCGCCTGTAATTGAACCCGGGACATCTGAGTGAGAAGCCAGAATGATGTTCACTCGGTCCAAGAGGCAGTCTTTAGAAAAATTAATGTAGCAATTTAGGAATATAAAATATGCATTTTCTAGTCAATGATATATTAAAATTTAAAGAATTTTAGTGCTTTTTTCGAAGTACATAATGACCTCGATACTCAATTATTTAACTGTTAAACAGGATGAAATGCTGATCTTTAATTTTAGCATTTAGATGTTTTGTTTTAAAAAAAATATGGTTCTTCAAATGACGCGAAAATGGTTACTACCTAAAATAATTGTTAACTATAATGAATAAGTAATTTGATAAAAATTAATACAAAGCTTACCAAAATTTAAAATAATAGCCCCATCTAAATTAAACTATATATACAAAAAGTTCTGAAAGAATTCTATAATCCTTCTAGTTCCTTAAATTATATTTATTTAACATTGTGTTAGCTGCTTGATCATATCCCGACAGTTCTGTTTGTGATACTCGTAATATCTTTATAGCTGTCACAAGACTTCAGGGTCTTTTCTTGCTGCTTTTTCACCATCTGTGTTCAATGATGTTATCAGTTAATCAGCGAACCTTCAAGGTCTCAACCTTAAAGAGCATGCATGCCACTTTTCTTGCGAAAAGCGATGGTTTTGGGGACCACTCCGTCTAGCCGCTTGACTCTCTGTGGATAGATGGCAGCGTAACCACATTTACCATCTTGGGTCGTGGTATTAAACATTCAATACGGCATTTACCTTGGCTACTAAAGGAAGCCATGAAAAAGCTTCATCCGAATTTGAACCGAGGATTCCCCAAATTCGGGTCACAGACATTACCGCCTAAGTAATTCCGCTCGGTCCTACTAATTTTCATAACGATAACTGAATAAATTTAACTAGGAACGAACTTTGTCTTGTGGAAACTTTTAATTTAAAAATATCTAAGCAAACCGTTTGAATTCATTGCGATTTTAAACCAAGGCCCATGACAGCAGATTTACTAGCATGTAAGAGAACTCCTGAGGAACAAAATTCCGGAACATCCGCGATACTGATATGATCCTAGAAGTTGACAGTGGTGCTATCAAACGAAATACATTTTTAACTAAACGTGAGGGAAGAAAGCAATAAATTGATCCGTGATTTCCTCGGAGTTAAGTCGCGTTTTCAGAGTTCTCTGCACTTGATTTTTAAAGACCCGTAGCCAATTGTGGAAGAGCTGAATGAGAGCGTGTAGTCAAGGAATCTGACTAAATAGAGACGAAAAGCAATATTGCACGAAATATAGTGCCTACTGAAATACAGTGAAGTTAAATCCAATGTTTTTATGTATCAGGTCTTACTTTCCACACACTGCATCTCGCGAAATATCCTCCCGAATAAGAACTATTTTATAGCTAGCCAGAAGAAAGAGGACTGTCCTGGGTCGCATGCGCAGAAGATCCGAGTCAATAATATGTACACCAGGAGCACCAAGGTCACATACCGGGCAACCCACGAAGTTCTTGTCCTCAGATGTGAAGAAGAATCTCACCACAATAAATATTGTATACAATTCATTTATAAAGTCATCTTTTAATTAATTATAGTAGGAATAAAAAGTATTAATTATACAAAAAATACGATTTTCATCGAAAAAACTCTGTCCAGAGATCTCGTGAATGCGAAGGAAAATTATATATGTGTTATCTGTTTGTTAACAGTATAATACAAAAGCTGTGATTCGATAAAATCTAGGTGCATATTTAACTTCATCGTTTTTCATAGACCATACGGAGATTTAAAAGAAAATCTCCATTCTTAGCTATCCTTCATACAGAAAAATGTTACTTATTTTTAACGTTCATATTCAAAATACTAACTCGGATTTTTTGCGAATGACCTCAACTTCATTCTGCATACATTTTGTATAATTTTGTGAAACTATAAGTGAAAGAACAGAAATTACTGCACAAAACGCAATCGAAAACACACAAAAAGTTTCTTTAGCATTGCCCATTCCCATAATATTCGTTCTTATTGATTTGAATTTGCCTAACTTTGACAATTTTGAAGTGAAATTACAAATCATATTTTCTTGCGATGCTACGAGAAGAGTGTGGAATTTTAAAGGAAATAGCGACCTGGTTATTACATATTTGACTATCGCTGCAATTTTGCACCTACAACCAAATGCACGAGTATTATGAAGCATTTCAGATACGTTATCTAGATTAACATGAAGTAAATAGAATAAACATTTGTAATAAAGAATGGAGAGTTTTATAAAAATAAACATAGCGACCAGAAAATATATCCGACTTATTTTAAATTTACTATTAATTTTAAAACGCCTTTTTACTTTCTCTACACGTACTATGTACATATTGTATAGAGAAGGTATAATATTGCACCCAAAAAGTCGATACCGAGATCTCACCGGGTTTTGAGCCCTCCTGAATCCCCCCCCAAAAAATATTTTTAAAAGACGGTCCTGGTGTGCGTGTGCGTGTGTGTGTGTGTGTCTATGGACAGCATAGTTCAAAAACAAAAAGACCATTAAATACCAGACTTGGTGTCTTCCAAGGATGCGACACGAAGATTTTCAAGAAATCCCCCACCCCCAACTACATGGAAAATTTTTCGAAAATTTTGGATTTTCTCAAAAATGGCTCTAACGATTTTGATTAAAATATCGTACATTAAAGATACTTACATGACAAACAAAATGTATATCTTGAGTTTTCTGGGAATAGCTTCTGAAGACATCTTTATTCTAGATGAATTTTACGGAATTTTGCATATCTGGTAAACCGTAAGAGATAGACAAAAACTTACTATACATAACTTCTAGAGTTCGTTAAAATAGACAATTTATATTAATTTTTTTTTCGTGCAGTTGAACGTTTTCTGAGCTATTCCTTGTTAATGGTTTCTTCTTTACGGAACTTTGTCAACTCCTGGCCATACAACAAAGATACTTCAATCACATGGCAGCCACCTTTTAAAAAATGTCTTGATTAGTATGAAAGAAATGGAATAATAAGCTTTTTAACAATGATTAGCGAGATGTAAAGAAAATCATGTGAATGCAACACATCAGATATTTTAATCCCTTTTGTTAATTCTCGGCTTCTACTTAAATACACTAGGTGCTCAATTAAAACATATTAATTTTTTTGCGATTCCATAGATGAAACCATTTTAAACATGAAACTTCTTACAGAAAATTAGAACGGATGCTTTAATGGCGGATGCGGATCTGTAAATGCTTATTGATTTCTTTACGCGTACTATGTACATAGTGTGTAGAGAAGCTATTGCATTCCACCCAAAAATTCGATACCGAGATTACACCGGAAATAAATGTTTTGCGTCCCTCTGAATCCAAAAAATAATTTTACAAAAAGATCCGCGTGTCTGCATATGCGTGTGTGCCTGTGTGTCTATATGTCTGTGGCCAGCATAGCTCAAAAACGGAAAGATCATTGAATACCAACATTACATGAATTTTTTCTCGAAAATTTTGATTTTATAAAAAATGGCTCTAACGATTTTGATTAAAATATCACATATTAAAAATATTTACCTGACAAATAAAATGTATATCTTGAATTTTTGAGAATAGCCTCTGAAGACTACTTTATTCTGGACGAATTTTACGGAATTTTGCGTAACTGCTAAACTGTAAGAAATGGAAAAATACTTAATCACACAAAAATGTACAGCACTTAAAAGCACATAATTTACATTGTATGCATTTTTTCATGGAGTTAATCGTTTTTGAGATATTCATTGTTTTTGGTTTCAGCTTAAAAAAATTATACTTTTCTCACAGAGAACTTTGTCAACTCCAGTCCATACAAACAAAGGATCCTCAGTCACATAGCAACCAGCTTTTGACTATCACTTTAACCTATGGTACTCTCTTATTTCGCTTATACTTACAAGAAAGCAAGTAATAAGACTATTTCTACTAATTTTTTTTTTTTTCGATTAGCATTAACTAAATAAAACTATAAGCATTTTAACAATAATTTATTGCAGAGATGAAGAGAAAGTCATGTGAATGGAACACCTCAGATTTTTTTGTAACTATTTATTTCGAGAAAGTTCGCGGTATAAGTTTTAGTAATATAATAAGGATGTACCTAGAATCCCATTTTCTTTGAGGTCTTGAGGAGATTTTGCTAATGAGGCATTACATAGGAGCAATTTGCAGCTAATTAAGGATATTCTAGGAATTATATCACTTGTGTACATATTAATGCATAGCTGCTACACATGTTACGATCGTTTTAGGCAGTTACACGAGAAGGCGGTCTTAATGACGCCCTTTTTTCAGTAGCGTACTGATGGAACAGCTGTTGCCCATGTTAACTTGCGAGTGTTGCATGATGCTGTTACCACTAAAAAGCTTTAGTTAACGTGGATTCCCACTACTGCAGAGAAATAGGAAATGAAGTAGTTAGACTAATGTTGGATAGGTAGAGTCAGACTGAAAAATCCAATGCCATAGCTGGGATTTGAACCACAGGTCTCCCGGTCTTTAGCCAGTTGCTCTACCACTGAGCTACATGACAATATACCGACATAGCATTGAATTTCTCATCTGACTCGCATATTTCCCGGTAAACCACAAGGTGATCACAAATTATTTTGAGAAGACAACCCCAATGCCGACTTACAATGTTGTAAGTACTTTAAGTCCAGGATTCATAGTTTAGCCAACTATTATGGACAATTGTGATAATTTTAATTGTCACCGTGTGTAGGACAGGAGTTGGATAGATAGAGTCAGACTGAAGTCGCCATTCAGGGGTTCTCAAAATATATTTTCGGTGAAATTTCGGTATCCAAATGTTTATACACTATGTACATAGTACGTGCAGAGAAAATAAAAAAGCAATTTGCAGTGCAGTATGTGATTGGAGGCTCAGAACAATATTAAAGTCGGTTAAACACCAAACTTCTATTTAAATTCAGTATCTTGCAAGGATGCTACAAGAAAGTGTTTGACAAGCTCCCGCTACCTCTAATTATTCTTTACATAGAAGATATTTTGAATTTTTAGATTTTCTAGAAATTGACTATCGATTTGGATTAAACCTACCATACATTAAAGACATTTACCACAAATAAAATATACACATTACAAATGTCCTGAAAATCTTCGTGCCGCAACTTTGAAACTGAACTTAAATACCAAGTTTGGTATTTCCCCGATAGAAACGCACACACAGACACACATATAAGGATATTTTTCTAAAAATCCTCTTTTTGGATTCAGAGGACCTCTATCTATTTCCCACATCTATTTCCGGTGGATTCTCGTTATCGAAATGTTGGTGGAATACAATACCTTCTCTATCTACTATATATATTGTACATACCGCTAGAGAAAATAAAAATTCATGTTGATGAAAATTGCCACTTTGAATGTTAGATGTTTCAGTGATATATAAACTTGCATCCTTGCTTAACCTTGGTGGTGGTGGTGGTGGTGGTGGTGGTGATGGTGGCGGTGGTGGTGGTGGTGTTGGTGGTGGTGTTGGACGTGGTGGTGGTGATGGTGGTGGTGGTGGTGATGGTGGTGGTGGTGGTGGTGTTGGAGATGGTGGTGGTGATGATGGTGGTGGTGGTGATGGTGGTAGTGGTGGTGTTGGAGGTGGGGGAGGTGATGGTGGCGGTGGTGGAGGTGATGGTGGCGGTGGTGGTGGTGGTGGTGGTGGTGATGGTGGTGTTGGAGATGGTCGTGGTGGTGATGGTGGTGGTGGTGGTGTTGGTGGTGGTGATGGTGGTGGTGGTGGTGGTGGTGATGGTGGTGGTGGTGGTGATGGTGGTAGTGGTGGTGGTGGTGTTGGAGGTGGGGGAGATGATGGTGGCGGTGGTGGTGGTGGTGGTGATGGTGGTGGTGGTGGTGGTGATGGTGGTGGTGGTGGTGGTGGTGGTGGCGATGGTGATGGAGGATCATAAATGATTAAACCAGTCAAATTAAGAGTTCGATGAATAAGGGATAGATACTGAATCCCTTGTGTTCCCATTAAATAAATAAGTGATTGTCCAACTAATGACACAGTACACAACTAGTGAACTGTGTGCATGACGACGTGAAGCGTTGTATCACGAAGTGGCAGCTAGTTCCGGGAAGCGGTGAGATTAGCAACAGACTCCCAGCCCAGTTGGGTGCCCCATAACTCGTGTCTCTCACAGCTAATTGAGACTATTTTACTTAACGACCGGTGCTCTAACCATCACTTAGCTGACGTGGATCAAGGATTGCTCTTATCCAAGTGTTGCGGAAACTCTGGACCCTCAGGCAATCGCCTGCTGGTCTCATAGCACTAATTTTGTCCTGTCTCGTCTGTTTAGAGTCTTAATTTCAATTCCAGAAAAGAGAGAGAGAGAGAGCCCTTATTTTCTTATTTTCTTACATACTATAACAACTCCTTATAAGGCTGACCCCGTAGCTCAGTCAGTAGAGCAAGAGTCAGAGTCTGGAAATGTTAGCAAGAGTGTGAATATATACCAACTGTGCAACGTATAAAACCGAAAGGAATAAAATGCATTGAGTCTTGTACACGAGTTAACTAATATTTAAAAGGCCACCCATTAATCATTTGCAAGGAATAAATAATGAAATTAAAAGAAAATAATTAAAAAAACACTATATGAAGACGATGGTATGATGAATTAAGACTCATGATAAACAATATATGTAAAATATATATATATATGCAACAATAGTTTGTGAATGTATATTATGGTAATTACACAGGTCTTTTCAACTGTTTTAAAGCAATCCTATCCCTATATTAAATAACAGATTACATTACTTTACAAATTAGGAGAATTTTAGGTAACGCTGGAATATCCTTCTTAACATTTACTTCGTAACAGACATCTTCAGACATCCAAGTACAGGAAGCAAAATGTAACTCATTCTGAGACTAGGGCATGTTTAACAGTTTAAGCTTAAGCCGAAGCTTTTAGGACTGAATCAAGATAAGAAAGGCATCAAACGAATACAAGTTTTGTATCTATTCTCGCGAGGGGGCACCCCGGGAGGGAGGGATGAGGTGAGATGATATACAAGGCGGCCGAAACCAGAAGCGATTACACAGCAATAATAGGGTCCATACCCAATTGAAGCATATCGAAATCCGACAGACAGACCAAGGATACTGCTCACACAGATTTCAACAGCCCCGCCAGAAGCACTTCTCATACCGACAATTAGCTGAAGTCCGGGAACGGAGAGAATCACAATGAGCATCGTTTTTTCCCCGCACGCCGACAGAGTACCATCATACCACTTTCAACCCTGGAAGAAACTAATGAATGAAGGGTGAATAAAATTACAATGGAAATGACATGGTTGGGCAAGGACTTCGGGTAATGAAAGAAACCTACCCAGCTTTGCCTTGCGAACCCCGGAAAATCCCTTAAGTAAGTTAGGCTGATCACGTGGATTAACCTACAAGCGACCTCTCGAATGCGGGCTCCAGTCGAAACCGACTCAGCTTTCCCGCTGGCGAAGCTTAAGTTTTAGTAAGCTAAAGATACCGCTTAAGCCAATCTTATGTTTTGATTTAAGCTTTGCGAGATTCACAGTAAGACAACCCATTCGGCTTTACTGAGCTAAATAATTCTGTGCAACATAAAGTTGGTCACGCTTGCGCATGTGCGTTGACTGAATTTTTATTGTTGGTTTATGGCAACACTTTTCCTAAAATAGATTTTTTCGTAAGTTAACCTGCAATATATAGTTAAAATGACTGAAAAATAGAGACAAAATATACTGGAAGGTTTACTTCTCAAGAAATTGGCATTCATTCTCCTAGACATTATGAAACTGTATAAATATATAATAAACTGTAAGCAATCGGACCAGCTATTATGGAGTAAGAGAAGTCAAGTATGGAGGAATATGAAGAGTGGTTTAGAATAGACTGAAATAGTGTTGACTGCTCTGCATGCCTTTGTAATACCAGAATAAGTTCATCTGCAATTAGCATTCATCCGTTGGCATATAATCTCCATATCAATTTTCAAGAAAAGCATCGCTTTGCTACTGAATTATAAAGTAATATCTAGGTAGCTATAGATGTGATAACAATGGATGTGACAAAGTATAAATTTAAAATTAATATTGGTTTATCAATTAGTTTTATGTTTATTTGCATCATCAATAATTTCTGGTATCATCGTTGCCAAATATATACTTAATGGAAATCTCTCGTTTGTTTCTCGTTCATTACATATGTGGGAATGGCTGCTTTCCTATACACTGCCATCTTTCTTGTATGTGTCGTAGGCTTTTGAGGAACGCCATCCTTCCTGGGCAGATCATGAAAGACTTGTGTAACTCCATTCTATACACATTCTGATGCAGTCTCTAAAAGCAGGTTGATAGCGAGAGTTGGATTGGATTAGATTAGGTTAAAGTTCGGTTAGCGTTTGGGTTAGAGTTATGTCCCATTAACAATGAGATATAAGCGCAGACGCAGCTTAAGGGCAAGAGTTTGCATTTATATTATTCAATGTAAGCATTCACATAGTCACGCAACCCGGTGCGCAATGCATTACAAGAGTTTGCGTCCTTATAGGAAGATTTTTGCATTCCTTCTTCTATACATTGCTTGCTGTTCAACAGCAGATGATCGCAATGCGAGATTTTACAGCTCCTTCTGTATATACATGCTGCTTTTTTTTTTTTTTTATTTGGAGGTGCTGAGTCATCTCTCATTTCTCTCAAGAGGTTAGAGTAGTCTCCTTAACTCTCTTCCTTTCAACTACATATAAGTCACAACTACAGAAATTAATTATCAACAAGGAAGATCACATTTTTATATACAGACTTAGAATCTACCATGAAAACTTTCCAATTGGAACCCTGTCATAGCCAGACCCTGCTTACTAATAAGCTATATCATAAACTGGCATTAAACCATCATGTACACAGAATTTCTGCAATGACATCTTCTGTCGTATATGGGTTGCTCAGGAACCACATATGGTTCTCGAACCAGTAAATGCTCAAGCTTTTCCTAAATGAATAAAATATTGATGTAATGGATGTACCTATCACCTGCTCTCACAAATCGCAAGGCGCAGAAAGAGGTGCATTACATTAAAAATACAATTTTATCACTTTCTGAAGTCTCTATGCTTGCACTATGTTCAATATTTTGGTCAAAAAAACTGTAGTAACGTTACTTCCGAGAGCATCTGTTGCGTTTATATAATTTTATAGTCTATTTATTCATTTATAGAAGATTGAGTGATATTGGTGACTATATTAGTCAATTTGAAACTTGCCGTGGACTAGAAAGATATCCGCATGTAATTTACAGATCTAGAAACCCGCACCAACTTCTTGGTTACGCATATGGCTGCATTTTGATGGTCCTCTCTCGCGCCTGCGCTTATGCTGCGTTATGTCTGCCCTTGTGTCGTATTGTGAATGTAGCTTTGTACGTTATGCCATAAGGAACAGTGACAGAATTTGTACTTCTGCATATTTTCAGCATACACCGGCTTTCTGCCTAGAATTTTCTCGAAATAACGAGTTTCAGCAAAAGCTTGCGACATATAATTTTTTTGGATAGTGTTTAACGCCCGCTTTTACTACAAATGGCAGGCGATGACACTGGTGATACATGGGATGAAAATGGAGCACTGGTGGAATGCGATGGCGAGGGGAACCGGAGAACCCGAGAAAACCCAACCCTGCACCACAAATCTCACATACCGTTACTAGGGATCGAACCCGAGCCGTCTAGGTGAGAGGCGAATGGTCTAACATACTATATAATGTAATAGGTATATAATAAGTGATGCGATCTGCATGCAGTAGGGTAACCAGAAAAATAATAAGGGAGGTTCAGAAAAGTGATCCACTCTTTAAACAGTTTACGTAAAATCAAGTGACAAATGCAAATGAATCCTGTGATAAATATTTAAAAGCCAATTTTATATTATATTTATAATAACTCTTAACATTGTTTAGCAAGTATGGGTGTTTCCAAATGCTGAAACCTCTCCGTTTCTACACCTCTATCTGTGTGTGAATGTATACATTTGTTCGTGCATGAGGTAAGGGAAGCATGAAAAATGTTTAATTATTTCTTATTTTTTAAAAAAATGAAATACGATGTGTTTAATACATTTACTCTATGAAAGGCACATTCGTTTCATTCGATATTATTTTGTATGAATGGCAAACTATATCAGTTACATACAAATGTACGCCCGATTTAAGTACACCTTTTACATAAAATAACCTTTTCTGTAGTATCATTATATTTTTTCAAAATATCTGTTATATGTTTAAGTTTTCTGAGATAGAGCTGACAATAATCTCTATTATAAATTACAAAATTCTTATTTTCCCTCATGGATATATTAATAACAAAAACGTATGGAATGAGTTGTGATTTGTTTCGTCAATTCATGAATTCAAGTAAGTCCATATTGTTTATTTTGATATTATTTCTGTTGAAATGTCTCTAAAATTGAACATGGTATTAATACCATAGTGCATAAAGGGTATGTGAAGTGATAATATATACAGATGATACGTGAGTGTATTACCTCAGTTCTTATACAGATATTTATGGTCAAGGATTTTTTAATGAAAAAACTGAAAATCTCTTGGAAAAATTAAAAGACATTGGCCAAGTATTCGATGAGTTCTTAGGACTTAATTTCGTTGTGAAGGGATTGAACATCCACTCTACAGCCCTGGTATGACACTAATGATTTTAACGTTTCTTTATTTGAAAATTCTCGTTGGAGGCAAATTGTTTATATTCATGAGAATATTTACGAAAAAAAGCAGATCATCAGTGTCATTCTATAATACAGGTGCATAAAATCAATTGTAACAATGCCTCAGCTTAAGGGCTCTAGAATCCAATGACACTAAAATATTCTAAAAATAAATTGCCTTAAATGGCTCGCTACTTAGTTCGAAAAATCTGTGGCTTTAATTATAGCCTCGGAATTTGAATAAAGCTACTTTCTGTGTTTCAATAGTAATAGTTGTAAAAAGAGCCGCACGTATGTCTCCACAATTGGTCGAAGCCCGGTCTGTCGGCTGGATCGTGCCCCTCTGCTCGTGATCTAGCATCACGCGGTCGTGTACCCCATCCTGCGCTGGCATCTGATTTATAGCACCACATCCAATACCTAAATTATCTGTATTGGTACCGCATTTAGTTTTACTTAGCATTTTGCTGTGCCCTCCAGCGACCTACTGGGGAGATGTGCTTATTTGTACTTGTCTCAGAACACATTGTCTATCTGGCCATCTATTTGTTTGTCTAGGGAGAGAAGGGAGAGACAATAACACAACAGAGGAATAGAGAGGAGAATCGAAGACAATGAGAAAGTGGAGAATTCATTTAAAAGAGAAGATTAAGAATATAGAACAGAGCAGAAATGGGAAACGAACAGACCGAGGAGAGGAAACGAGAAATAAGAGTAAACGTTTTAAGAGAGAAAATCATAAAAATAAAAAAGGCAAGATAAGAATAAAATAGAGAAGAGAAGAAGAGCGGAGATGACAGGGAAAAAAGGGAAGGAAAGAAGATACGAGGTAATTAGCAGTTGAATCGTAGAAGTCAAGAAAGTGAGAAGAGAGAAAAAAAATGGGAGGGAATAAAAGACTTAAAGCAGATTAAATGAAAGAAAAAAAGAGGATAAAAGGAATTGTATGAGGAAGCGAAGAAGATAGATAAATGGTAGAATGTTTATTTATAAACTATCGAGTATCAATAACGGAGTTTTATTGCATAAATTAAAATGATTTTTAACGACTTTTGCAACTTAAGACAAGGCAATTTCAATTACTTAAAAATTTCCGGTACGAATAAAATTTTGTAAATGATATGAATTGGAAAGAATTTGTTTTTATTAACGTAATATATTTCTGAAAACTATATTTCACAAACTGTCTAAATAGTCCTCGAAATTGATAACCAGATCAACCTCAACCATCTTAATAATGTTCAATGCACTTTGTCATAATATACAGCACAACAGACGTGGATTCTAATGAAACATAAAAACGATAATTGGCAAAAACATGAAGGAAAAATTTCAGTTCCAAATTTAAATCACCCCAGATTTCCATTTATGAGGCTTAAAAACAAGGTTCATACAAGGAGAACGGTTCTGCTGGGACCAGTGCGTTTCGTTATCGTCCCCATCAGCAAAGTAATCTGAGAGAACTCATCGCTACAAGCCAAAGGAATTTTTGCTGGAAAAGGTTTTAAACATTCTTGATATAATCCATTCCATGGAATATGAGTAGTACCTATATTTACTTTAAATAAAATTCCAAGCAATGCATATATAAAATGGTTATTTTCATTACAGTTGTATGCATTTATTAAAAATAGAAATATGTTATGACACTATTACATTACCCGCCAGTCGAGATAAAGATAAGCAGCGCTCTCAAACAAATCAAACACGATCGCTCTCAAAAAAATCAAACACCATGCTATCGAGACATAACTAGAATCTTCTGTAGGTTTCTTACTCGCACCTACATAACGCTTCCAGAACGTCCTGCGGAGATGTCGACTACTCTACAAGTCATTTCGAGGGTGCACTTGACAAGCACGGGGCTCTGTTTGTTCATCGACAGGAAACCAGTCCTAGCTTTTACGTAAAGGGACAAAGGCAAGTAACCTACTCAAAAGACTACTTATGATTCGGACATTTCGAGATTGCTTTTAAATGCGAAACATGTACATTCTGCTCTAACCACGAATATCCTATAAGAATTATTCTAACCATATTGTAATTATCTTAATAGTGAACCCTGAACGACTTACTGAAAATATCAACAAGAAAATGCTGTTAAATGTATAAATATGTTAGAATTAAGAGCTAAAGACAATAAAAACTTCTTGTATAACTTCAAATTGAATTTATTTTTAACTTTATCTAGATTTCTTTGGTAGTGCGCAGTTGACTGTGTTGCCTTAAGAAAACTAGCTAATTTATCTATATCTTTAGTTATTAATTTTTTCTTCCAACATAAAAGGTATCATAACATAAAAAATGAAAGGAAAGAAGCTAAATGAAATGATAGTTTAAAAATTGGCCGAAATCACAAAGTTTTATGATGTGTAGTTTCTATAAAATACACATTGTACAGAAATGTATGTCTTTGATCAATGATGGTGATTGATACTTTATAATATAATATGATGTTATATAAAATTACAACTACAAATTACAACTACCATGCCTTGAAATTCAGTGAATTCTTTTCTCTTAGCCAAAAGGCATTAAGATGTGTAACGTGAAATATATAACATAAAAAAAGTTCTTAAGGTGTTGGCATGTTCAAGAGCCTTTAGTAAGTAGTTTAGATTCAATTGAGTATACTATTATTATAGGTTAAAGAGAGGTTTTTTTGTGCCCAAAATGTATGTTTTAATTTTATAGATATAAACCTAGAAGAGAACCAAAGTTTCATCATGATGAAACAGTTGAAGGTGTTGGTATATTGGTTTATAAAGGGTGAATTGGATTGGTTTCGTTGATGCTCCTTTCAAATAAAAAATCTTTAATTTAATTTGAAATTCCATTTACACAATGTGAACATTTTGGAAATATGTGATGGCTATACCAGGTTAGAAATTAAATAGGAATTACTTTTTAAATTTTTAAATCATTTTATTGTTTTTCAAAACATTTCCTTTTAACGTAATTACATTTTCGAATTCGATAAAACCAGTAATAACCATCCTTGAAGGAATGATGTCACATTTTACGAGGCATTTCAGAAATCAGGTTTTTAAAACAGTTCACTGCTTCAACTGATATCCAAAAAGTGTTTCTACACATATTAGGCGTCTTTAACTTTTAGGTACACACATCCCAAGGTGCTGGCTCAGGGCTTAACTGTGGAGGGTCCATGGTGGTGTAGTTTAGGGCATCCATACTCAGTTTTTAGTTTTGTTGTCTGTGACTACCTTGATGTAATTTTTTTTTTTTTGGACGTTTTCCCGAATATTTTCAAAAAAATTGCAGTGATCAGATATTAGTGTAATAAATGACAGTAGAAGAACGTATATCTTCTAATGCTGAAGTAGTAATATTGTCCATTTTAGAAAAAAAGCTACCAACCATCTTCTTATCACCACACGTGATTCATCGGACTTTGGTAGGCTTAAGTTCTGTTCGAAAGACGCGTTCAGCCGATTAACCTTACTTTTTAGGATCACTAAAAAAAAACCCAAGATTCATCGCCAGTAACGATATTCCAACCCAAATTTGAAGTGTAGAGTTTTTCTGCAGCAAATAAGGTTTTGGTGTTTTTAATCAGGAATCAGTTTATATGAAATCCATCGATAGCTAAGTTTTATCACGTCTAACTGTTGTTGTAAAATGTTTTGGTTTTGTCCCATACCAATGTCGCCCGACTAAATCTGTAAAATATCTGTAGATCTTGTACAAACATTGCTCGAATCACGTCAATATTGTCATTATCAACAAGTTCTTAGACGCCCTCATGAAATTAATTGCTAAAAACTAGTAATAATTCAATGCTGTTTATTTGCCAAATACATTCTAAACCTATCTTCACGTTGTTTAAGGATAATAATGATTTAAAATCATAAAAGAGGTTCTCTGAAAATATTACGTTTTCAATTCACATGACCTTCTCTATCAGTTCTACTAACAAAGATAGAATAACAATAGTTACAAAGGATTATTATTTTATCTATCTTGCTAATCGAGATGAACATTAGCAGAAACAGTCTTATCACTTGTTTCTTTGTACGTAGAAACGAAATAAGGGAATACACTAGACTAGAGCGATAGTCAACTCTTTTAAAACTCTTCTCTATGTGAAATAATTGAAAGTCAGTTCTCTTTGCATGCCAGGAGTAAATAAAACAGCTATGAACCGAAAGATGACTTTCCGTTTGGGAAAAGTTTAAGTAGTTTAAAATTGATACCAATAGCAATAAATATCTCGAAAATGCTTAATATTATGTGTACCTTAGCTTTCTTTGTATGTTCTGCAAACAAACTACTTTAAAAAAAAAATATATATATATATATATATATATATATATATATATATATATATTAGTTTAAAGTCCTTTAACCTGGTTTGTTCATATCGGACCATGAATGAAATTGATGATATGATGCTCAAATGATCTCTGGGTCCATGGAGCTTAAAGTTACTCGACATTCGTCTTCTCAGGATAAGGGAAACCCCCGAAAAAAACCCTTATCCGGGTAACTCACCCTAAGCGAAATTTGAACTCACGACCTTTTGAGTGCGAGGCAGACACGCTACCACCACACTACTCAGGAGGGCAATCATTCTTTTACCTATATAATACTAGTCAAAATAAATATTAGCAGGCATGCCTTATCAGTAGAAGGGGTATAAGAGAATACACTAAGCTAAAACACAGTCAGACCTTATAAAAGCTGTCGTTGAAGTTCCGTTCTTTTTCCACGCCAAGGAGTAGAACAAAAGAGATATGAAACGGATAATGGCTTCCCATTTGAGAAAAGCTTAAGTATTGTAAAATAGAAACCAATAACAGAGACTGTCTCTGAAACGGTTATCTACACAACAAACTGTGTGTGTGTATAACAAACCTTTGTGTTTTAACGAAAATTATTTTTATAGTAGGTTTTTGTGTACCTCTTACGGTTTATCAGTTATGTGAAAGTCATTCAGAACGAAGAAGACTTCAAGGACTACTCACAAGAAAATATATATTACTTTCCATGTGAATATCTCTAATATGCAGTCAATCAAAATCTTTGCAACCATTTTTATAAAACCGAAATGTTGAAAAATGTTCCATGTAAAGGGTAGTTTGAGTTGGCTGAAATCGTCATACCGCATCCTTGGAAGGTATTGAACTTAAATATCAGGTTTGGTATTTAGGCGAATATTCGTTTTTGAGTTATGCTGTCCACGGACATACACAGATACACACTGAACTTTTTCTATTTTGTTTGTGTTTGGTGGACTTCAAAATACGCATTTCCGGTGAAATCTCATTCTGGGTGGAATACAATACTTTCTCTAGCTACTATGTACATCGTAAATATGTGCTAGAGAATGTAAAACTGTATACGACATAAGTTTTGTATTTTAACCAGAGCTATATTTTTGTGTAGTACGGTTTGCAGGTTATAAAAAAGCCATCCAGAATGAACAGGTCTTCAGAGGCTATTTGCAGAAAATTCAATATTTAATTGTTCTTTATGCATGTGATATTTTAATAACATCGTGTGACTACAATGTTCTACATACATATATATTATGACACTTAGTTCACTATTGTGTTATGGTTTTATATATGGTGCATATATTATGTGTATATGTATATTTCTTTTAAGTGTAATTATCTATTATAGGAGGGTGCATTTATGAAGGTGTACTCTGTGCTGTAAATTTATATTGCTATATTTGAATATCTTTGTATTTTTATTTTCGGGTTCACTCTTAATTCTTTATTGTTGTTTTAATATTGCTTTTGATTGTGTATTACCTTTGTCTTTTTATTTTCGTGTTTATTCTTTTAATTCGCTGTTGTTGTTGTTGTTGTTTTAATATTGTTTTTAATGTGTATTACAAAAGCACGTACGTCTGTGGACGCGTGCGATTGTTGAAATTCAATGAATGATATTGTTATGTCAATAAATACATTTATTCATTCATAACATTGTTATAGCTATTTTTGAAAAGATCAAAACTTTCGAAATTTTTCCATGTAAAGGGTAGTTGGAATTTTCGTGAAAATCTTCGTTTCGCATGGAAGAGATTGAACATATAAGTATAGTAAGTGTAGTATTTAGTTGAATTTTCGTTTTTGAGGTATGCTGTTCACAGACACACTCGCACACAGACACACACACACTCACGAACCATTGTCTACAAAAGTTTTTTTCTTTTGAGTCAGGGGATCACAAAACACGTATTTCAGGTGAAATATCAGTATCGAATTTTTGGGTACAATACAATATATTTTCTATTATTGTACATGCGTACTAGAGAAAGTAAATATCTGATTTGTTCTATGCACAACTAGTTATTTCAAACTTTCCTTACAAAATATTATTCTTTTATCTACATCATGCTAATCTAGATAAACATTAACACAATTGGTCGTATTACTTGCTTCCTTGTAAGTAGAAGAGAAATAAGGGAATACTCTAGGCTAAACCAATAGTAAAATCTTTTAAAAGCTCATCGCTATGTGAAGCAGTTGAAATTCGGCCTCCTTTTGCATTTCCGGGAGTAAATAAAAGAAATGAAACGAGTTAACTTTCCACTTGAAAGGTTTAAGTAGTTTGAAATTGAAACCAATAACTAGGGATATCTCGGACACGGTTAACTCAACAGAAAAGATACCTATGACAAATGATGTGTTTTAGTGGGATTTTTATTTTTTGTGTAGGTAGTATCTATCTCTTATGATTTACCACTTACAAAAAAGTAGTCAAGAATGATGAGGTGTTCAGAGAATATTCCACAAAATTCAAGATTGTGTTTTTCATGAAGATGTCTTAAACACATGGAATTTTTTTTTTAGAAAATCAAAATTTTCGAAAAATGTGCTCGGAGTTGGGGGATTTTCTTGAAAATCTTCTTGTCGCATCCTTTAAAGACACTGAATATAAATACCAAGGTTGTTATTTAATCGAATTTTCATTTTTCAGCTACGCTGTTCACAGACACACATATACCACACGGCAGCTTTTTAAAAATGTTTTTTTTATCAGGGGGTCAAAACGTGTATTCCCAGTGAAATCTCAGTATCGAATTTTTGGTTGGAATACAATATCTTCTCTATCTGCTATGTATATTTTACATACGTGATAGAGAACGTAAAATATTTAAAAAAACCTGCTTCGTCAGCATGCTATTGGCGAGATTGTTGTGAATGTGTGGTCGCGAGCCGCTATACTATTTGTACACATGGGCTCATCAGCATGCTCCTCACTTCTGAGTTTTCTATTCTGATTATAGCAGCACAATTTACATTCCTCTGGTAAGTGACATGCTTGGTACCTATATATACTTTCATCCTGTGGACCACAGGATAGCTTGACTACAGTTCCACCTCTCGGCAATAACAAGACGCCTCTAATCATTTCTAGTGTACAAGGAGAAAAGTGGCTCTGATATTAACGTTTTAATATGCTCTAACCAACTGCCTTGTATTTGATGTGTATTTGGTGCGTTAAAAGAGTTGCAGAACTCAACGGGGAATTCCAGGTTGGACCCGCCAGGCTTTCCCCGCCTTGTTCATCAGCGGAAGTGAGCGGGTTGCGCCCATTGCGAAGGGTAAAACAAAATTCGGTATTACCAGTTCTCCCCTGAAATATCCCTGTTGAGTTCTGCAACTTTTTAACGCTCCAAGGGATATCTGCACAGTAAAATGCTTACCTTGAGCTTTCCTGGTATACGCAAAAGGGTGAAACAGTTCACAAAATAACGGCTTTAAACTTGTTAATGTTAGAAGCACCATTTTTCAGATTAATTAGATATGAATTAGACACTGTTCCGTTGTTAATGTCGCTCTCCGTGATGCAGTCACTAGCCTCAAGTACCGAAGGTTGCGGGTTCAATTCCGGCGGAGAGTGATGGATTTTTACAATATTAAATATAGAATAATAAAGATCTGAATTTCTAAGTGCATACCATGTTGTGCTAATAATAGAATACACAACAGTCCATACGTAATACCTCTAGGAAGGGAAGTTAGCAAGTTGGTATGGGCTTGCTTTTATCGGTTCATACAAGGTAATAACTAATGAAATGCAGGAGACAAACTAACTTCTCATTTACAAATATATGAAGACGCTCTGGCATACGCAGCTGTGATGCCGAATTATATCACGTTTACTCTCTACACTTTTTACTTTCTCTATACGTACTGTGTACATAGTATATAGAGAAGGTGTTGTAATACACCCAAAAATTCGATACCGAGATTTCACCGGAAATATAAGTTTTCAGACCCCCTGAATAAAAAAAAAGCATTTTTAGAAACATGTCCGTGTGTGTCTGTGTGTGAGTGTGTTTGTGGGCAGCATAGCTCTAAAACGAAAAGACCGTTAAAAACCAAACTTGATATTTAAGTTTTGTATCTTCCAAGGATGCGACACAAAGGTTTTCAAGAACATCCCCCCACCCCAACTACCCTTTACATGGAACTTTTTTCGAAAAATTTTAATTTCTAAAAAATGGCTATAAGGATTTCGATTAAAATATCATATATTAAAGGTATTTGCACGACAAATAAAAGTATATATTGAATTTTCTGGAAATAGCTCTGAAGATTACTTTATTCTAGATGAATTTTACAGAATTTTGCATAACAGCTAAACCGTAAGAGATGGACAAAAACGTATCACACACAAAATGTAGCGCACGTTAAAACACACAATTTATGTCATATAGATTTTTTTCCTGGAGTTGATCGCTTTTAAGATATTCCTTGTTTTTGGTTTCAGCTTTAAAACTTATACTTTTCTCATGCAGAAATCTGTCAACTCCTGTCCATACAAACAAAGGAACTTTAGTCACATAGCAACCAGCTTTTGACTATTACTTTAACCTATGGTACTCCCTAATTTCGCTTCTACTTACAAGGAAGCAAGTAATATGACTATATCTGCTATTTTATCTCGATTAGCATGAAGTAAATAGAACATAAGCTTTTTAATAATAATTTGTTGCAGAGATGTAGAGAAAGTCATGTGAGTGGAACACACCAGATTTTTTATGCTAAGAGTGCATAAAATATTGTGGGTAATCTTAATATGTCATTAATTTTTGCCATAATTATAAAGCTTTTGTCTTGATGCATGAATTACTACTTATGATCTCGATTTTTTAATGTTCTTTGAGAGTTTGCGTTTCGTTTTATCTTTAGCTCTAGAAACCTATTTACACATTTTGTATCGATGATTATAGTTATCGATCCTTTGCTTTTTACTGTGCGCTGTTATTTGGAAGTATCTATATGATAAAGGAAGGTGCTCCACGTAGCAGTAATCCTGACCACGTGTAATGGCATTCCGAATGCCAAGATAAAAGAAGCTGAAATTTGTAGAGCATGTTTGAAATATGAAGATACCCGAGTCACGACCTGCAGAAAGACAAAAGGTACAAGGAAAGATCGGCGCCGAAGCAGTCAAGATCTGCAAGGGTTTCACCTAGTTACCACAACTAGCCAAGAAGTGTGTCAAACATTTAAGCAACAGCATTGCCTAGAATTTGTGTGGCTGCCGTTATTTCTCGATATTCTGTGACTGTGCCACAGCTTTCCTAATAAGGAATTAGAAGGAAATCAGGAATGCAGCCTTGTTAAGTTCACTAGAGTTAAGTGGAAAATCTTGCATGTAAACAAACGATGGTATCGTGAAAAAGTACTCCCCATAAGTGCAGATCCTTTACAATGTAGGGTACAGTCACTTATGAAGAACATGGTAGATTTAGCAGTGTATTCTATAATGATCTCCTAAATATGTTGAACAGTTTATTTACATATTTTTATTTGTCCACCCATGAAGCCTAACAGACAATCATGTTGAGGTAATACAAATAGCAAAAACCAAAATCGCTTAATGAAGGGAATAGATCTGTGAAGATTGACAAAAGTTGTGAAAATTTTAAAAAGCATGTTTTTCTGAATAAATAACTGGGTTGTAAACTTAAAGCAACATAACGTTTTTCACTTGGAAAATTTAAAGATATGCTTTTTAATGGACATGCAAGATGTTATCTCGCAAACTGTATTTTTCAGCATTTTTCCATACTCAGAATGCTCAAAAAATGCTTTGTTTTAGTATTTTGTTTCAAAAATCTGTGCTGTTGCTCAACATACTTAAAAGAAAATTACCATATTCTCTGTACTTTCGCTACCATGTGTATACAATGTACATAATACCAGTAATGAACTCCAGCCAAAATTTCGATACCAAGATTTCACCAGGAGTAAATGTTTTGAGGACCCCTGAATAAAAAAAAGCGTTTTAGGAAAAGGTGAGTGTGTAGGTCTGTCTGGTTGTGTGTGTGAGTGTGCGCGGGCGTGTGTGTGTGTGTGTGTGTGTGTCTGGACAAATTTACTCAAAAACGAAAATCCTGTTAAAAATCAAATTTGTTATGTAAGATTAGCAGCTTTCAAAGATGCTACATGAAGATTTTAAGAAAAATCATCTAAAAAGTTTCGATTATATTATTTTTCTCAAAAATTGCTCTAAAACGTTTGATTAAAGTAACGTATAATAAGAATTATATCTTGAATTTTCTGGGAATAGCCTCATTTTGAACCAATTGTACAGCTGGAAGAAATATACAAACATTGCTATATAAAACTGTAGATCTCGTCAAAACACAAAAGTTATGTCCTTTTCATATTTTTTGTGGAGTCAACTGTTTCAGCGATGTTCTTTGTTATTAGTTTCAACTTTAAAATACCTATACTTTTCTCAAACAGGAGTATCCGTATTAAGAAGCGAAATTCAATGACAATCCTTACTGACAGCTTTTAAAACATTTCACTATTGCTTGAGAATGGGATATTCCCTTAGTTCCCTTCTATTCATAAGTAATACAAGCATTCTGCTAATGTTTATCTCCATTAGCATAAAATAGAAGAATAAGCTTTAGTAAAAATATGTGTTACAGAATAGGCAGAGAAAGCTATGTGATTCTGTCACGTCAGATTTATAAAAATAATTCCTTAAATGTCATAGATTAAAACTTTTAAAAACCAAGAATTTTAGAGAGTACACAAAGTTATATTTTCTGTAATTATTAAGAGTTATCATAAAAAATACATAACACATATATTTACTATAAGACCTGAACTTGTTATGTGATTATTTATAAAGATCCACTGTGTGAATAACTTTTATTAGATAAATGAATTTACAAAATATAAATAATATTTAAGTAACCTTAGACGCTAGAATATTGAAGCATGGCAAAAGCATAAATTATAACACGATACTTAACATTCTGTGAAATGTTCAATTTTTCACAAATGCAATTCCTCAAATTTTCATCAGAGATACATAAAAATAAACTATTCATGTGTAATGTTCATGAAACATTAACAAAATATCTTCTACCGACTCTATATAATGTTATACATAATGCACAAACAATTCTTATTCAATCTCAGCTGTCTGTTTTCCCCCTTCTGGGAGGATGATTTTAACGTCGGCTGCCTGTTTGTTGTATGTTACACATATGATTTAACAATACAAAATGGCCTTAGCTGCACAGTCACCTTCCCGTACGTTCTGCTGCAGTGTATCGCTTTTAGATGACCTCAGTCGTTGTCTTCTAATGTGATGCTATTAATTGAAATGTATCGTAGGCATTAGTGATTTTGTGATTGCATTTCTGTGGGTTCATGCAGGTAATGTGGCGCCGGATACATTGGTCTTGGTTGCGCATTCACCTTCCTGTATCGTGTTTTGTTCGACGGATAGAAATTTAGATTATTATATTAAATATTCAATCCGATATTTATCAGGGAAATCACGGGAAAAATGTGATGTGTTCCATTCATATAACTTTCTCTAGCTGTTTCATACACAAACTATTCTTACAAAAATTCTTAGAAAATATCATTCTTTTATCTACATCATGCTTTGAGATAAACATTGATCTTATTATTTGCTTCCTTGTAAGTAGAAGAGAAATAAGGAAATACATTGAGCTAGATCAAAACTCAAATCTTAAAAGCTGTTCGCTATTTGAAACAATTAATTCGGTTCACTTTACTTGGTCCCGTCTCGCAAAAGATAGTTGGATTAAAAATTAAACCAATAACAAGGATATCTCGAAAATGATCAACTGTATTAAAAACATATTGACATAAATTATATATCTTATGGAGATCTACATTTTTTCTGTTTTAAGTTTTTGTCTAGCTCTTACTGTTTAGCCATTAGGCAAAATTCTGCAAAACTCGTCCAGAATAAAGAGGAAGTTCATCCCCGAAAATTCTAAAATGAAATTTTATTTTTGATTTAAATATCTTTAATATGCGTCATTTTAATCAAAACCATTAGAGCATTTTTGAGAAAAAAATTCAAAACCTTTTCCCTGTAAGGGGTAGTTTGTAATTACGCATTTTTTTTAAATCTTCATGTTGTAAGGTGCTAACCATAACTACCAAGTTTGGTGTTTAATGGCTTTTTATTGTTGAACTAGGCTGTCCCTACACACACATACGGACCTTTTTTTTTTTTTAATTTTTTTTCGGACTTCTGGAGACCTCAAAATATATATTTCCTGTGAAATCTTGACATATAATTTTTGGTGGAATGCAAAATCTTCTCTAGCTACTATGTATATTGTAGGTGGTACACACCTGATAGAGAAAATAAAAATTATTTTTTCGAATTCAGGGGATCTAAAAACTGATGTGGAGATTTCACCAGAAATCTCGACATCAAATTTTCGGGTGGAATACAATACCCTCTCTAGCTATTATATACATTGTATGTACGTGCGACTAGAGAAAGTAAAAAGATGAATGCGTCCATACAAACCGTTTTGTTTGTGTAATTCTATGCATCTTATGTTGGGGTAATACTCTGTCATTAAGTATGTCAGGGTTGCATGGGTTCATGAGAAACAAAAGAAAGACCGCTAATATTTCAAGAGCTAATATTGAAAAATCAAGAACATTAGTGAATATGTTAGAAGTGGTTGCCTCCAAATGTTTATTCGGCATAAACTGGATATTTTAAAGGAATATAATTTATATTTTACGGAGTGATTTTGCTGAATGTTACAGATATACAATTTATTTGTCATACCAGTATCATAAACATATGTTTTGTTCTTTAATTTAAAAGGCCATATTTTGAGAAAATAAAACTATCAAAGAATTATCATGTAAAGGATTCTTTAAGATGAAGGAATTCAGAGAAAAACTTCACCTTGCGTCCTTAAAAATCTGGCTTATTACACCAGATTTCATTGCAATATTTCTGTCTTAGGTAAGCGATAGAGAAAGTAATAACTATAAATCAGTGTATCAAAAAAAATAATGGTACAAATACTATAGAACGTTTAAACCAATGGTTTTAAACTCACTATATCGTAGGTCCTGTTTTACGAGTAACTTTCTAATATGATTTGGGTCATGCAATATGACCGAGTTTAATTCTGGGATTTTCCCCAGGTCGAAGGATAAATACCATCTGATTGAGAAGTATTTTTACAAGAAACAGTTAGCTCACAATAATAGTTATATGGAAGTGTTTTAATTGTTAGCAAATGTTCTTCGTTGAGAAATAGCAAACATATATACTACCTCGCACACAAACGTGGAACTTAAACCTGACCTGTACTTTTCCTTTCTTTCTTTTCTTTCTTCGCTTTTTACATTGGTTCTACCTTTAATATCTAAGCCTTATTGGTGGATTTGACCCCATAAACATCTCATTTACTATACTTTTCACTAGCTTAACATTGGAATTTATTTCTGTAGGGTTAGACATCAAATACACCCGTTTCCACATTCGCATCACACGCTTAGAGTGCTTTGAAAGTATAGTAAAAGTCCAACTATTCGAACGCCACATATTCAAACTCCTGTTAATCTGATAGAACCTTAAGACATGTATTTATCGTTTTACGGTATATGTAAGAAGTTAGCCTTTATTCTGTTACGCAAAACGCAACTACCATGGGGGGATGAGACCATTATGGAAATTTCCACGTTTGAAAAAATTTAAATTGTTTATTTTCGTATTGTATAACAGAACTAGGTACTATTATATAATACAAAATTCAAGAATGTAGAGTCCAAAAAAGTATTACTCTTGTGACCTTTCTTACCAGAACATCTTTTGACAGCAACGTTAACAATAAAATATTTATTTGTTGCAGAAATGTAGAGAAAGTAATGTGAATGGAACACATCAGATTTTTTTTTTATAGAATAAAGTACTTTTTAGATTGACAAGTGATTACAAAGTTTTTATTCTGCCGTCAATATGTGCCAATAACCAATTTTGCAATTGTGGATACTCTGTTCTTATTTAGCATTAGAATAAAAGTGTTAAATAAAAACCTTAAGGACCGTAAAAAAAAACATGCATGAGAAAGCGTAGTGTTCCACTGTATTATTATTATTATTATTATTATTATTATTATTATTATTATTATTGCTCTATACTCATAAGCAGAGTAAATCAAACTATGAAAGAGTCTTAACGAAATATATACAATATTGTACTGCTTAAGTGTCTGCCTGTTTTTCGTTACGACGCTTTCGTGTCTTGATGTAGGTACCCTGCTAGCGTATAAAGCATAATAATAATAATAATAATAATAATAATAGAGTATAATGAGTATTAATAAAAACAATAATAATAACGTACAGTGAAATATTATGTTTTCTCATGCATTGTTTTGCTGTGGTGGGTTAAGATTTTGATTTAGCCATCCATTGGGTCTAATCTCTAATGCTAAATAAGAATAGTGTATACATAATTAAAATACTAGCTATTGGTGAGTACTGAAAGGTGAAATAAAGACTGTTTTATTATTTGTCAATATAAAAATGATCACTGTTCTCTCAAAAATAAATACTCTGTAACTGGAATGAAAAACAGTTAACCTTTACATTGTTCTTGTTCATCATCATAGATTCTAGCATAATCCTGGGAACTGCCTCTCATTCAGCGCGATTCTCTCACCGTTTCCGCTAATATGCAAGAGTTGAACGAAAGTCATTCCGGCTATTTCCTAACACCGTCACTGTCCAGCGTTTCTTGGAATTGCTTCAATGCGTTGAGCTCTGCAACTCTTTTGACGCATGAAGAGTTATCTGTACACATTAAATACGTCACTGTTGAGCCACCAGGTAAATATTATCGCTGAAAAAAACTGCTTCCATTATAGATTCTAGTACTACTAGTAGACCTACGACGACAATTTTTTTTTAATTCTTATTTTTTTCTTTGTTTTTATTCTTAATTGTGTTTACTGAGTCTAGAAATGACATAATATTCTGATATTAATAATGGAAAGCACAATTTAGAAAGTAGTGACTATTATAAAATCGACCTCAAGTAGGCTAAATCAAGGTGTTTTTGTTGTCCAAAATAAGAAGACTAATGTTAATTGAATGTTATAGTGGAAACTGCTGCAATGTTTTCAAAAGTGTAATCCGTAAATTCCTAGGAATTTCTTTGAAATACTCGGTGATTTTAAACTTGTTTTAAGAACCCTCGCTTAGACGTTCTTCCTGGCAGCTTTGTTGCATAAATGGGGAATAAAATTAAAGTTTATATCTGCACATAAAAGCGAAAATGCCCAACTGGGGCAATAATAATAATAATAATATAACTGGAGGCTACTGTTGGATGCAAAACCATGACATGCAAATACAATAGCGCAAGAGAAATGCCCACACCACAAATTCATCAAGAGAAAAACTCAGCCTAAACGTTTAATTAAAGGGTAATTGTTTGTTGTACCAGTAAATGGTATTTACTTTCTCCGCCGCATTCGTGGATATAATAGTTACATAACGTATCGTATCCCACCCAAAATGCGGATATAGTAATTTTAGAGAAAATTCCTCGTATTCAAAAAAGTTAGATATAGATCTATGTGTGCATGTGAAAGTGTGTGTGTTTTGGGTGTGTTGTGTTGGTTATGTATGTATAATGCATACTTGGTAAACCACAGAGATATGAATGGCCATAATAAACGAACATATATGTTCATGAGATCCTAGAACTTATTTCATATAAATTTTTGTTAAATTAACCATTTCCAAATATGTTATTCTTGATTTTCCAATAGCTCTGCATTTAAAGTACTCATTATTTGTTTCTGGTGATGTGCAGAGTTGCGAATTTCGACTAACTTTTAAAGGATTGACTATCACTTCAATCCCCATATCCTCCTTGCACTTGTGAAATATGCGGTGAAACCATAAACGTTTACCACGATTGATAGAAGCAGATAATACCCCATTTCTAAGAAATGTTTACAAGAAATAGAGGGTATCTTTATGGAGTCAAATATTTTGAGGACTCCCTCCCAACATCATAATAGCAAAGATAAATCGCTAAATTATTTTTTTCTGGTTTGAAAGACAACATTAAAGATTACAAAAATTGGTTCCTTCGATACATGCCTTAAGCCTGCGTTATATAATATCTCATACTCTATTGTAGATTCTTGGAGTATATTTGGCCAAATTCAGCGTGGATACACTCTCTGTCTCTGTCTCTCTCTCTCTCTCTCTCTCTCTCTCTCTCTCTCTCTCTGAGGATGTCAATATCGGGACTTTATCTGTCCCTAGACGAAGAAATCCATTGGATTCAAATCAGGAGATCGAGCAGGCCACGAAAAGAATACCTCTCAACCAATCCATCTATGCGGAAATTTATCTTTCAATAAAATGCAGACTACCCGACTGAAATTAGCTGGCGGACCATCATGAAACGCATTTTTGGAGGAATGATCGTTAGTTGGTGTGCATTAATGGTTCCACCCCAAATGTCTAAGCAGAACTTCTGTTGTCTGTTCTGTCGTACTTCATGCTGGTTCTCATCGGCTCAGCTATGAGTTATGAACATTGAAAATACCATCGCGAGTAAACCCAGTCTCATCAGTACGCAGGTGCATGTTAAGAAGTCCATGGATACTGTTCACTGTTCTTAAGCATGCGAATGCAAAAGGTTCTTCTTGACACAAAGTTCGCTACATTTAATCCTCGTAACCGCTGTAGGTAATGCCGATCCCGGTGGCCGCGCTCGCTAAAGTGTCTCGCTTTGGCGCTTCGTGGTGCACAGGATCGTGGGTTCGAGTCCCGCTTTGGGCATGGATGTTTCTGTGTTTGTAAATGTGTCTATGTTTGGGTACGTATATGTAAAAGGAAAACGTTAAGAATAATAAGGTCTACTAAGGAAATATAGGAAACTGAAAAAAACGGAGCAAAAAAAAGAATACAGTGCCGGAGTCCTGACAAGCCTCCGGAACTGTATTTTTATTTAAAAAAAAAAGGTGATGCGTGTACAAAGATTTTCATGGAAAATGTTCCATGAAGTCATATGACAGCGTACTCCCCTATTGCAATCCGTCTTGTACTATTTCATAGGTATGTGTCCACATCAGGAAGAATTCGTTCTTCAGGGTCAGTTCTGCGTACCTCTCATGGTCTCCCTATATTCGAAACACTCTTCGCACAAAGCCACTCACTCCCAAATATAAGTGAATTCTCAGAGTTTTCGCGAACAAGGTTAAAGCACATGTTCTCATGGTGCATTTCCATCTGCAAGGTCTATTCATTCACTCACAGAATACATTTTCTTCTGCCTTCCGTGCTCTACAACAATCAGCGGATGACTCAAGTAATTAGTAAACAAAGGAGCAAATCCTTAATAATTTAAACCTTTTCGTACCATTTCATATGAATTTTTTTACTATCTTGATGTTGAGAGAAACACCCTGAATTATTTGATACCATATCAGATACAACCTGTGTATAGAAATTAACGATATTGTATAGATAAGTAACGTTGATGTACCACACAGGATTTACTATAAACTACGTCCATCATTTTGTTACAAGATATGTTTATTTCATTATTTTTCCCACTAAACAACTGTTCATTTGCCTAAACAGGATATTTGAAATGTATCTTAACTACCATTTTTAGAATTTGGCAGACTGTTGGTGGTAAAACTAAGGAAGTCAGATGTTCCAACGATGTTTCCTTTTTTTCTTTCTTCTCTTTTTGTGTGAATTTCAGAGAATTTAACATCTGCTATTAGGAATAACAGTGAATATAAATTCCAATTACTAGGCGTAAATAGGAGGATTAAACCAAAATAATAGTTTACAATTATTATGAGTATCCAATTGTTTAATAAATCTGGGGAGGTAAATGAAATAAGTTAAATCCTCATGCGAGTTTAAAAGCCTATCCGTGCAACGTAGGGCATTTGCTAACTGGTAATAAATAAGGTAATAAACAATGCTGGTAATAAATAAAGTGATACTGAGTTTTGCCTAAATCCTTAAGCAACCACTTTATAATATTTTATTAAAGAGGCAAAGTACTGTCCCAACTATTATTACCAGCCATAGCTGAAGCGATGAATATAAATCTAGTCAAGAAGAGCATGTAAGTAACTTAACTGGAAGCTTTCTCACACATAGAGGAGCCAAGAAAGAGAAATCTTCTCATAGTGGTACACGAGCGATTGCGCAAGTAAATAAAATCCGTTGAAATGTGTTCCAGATGTTACCTTTGCGCATGCGTCATCATCAGCAAGTATCCGGGACCATTTCCGGAGGTAACCGAGGTAACCGCAAAAGAAAGTCACGGCGACCCCCCGAGCAGATTCCACTGTCGCGCCGTAACCTTGGTGATGATGCGTACATATTATGTGATTTCCAACTAGGTCACAATCAGGAGATTTACTGCAGCGTGAGTTTGGGATTCATCTTCAATACTTGGTGTCTCTTTCTTTACATGTTATTCTTATTTTATTCATTTTTGTTATATATTTCTTTCTTCGTTTTTCTGTCTCCCTGTCTTTATCTCTTCTTATTTTCCTCCATCTCCTCCTAACTTCTTATATTATGTTCCTCTTCTTTTTGAATTTCTTTTTTAATTTCTTCTGCTACTTCAAAGTTTTTTTTCTCTATTTTTGGTTTCTCTATACGTACAATGTACGTGTATAGAGAAGATATTGTATTCCATCCAAAAATTCGATACCGAGATTTCACCGCAAATACATTTGTTGGGTCCCCCTGAATCCAAAAAAAAAAAAAACATTTTTAGAAAAAGGTCTATGTGTGTGCGTGCATGTGTGAGTGTATGCCTGTGGACAGCATAGCTCAAAAACAAAAAGACCGTTAAATACAAACGTAATATTTAATTTTGGTGTCTTCCAAGGATGAGAAACGAAGAGTTTAAGGAAAATCCCCTTCCCTCAAACTACACATTACATGGAAAAGAATTCGAAAATGTTCAGTTTCTGAAAAATAGCTCTAACAATTTTGATTAAAATCTCTTATATTTAATATATTTATATGCCAAATAATATGTATATCTTGAATTTTCTGGAAACAGCCTCTATAAACCTCTTTATTCCGGATGATTTTTATGGAAAGTTGCATAACTGGTAAACCGTAAGAGATAGACAAAAACTTACTTCACAAAAACTGTAGATCACAATAAAGCACCAATTTATGTCCTATACATTTATTCGTGAGTTGGCCGTTTTCGAGATATTCCTTGTTAAAGATCGAATATTCGAGATATTCCTTTTTAACATATTTAAACTTTTCTCGGACAGGAACTGTCAACTCCTGGTCACGAAAAGAAACGAATTTCAATCCCATAGAAACCACATTTTAAAACATTTGTCTGTTGTTTAGTCTAGTGTATTCCCTTATTTCCCTTATACTTATAAAGGAACTAAGCAATATGACAGTTTCTGCTGTTTTAGCATTAAACAGATAGAAGGTTAAACTTATTAACAATAATTTGTTAGACTGCTTCCATAGTCGAGTGGTCAGCGAGCAGGCTTCTCAGCCAGAGGTCACGGGATCGATTCCCGGCTTGGGCGCGAAATTTTTCTTTAGCCAGAATTATTCCCTATCCCCCACAGAGTCTGGAAGTGTGTATGTGAGAGTGAAATGTGTGTGTGCTTTAAGAAAACAAAATGATTTAAACCTACTGACAACGAGTTGTTTCAAGTGCAAAAGCCCCCGATATGACCTTAGATGAAACAATAAAATAATAATAATAATAATTTGTTACATAGATGTAGAGAAAGTCAGTCTTTTAGTTTCTCTACTACGCACTTAGAGCAACTAGAGGAAGTATTATATTTCTCCAAAACTTAAATTCCGATATTTCACTGAACTAGAAAAAGTTCCGTGTGTGTATGTGCGCGCATATCTGTGCAACGAAAAGTTGGTGAAAAATCAAACTTGGTATATAAATATGGATACAAAGATTTTAAAGAAATTTGCACCAAACATTGAATATTTTTATAAAACGTTGATTATTTCAAAAATGATTAAAAGTGTTACATGTTTAACATGGTTCCATGACAAATACAGTCTACGTATATCTTGAATTTTCCTTTAATAGCCTCTGAGTTCTCTTCATCTGAATGGCTCTTGCATAAGAGATAAACAAATCTTATTGCAGAAACAATGTAGATCTTCTTAAAGCATACAATTTATGTCAAATATTTTAGGGAAGCTTTAATCTATACTACTAGTTATTGGTTTACTTTTCTCAAATGGAAAATTGATATTCATTTTCCCCCTTCTCTTGGCCATACAAGGAGAACACAATTTCAAAGCTATCACATAGCGACCCGCTCTTAAAAGATGTTCCTTTCTTTTCATTTCTATAACCCCCTTTAACTACTACGGAATGTCGGGGCTTTCACAGAGCCATAGGTGATCTACTCTTTGAACTTTTCAGTAGGCTTTCACACGTGCATTCACTCTCACATGCATACCACCAGACTTTATGGAGGGAGAGAATAATCCTAATTAAAGAAATTTTTCTACGCTTCGGCCGGCAATCGAACCCGAGATCTGAGATGTGAGAGGCTAACTCGGCCACGGAGGCAATCAAACGATTTGAGTATCGCATAAAGGTAATGTATTATCTAATCCCGTTAAGGCCGCGTCGTGGCTGAGTGGTCAGTTGCCTCTCACCTGGACGGCCCGGGTTCAATCCCAAGCTACCGGCTGTGAGATTTGTAGAGGACAAAGCGGCGCAGGGGCGGCTTTCCTCTGGGTTCTCCGGTTTCCCCGCCATTCCACCAGTTCTCCATCTCATTCCATGTATCATCAGTGCCATCGACTGCGGTGCCATATGCAGTAAAAGCAGGCGTTAAGCACTATCAAAAAAAGAAAACACCGTTGTTCCTACTAGAAATACACAATAAGACAATTTCTGCAAATATTTATTTCGATTAGCATAAAGTAGATAGAGGAATAGGCGTTTATAGGAATAGTTAGCACAAGAGTGAGTAGAGAAAGTATTTGTATTCAAGTTCACCTATTTCCTTTCCTTTGCTTGTTTAAGAAATCTTAAACTTTTTTATTTTGAACGAATATCCTATAATTTTACGTAACATCACTTTATCTACATTTAGTAAGTAGATGAATTATAATAAATTCTATTAAAAATAGAGTAAAGAATACAAGGAAAAAAATATTATAAGGTTCTCTGAATTTAAAAAAGAAGAAAAAAAAAGCGTTTTAAGAAAAAGGTGTTTCCATGTATGACTGGGTGTTGTGTGTGTGAGCAAACAGCATAACTCCAAAAAGTGAATTTGCTGAAAATAGTATAAGAAGCGCACTACATTCTGGATGAACCTGATAAAGCGTAAGAATAGTAAAAATCTTACTAAACAATGAATGAAACGATGACTCGCAAATAAGTTTTAGTGGAGTTAACCATTAACCGAGATATTCCTTGTTATTGTTTTAAATTTTTGAATACTTAATACTTCTTTCAAATGGGAAGTCATTATTCTTTTTACTTTCCCTGCCACTTACACAGTAAGCAGGGAGGCTATTGTATTCCACCCAAAAGTGCACTCCGAAGTTTCACTACATATACTCGTTTTTGGGTCCCATGAGTAAAAATTCATTTTGATAAAAACATCCGAGTATGTGTGGGCGCTCGTGTTTGTGTCCTTGTACTCTGTGATGTAGGAGCAGCATAAGTCAAAAAAGGTGGTAATACCAACCTTCATATATAAGTTCAGTATCTTCCAAGGATGTGTCAAGAAAATTCCCCCACTCCAAACTACCCCTTACAGGGCATATTTTTAGTTTATTTTCGGAAAAATGATCATACGGTTTTGGTTATAAAGCCATATATTTAAGATATATTCATTACCAACTAAGTGTATAACTTTAATTTTCTGAGAATAACTTCTGAACCCCACTCCATTCTTAATGACTTGCTTATAAGATAGAAAAATTATGCCACACAACATAATATAGAACTCGTTAAAGGACACAATTTTATTTTTGTCAATTATATATTTTTTTATATATATATAACCGATTTTTTATTTTCTTTCTTCCTGGTTATGCATCAACGGAATTGCAAAGCCATTACATAGCAACTGTTTTTTGAAATATTTGACTATCGCTTTTCCTAGTGTAGATAATTTCTTTTTCCCCTTTACCTTCTAGGAAATTTAAATAAAACATTTTCTGCTAATTTTTATCTGATTAGCATGAAGTACTTATATACGCTTTTGTAAAAAATAGTTTGTTGCAGAACATTTAGAGAAAGTTCTGTGAATTTCACGTATAAGAATTTTTATCATCTTGATCAAGAGATATGAAGGAATTTGAAAGTAACAATATAGCGGCCCGCTTTTGAAAGATTCCCTATAGTTTTGGCCTACTGCTCCCTTATTTTCCTTGTACCTATACACATTTATTGTATAATAAAATTATTTCTGCTAATGCTTATATCTCGATTAGCATGAAACAGATATAAGAATAAACGTTCATAAGTATAATTAGTTGCGGAGTAGGTAAAGAATTCAGGTGAATATACCGTATAACTTTTTTCCTCACGATCTTACAAAGAGATGAACATTTCAAAATCACCACATAGCAACCAGCTCTTAAAAGATTTGACTCTCAGTTTCGCTTTTCATATTCACGTTTTACCCACGAAATATGTAAAAAAAAAAAACATATCTGATTAGATTAAAGTAGATAGAAGAATAATCGTTTATAAGAATAGTTGGTTGCACAATGGAAGAAAAATCGTATAAAAGGAACACATAAATTTTTAAAATTATTATAAAAACAAAGAAATTGAAGTATAGAAGAAATAAGCCTTAACTACATATTGAATTAGAACATTTAAATTAATTTTGAAGACCTAATTTTAATGTGACTTTTGCTTTTGTTTTTCCTTCCGCAACTTCTCAGTAATAGGTATATGTTTTATGTGCTTAGGACAAAAATATTGCCAACCTATGTATGCATAATAGTTAAAATTAACTTGGTCATAGTAACATTCGTGCAGAAAAAGTTTACTTACAAATCTATCTGAAATCAATTCTGCACATGAGCTTTAGAGGAGATTCATTTCAGGAAATCAGTCAGAAGAAACATATTACTTTCTCTAGTCATATGCACAATGTACTAGTGGATGGAGAAAATTCGATATCGAGATTTCACCTGAAATACATATGTTGAGACGCACTAAGTTAAAAAAAAAAAAACGCGCTTTTAGAAACATGTGGGTGTATGTTATGTGTGTGGCTGTGAGCAGCATAGTTAAAAATATCAGCATAGCTTAAATATCAAACTTGGTATTTTAGTTCAGTATCTTACAGGATGCGACGCAAACATTTTTCAAGAAAATCCCCTACTACCCAATACATGGAACATTTTCGGAAAATGTTGATTTTCTCAAAAATGACTAACGATTTTAATAAAATGTTATATGTTTAACATGTTTTCATGACACACGAAATGTATATCTTGAATTTTCTGGCAGTAGCCTCTGAAAACCTCTTCATTTTGGTTGACTTTTGCAAAACTGAAAACCGTAAGAGATAAATAAAAATGTACTATACAAAAATGTAGATCTAATTAAAGCACAAAATGTATGTCATATACATTTTTTTGTGGAGTTAACCGTTTTCGAGATTTTCCAAGTTATTGGTTTCAGTTTTAAGGTACTTAAACTTTTGTTAAACAGGAGACAGCTTTCTTTTCGACTCTTGTTTGTTTACTTTTAGCAAGCAAAGAGAACCAAATTTCAATTGTTTCACTTAGTGACCGGCTCTTAAAAGATCTTACAATCGATTTAGGCTAGTGAACTCCCTTGTTTACCTTCTATTTACAAAGAAGCTAGTAATAGGTCATTTCTGGCAATGTCTATCTTGATTAGCATGACGTATGTAAAATAATCTTTAATAAGGAAAGTTTTATAGAACATCCAGAGAAAGTCATGTGAGAGGATACATAACTTTTTTTTAATTCTGTCAAATTAAAAGAAGTGGATGATCTATAATGCTCTTTAAATTTAACACCAAGTCCAATGAATTTAGGTTTCTACTATTTCCATTCGCAAGGATGAGAATTATTTATGAAGCTCAGAATCTAACATGTTTCAGATTTTAGAGAGGAATGTTTTATAATGTAAATAGGTTTACATCGAATTTTGAGCAATCGGTGGACCATTCAAAATATGTTAATAGGCTACGAGCAAATGTGGTATCAAAATAAGTTCTTCGTTAACGGTGCAAGGAATGGAAATTTGTAGCCTCTTAAGTATTTTAAATGAGTTCATTCAGCTGCAGATGGAATTTCGCCTCAGTTAGCAAGGCAATCTAATGTTTTATTCTGAGCTTTTGTCTACCTCAAGGATAGAATTCTAACTACTTTTAGATGCTGTCAGGCCCCAAGCTCATACAGTTCGAATATCATATGCTTTTCATGATTAACAACACATTCGTTTGAGGTTCTCGACCCTCACACGTCTTCAAAGAGCCTAAGGTTCCTAAACAACCGACCATTAAAAGTTCATGACACCTTCTGGGCACAGATTCCCATATTCAGATGATTCGCGACTTAAGTGGGGGACGGACGTATTTACAGCGAGGGAACCAGTTAGGGGCATGTTGCGTAATGTTTAGTGTATCAGTAAGACGTGGGAACATCTGCAGTTAAATTCTAATGTTCTTCAGAAGTTCTGCCGTCGCTATTGATGTCTAAACCGCATGCATGTCAGAATGAAGAATTAACAAAGCAAATTGATCATGTATATATACTTAATTAGTGACCCATACGATGTGTGTATTTGCACCAACTTCAGAATTTAAGTATCATCCGAATAGGTAGTTACACAAAAATAAAAGACTACCTCTGTGGTTGGGGGTCCGGCTTCTGGCTTCTCAACCCTGAAAAGGTCCCGAGTTTGATTCCCAGCTAGGATGGGCTCTTTTTCTTTATTTAAAATAACTCCCCATCCTAGTAGAGGCTGATGGAATGTGTGCTCGTAGTGTAAAACCTCAGTAAAACCCAACGTTAACAAAAGCCCTGCTGTTCAGAGCAGATTTTTACTTTCCCTAGTCCGTATGTACAATGTACCACTCAAAAATTCGATATCGAGATTTTACGGGAAATATATGTTTTGAGGTACACGAAGTCAGGAAAAAAAAACATTTTTAAAAAAAGTCTGTGTGTGAGTGAACAGCGTATTTATGTTTGTATCTTCCAAGGATGTGACACGAACATTTTCAAGAAAATCCCCCTATCACAAATTAACCTATACATGGAAAAATGTATGAAAATGTTGTTCGTTTTTTTTCAAAAATGGTTCTAACAATTTTGATTAAAATACTGTATATTAAGCACATTTACATCTCAAATAAAATTATATTTTGAATTTTCTGGAAATAGTCTCTGAAGTCCTCTTTCTTCTGGATGAGTTTTGCAGAATTTTGCATAAGAGTAAAACTGTCAAAGATAGACAAAAACTTACTTCATGAAAAATGTAGATTTCATTAAAACAGATATTTATGTCCTTTACGTTTTTCTTGTAGAGTTGACTGTTTTCATGATATTCATTGTTATTGGTTTCAACTTTAAACTACCTAAATGTACTCGTTCGGCACCACGTAAAGTGAACCGATACTCAATTTTTTCACAAATGAACAGCTTTTAATATATTTTACTATTTCTTTAACCTAATGCATTCCTTTACTTCCCTTCTACTTACTAGTAATCAAGTAATAAGATCGATATTCCGCTAATGTTTTTCTCAATTATTATGGTATAAAGAAAAGAGTAATCTTCTCTAGAATAATATTTTATGTGGAACAGTTATGTGAATGGAATGCATCAGAATTTTTTTCAAGTCAAAGCCCCCGATATACAAATGAAACCATTAAAATAGATAAATAAAAAAAACCCCTGAAACTAACAGCTACCATATGAATCTAATTTCTATTAGGACCTGAATAGTACTAAAACGTGATGTCTTAAATCTAGAGAGCCGGAGTTCGAAATACGGTTGAGCCGAAATGCCTGAATCTTTTTTTCCAGTGGCACTTAGTAGCCCCTTGTCTCTTCGGACCTTGGTTAATGAAATAAACACTTTCCTTCGATTAAGGAAAGCGCGAGTTTATGCGCCCCTTTTATTTTCTATGGCATTTGCCAGCAAAATAAATTCAAATGCGAGATGTCCCTCCAAATTCTAACTCGAAATTATTGAATGAAAACCACTTGAACACACTAGCAATTACCATTTTAAGAAATACTATTGAAGAAAAAATCACATTTTGAATTTTAAATTGGCTTTGTCCTTATTCTTTTGGAATCTTATAGTATAACTGGAGGTCGAAACTGATTACGATTAATTTACTTTTTACTTAATTTCATCTAAATAAGAATATTAATTGCGGTGACTTAGATATAAGAAATTATCTTAGGTTGTGATATAATTATCGTTATGTTTTATTAGTTTTTTTCTATTAATATTTGTGATTATATTATATATTATGATTATATTAAATATTTGGTATATATTGCTGGAAGGGAGCAGTTCATAATATCTAGATTATTCAATTTAACGATATATATTCTATTATACATAATTTCGTGATATATATATATTATATTCTTTCTTCTCCTCCCTTCTTCTCTTTCCATTTTACTTGTGTTCCCATCTTCTCTTCCTGTCCCTTCACTTCATTTCTCATATCTCTCTTTACTCTGTTCTTTCCTTCCTTTTTCTTCTCTTCTGTACTCTTCTCTTTCTTCCCTTTCCCTTCTCTTGTCTTTCTTCTCGTTCGGCGTTTATCTTTCCTTCTCTTCTCTTATCGGTTTCCTTTGTTTCGCTTCCCTTCTCTTATCTTCCCTTGTTCCCTTTTTCTACTTCCTCTAGCAACTATGTGCATACAATGTATATAGTAGTTAGAGAAGGTATTATTCCACCTAAAAATTCGATGTCGACATTTCGCCGGAAATATATGTTTGAGGTTCCCTGAATGAAGAAAAATCACTTTTAGAAAAAGGTACGCACTTGCGCGCGCGTGTGTGTGTGGACAACATTCCTCAAAAACGAAAAAATCGTATATACCAACTTGGTATTTATGTTTAGCATCTTCCAAGGATTCAACGTGAAGCTTTTCAAGAAAATACTCCCCCCCCCTCAAACTACCCTTTACGGATAAAGTTTAGAAAATGTAATTTTTCTCAAAAAAGGCTCTAAAGGTTTTGATTAAAAGAACGTACATTAAAGATATTTACATCATAAATAAAATATATATCCATTTTTTTAATTTTTTTCTGGATGAGTTTAGCTGAATGTTACATAACTAGTAAACCGACAGCGATAGACAAAACTTGCTACACAAAAAATGTAGATCTCATTAAAACACATAATTTATAGGGCGTTTTGTAGAGTTGACCGTTTCAGAGCTTTTGCTTGTTATTGGTTTCAATTGTAAGCTACCTTAACTTTTCTCAAACGGGAATTTTCATCTCTCTTGTCTTATCGAACTTCAATTGTTCACATAGCGCCAGCTTTTAAAATATCTGACAATCACTTTAGCCTAGTGTATTTCCTTATTTCCTTTCTACTTACAAAAAAGCAAGTAATAGGATCAATCTGCTAATATTTATCTCGATTAGTATGATGTTACGGCACGTAAGAGAACCTCAAGCCTGATAGAGAGGCCTCTGAGCAAAATTAAGCGGTCTTTCACGCCCAGTATAGAACGGGACAGCAGTTAAAGAGCATCCATAAATAACAGGCCATTTTTGGCTTGATATATTTAAAAGTGTAATCTTTCATGAGAATAGTTTGATGTGGAACATCTGGAGAAAGTTATGGAATGGATCACATTAGATTTCTCATTTCTTTTCTTCTATTTCATTTTCTTACTGCTTGTTTACTTCCCTTCTTTTTCTTTTCTTCTCTAACTCTTATCTTCGTTATAATTTCTCCATTTTATCTTCTTTTCTCTTTATGTTTCTTCTTTTCCTTTTCTGTTCTCATCTCTCGTCTTATTAACATTTTTCGCCCGCTTAATGTAGGTACTTTATTTTGTATGACACGATATACAAACCATGCCTACATGCCCTTTCCCATCATATTAATTTTCGGTCCTCCAGTTCGCTTGCCGCACCGCACAGAATTACAAGGAAGACTTCTCCCGTAGCGTTTTTGTAGACGCTAATTTCACCCCGTACTCCTATGACGTATTAACAACATACCTGAACCCTTACGTAAAGGCATGTAGAAATCGCCGGTGATGATGCGGTACCGCCTCAAAGGCGCCTCTCCGTGAGAATGACAGGAGTGGAGCGTTTAAATACTACGGCATGAGGAAACGTTACGAGTTACCTTGAGGATATATCACATAGATGAGTACACCTCAAACTACTTATGAATAGCCTGCAAAGCTTTTAAACATAATGTAAAGAAACAAGTGACAGTTGTAAATTGCCCAAGTATGCTTTCAAACCATTTTATAGATAAGCGTAAGCAGAATTTTAAATATAAGATGTATCACATTGGGCACTATGACTTTACGGGTGCCAATATTGATTTATAGCTAATTTCTCATAAATTTCTTTGTGTTTAAGATACAACATTTTTAGTACTTTATTTATATGGTATGTATAAATATGGCTTAAGAATTTCTTGTTTTGTTTGGTTTTTTTTTTTGGGGGGGGGGGTAAAATGGTATAATACATTTCAAGTGGTTTTTTATATAACGGAGTATATTTTGTTAAAATCTTCGCATCGAGGCTTTGAATTAAATAGAATAAGGAATTTGCAATTCATATAGCTTGAGTTTTGCTGTTCATACTCACACATTTGCTTAATGTGCACTATTTGACATTCAGGAACCTCTAAACGGAAGTTTCAATCCAAAATTGATTAATACAATACAATGCTTCCTCTACTTACAGGGTAGGCATATAATACTAGATTTTTACTTTCTCTATACATACTATATACATAATGTAAAGAGAAGGTATTGCACTCCACCCAAAAGTTCGATTTCGAGATTTCACCGGAAAATATATCTTAACAAAAAAATACAACAAAAACAACAAAAAACGCATTTTTAATTTCTCAACACATAATATGTACACAATATATAGAGAAGGTGTTGTATTGTACCCACAAATTCGATACCGAGATTTCACCGGAAACACATGTTCTGTGATTCCCTGAATTAAAAAAAAAAGAAATACATGTTTAGAAAGAAGTTTATAGGTGTGTATATATATGTGTGTGTATGTGTGTGTGTGAGTATGTCCATGGGCAGCATAGCTCAAAAACTTGATATTTAAGTTCAGTATCTTTTAAGGATACGAGACAAAGATTTTCAAGAAAATCCACCTACCTCCAACTACCCTTTACACGGAACATTTTTTGAAAATGTTTATTTCTGAAAATGGTTCTAATGATTTTGTGTAAACTACCTTATGTTTAAGATGTTTTTATGACTAACAAATGTATATTTTGCATTTTGTGGGAATAGTCTCTGGATATATCTTCATTCTGGATGACTTTTGTGTAACTGGCAAACCGTAAAAGATAAAAAAAACATGCCACACAAAAGTGTAGATCTCATTAAAATACACAATTCATGTAAAATACATTTTATTTGTAGAGTTAACAGTTTTCGAATTATTCCAGATTATTGCTTTCAATTTTAAGCCACTTGAAATTTTCTCGAACATGTTTCTTCTCGTTTCTCGTTTGTTTACTCCTGGCAAGCAAAGAGATGGAATTTCAATTGTCTCACATATTGGCCGGCTTTTAAAGGAGTTGATTATAGTTTTATTCTGTGCATTTTCATATATTCCGTCTAGTTACAAGCAAACAAGTAATAACACTAATTCTACTTATGTATATCTGGATTAATATGATGCAGATAAAAGATTAATCATTTGAATAAAGAATTTGTTTGCCGAACAGGTAGAGAAAGACATGTGAGACGAACACATTGGCTTTTTAGAAAAAGGTTCGTGTGTGTCCATGTGTCTGTGAACACGATAATTCAAAAACGAAAAGTTCATAAAATACCAAACTTGATATTTAAGATTAGTATCGTCCAGGGATGCTGAGAAAAATCCCCCACCACAAACTACCCTTTATATGGAAAAAAATTTCGAAAATTATGATTTTCTCTCAAAATGACTCAAACGATTTTGATTAAAATACCGTATATTAAAGATATTTACATTTAAAATAAAATGTATATCTTGAATTCTCTCAGAATACTTCTGAACTTCTATTCTGCATGAATTTTATGGAATTTTGCATAACTGGTAATCTGTAAGAGATAGACAAAAACTTACTGCATAAAAGTAGATTTCGTTAAACACAAATACATTTTTTCGTATAATTGGCCATTTTTGAGATATTTCTTATTATTTGGTTTAGATTTAAAATATTAAACTTTTCTCACACAGAAATTTGAAAACTCCTGGCCATACATCACGGATTTCAACCACATGGTAATCCAACATTTAAAGATTTCACTATCGTTTTATCCTAAAGTATACCCTTCTTTTCTTAAAACTTACAAGGAAGCAAGTAATTAAGAGAATTTTTGCTAATGTTTATCTCGATTATCATATAGTAGATGCCAGAATATGCTTTTTAACAATAATTTGTTACAGCGATGTAGAGAAAGTTATGTGCATAGAACACATCAGATTTTTAACATGTGACCCTTTTGCATTTAGTGTAAATAAAACAACTTAACAACAAAAATATATTAAAATAATTTATAATATATTAATATTAAATTTCGAATGTATTTATTTAGTTTGGTATTTTACGAGGAATGTTTTTTTGATTATTTTCTTCCCATCCACATATGTGTGTGTGTATATATATATATATATATAAGAAAGTGTTGTTTAAAGAAAAAGTTCCAAATGATTTGTCTATACTTGAATATATTTGTGAACACTATTTAAGATATGAGATTAGAATTAGATGCACGAGCTCTGAGAGATTTTCTTGTAAACTGTTTTACTTTCTCTATACGTACTATGTATATAGTGTATAGAGGAAGTATTGTATTCCATCCAAAATTTCGATACCGAGATTTCACCGGAAATACATGTTTTAGGACCCCCTGAATCCAAAAAAATATTTTCAGAAAAAGGTCCGTGTGTATGTGTGAGTGTCTGTGTGTGTATGTGTGTGTGTGTGTATCTGTGGACAGCATAGCTCAAAAACAAAAAGACCGTTAAATATTAAACTTGGTATTTAGGTTTGGAATCTTCCAAGGATGCGGCACGAACATTTTCAAGAAAATCCCCCCACACCCAACTACCCTTTACATGGAAAATGTTTCGAACATTTTGATTTTCTGAAAAATGGCTCTAACGATTTTGATTAAAATCCCGTATATTAAAGATATTTACATACCAAATAAAATGTATATCTTGAATTTTCTGGGAATATCCTCTGAAGAGCTCTTTATTCTGAATGCATTTTGTTAAATTTTTCTTAACTGCTAAACGGTAAGAGATAGACAAAAACTTATTACACAGAAAATGTTGATCTGATCAAAACACACAATTTATGTCCTTTACAGTTTTGATGTGGAGGTAACCGTTTCCGAGATATTCCTTGTTTTTGGTTTCAGTTGTGAGTACTTATACTTTTCTCAGACAGGAAGTGTCCGTTTTTCTTTTGTTCTACTCCTGGCCAAGCAAAGAAGCGATTTGTAATGACAATCGAATAACGACAGCTTTTAAAACATTTGACAATCGGTAATGATTATCTCGATTAGCAAGGTGTAGAAAGAAGAAGAATCTAATGTAAGAAGTTTGTAGAAAAGTTAGAGAAAGTCATGTGAGTGTAACACATCATGTTTTTTCTTTTTCTTTCCTTATAAATTAAGTGGTACTCTCTAACTGCATTGAGCATTATTTACTATTTATTTTGATTTAAATGTGTCTCATTCCACCCAATACTCTTCTTTATTTCGATGAAGGTATATCAACTTTCTGTTGTTAGGTGAATACATGTTATGTTTTTCCGTTAGTGTTAAATAGTTACATTAATTTTGCTGATATTATTAGTGCTTTTGTAGCTTTTAAATTTTAAGGATTTTGTTGTTTTTGTTGTAGTTAACGTCCTTTAGGTCTTATTACACGATGAATGAATCGGTGAAATGATGCTCAGATGAGCCCTGGAGCACAAAGTTCTTCGACGTTTGTCTTCTCAGGATAAGGGACTACTCCCGGAAAATCTTTTCCGGGTAACTTACCCTAACCAAGATTCGAACTCTGGACCATTTGAATACTGCACGCTACACCGTCAAATAATCTTACTTTTTATTAATTGTTCAAATTGCGCTTCTAACGCGGCAACTTGAACTTATAATGTTATTGTTTATACGTTTGTGTTCTGTCCTGCAATTGGAACTGGGGATAAAAAAGGAAAGGAGAAAAAGAAGAATTTGTGGATGTACGATAGTGAAAACATTGATAATAACACAGGTAGCGCATGTCGACTCCCTTTAATTTATTCACTAAAATATTCTTCATAATAACCCATATGTTTTTTTTAAAGAGAATTTAAACGCAAATTTCAAATAAATCTTACATCATATTGAAAATCACCAAAATATTAAAATCCAATTGAAGTAGGTACGAACAGCAGGAGATTTTTAAATTGCTTATATTTTGACGACACATGCTTGTTATGCGCTACAAGTAAATTTTTAATATGTTGTCTGTTGAAACCAACTAGTTGTATATATTTGTCGTATTCACAAGGGCGGGAAAGTGAGTCCTGGCGTTTGTTTTTTCTACATGGTAATTAATTTTCAGAAAAATTATACTTAGTACACTCACGATCTTAAATTTCTATGTTAAAAGATTTTATTCTTGTTAACGACTTCCTAAAATATAAAAATAAACTAAGAAATGAGCGGGGCATGCCAGATAACTCTCGGACAAATGAGTTTTTGAAACCTGTTGAAGAAGTTCAGCAAAAACTCTTATTTAAAATTAATAATTCTCTAAAATCAATAATTTTCATAAGCTTGATTCAATAAAATACAAAGGTTATTGATAGTTTCAAAATAATGTATTGTCTAAAACATTTAATTTGTCTGTTACTCGTATTATCACATCTATTTCATCTCGATTCACATAACAAGGCTGCCGGTGTTTCTAGATGCTAACCTGCTTGAAGAATGTTACTTGATATGTCGTGTTTCAAAGCAGTCTGTTCAAGCAGATGTGATCTGTCAATCCTTTCTCTCTTATCAGTTTTCCTTTTATACTTTTGGACCACATCTGTATATAGGAATTTCAACATAATTAAACTATATTCTTGATCGCGGTTTCTTCATTATGTTGCAAAACTGAGGGTCATTAGTTATAAAATAATTAAATGTATTATAATATAACAATTATGCACACATGGATGGTAGGATAAGCTCCTTGCCAGTGGATCCACTTGCCCTTCGAAATAAATTGGTGTTTGACTGGAGGAAACCGCTAATATCCTGATGCCAATGTGCCACATGTGCTTAAAACAATGGCTTTTTAACAGCAATAAAAGCTGATTTAAAATTAACATCGTTTAAAACAATACATTTGCCTCTAGCAATAAAAATTCTTGCATCAAAATAACTGCCTAAGAGTAATATTTCAGTTATTTCTTGAAAGTCACTGTTTCTTTTGACACATTTCCGGCAGCACTCACTGATTGCCTTCTACCAGGTTCCAAAAAATACATAATTGTGAACGAAAGTGGTCAATGCTCTTGCCCCAACTTCCCTTTATATTGGTTTTTTATTTAAAAGAAAATACAGTTCCGAAGGTTTGTTGGGTATCCGGCGCTGTATTGTTTTTTTTTTCTCTTTTTCCTACCATTTCCATTGTTTTTCTATTGGATTACCGTTTTCCTTTTTGTTTCTAATACACATACATATACACATATTTACAAACATACAAACACCCATCCTCAAGGTGGCACTCTAACCCATGATCCCCAGCGCCACGAAGCACCAAAGCTAGCCACTTTAGCGAGCGTGGTTATGGGGACCGGTATTCTTAAAAGGATGATTTATTTTTAAACATTGAGTGATGTTTAATAGTGTGCACAATATTTACGAAATGATAATCTGAAAGGAATATCATGTCACCGTTCCACATCTTGCAACCAAGTGACTTGGGAACTAAATTCGAGCTGTCTTTCTTGTAAATGGATTAAAAAGCGGTAATCCTATGAGGGCAAAGGTTGTCTGTTCAGAAGGGGAGTGAATAAGGGCCAGTTTCTAAAACGACGTTGGAGCAGAACCAACCTAGTAAGGAAGTTTCTTCCTAATACTCCCAGAAACACGTTAGATTGCCATCTAGTGATAGGCAACCCCGTGACGCCATCGTTGACCGGAGGAAGACACAGAAGGGCGTAGGGAAGACTCGATCGACTATGACCGCGCCAGAAGGGGTTGAGGGGAGGTGCTAAGTGGCACTAAAAGCGCTCTTAAAGCACATCCTTTTCAAGCCTTTTAAAGAAAAGTGCCACGTCAGAAAAACTGAATATGCACAGCGTCATGAACAAATTTATAGCGTTGCCTGTCACACCTTTGTATGTTTATGTCCTCATTTTAATTAATTCCATGCATATTAAACGGACATGTTAAAGTTAGATGGGATTTGTTGTTGACAGACATGCTTAGGGTTGGGGTTATGAGTGCAAGAACATAATTTATTCTGATTTTCAGGTCACTTGCAAACAACATGAACAAAACATTGTTATAACACAGTTTTAACAGTTTTAATAATAATAATAATAATAATAATAATAATAATATAATAGGAACAAAAATTAGTCCGCCTCACAGTGAGAGGGTAGCGTGTCTGCCTCACATTCAAGAGGTCTGGAGTAATCTCCGTTTGAGTGAGTAGCTGGATAAGGTATTTTCCGGGGTTTTTCCTTGTCCTGAGAAGACAAATGTCGAATAACTTAAGCTCCATTGACTAAAAACTCATTTGAGCTTCATCTTATCGATCTCATTCATCATCGCATACGACCTTCCAGGTTAAAGCATGTTAAATCTCACCTTTCAAAAAACAAGAAAAGCACAAACTTGTGCCTTAAACCTGATGTGTCCCAATCACATGACTTTTTCTACAACTCTATTATTGATAATAAGCTTATTCTTCAATCCACTTCATGATAATCGAGATAAAATTAGTATAAATTGTACTTACTCGTATTATTTGGTTTCTTGAAAGTAGAAGGGAAAAAAGATGTGTTCAATTCACATAATATTCGCTAATTGCTCGAGAAACAAACCTTTTATTCAAAAGATTAATCTGCTATCTATATCATGTTAATCGATATAAAGATAAGCAGCATTAGTCTTATTCCAAGCTTCCTTGTAAGAGAAGGGCAATAAGAAAATGCACGGGCTAAAGCGATAGTCTCGTCCTTTAAAAGCCGGTCAGTATGTAAAACAATTGAAAAATCGATTTCTTTGCTTTCCAGGGGTAAACAAACGAGTAACGAGAAGAAAGATGTCTTCCCGTTTGAAAAAAGTTTAAGTGGCTAAAATTGAAAACAAAAATCCCGAATATCCCAAAAATGTATATGACATAAAGTATGTGTTTTAATGAAATCTACATTTTGGGTAGTAAGGTTTTGTGTATCTCTTACTGTTTGCCAGTTATATAAAAGTCATTCAGAACGAAGAGGTCTTGAGGGGCTATTCTCAGAAAATCCAACCCCCCAGGGGCCTACTACGGTAGGTACGGGTTTGGCGCACCCGGTGGTTCCTGAGCCACGCACCGCCACTTCACCCTACCCATCACCATCCGGTGTTGCCACGTCCTTTTTCTGCTTTTGGTTTTTCGTTTTTTACAATGACACCCTCTTCCTTTTCTAGGCTTACGGAGATGATTAGTTCTTAAGACCTCAGGATTATTTCTCCCCAGGGGCTGACATTGTTAGTACGGGTTTGACGTGCCCGGGGTGCCCAAGCCATTCACACCCATTGTCGTTCGCTTATTCCCATTGGTCACAGCCACGTTGAAGTCTTCATATTACACTTAATATTCAACATTATGATAGCGTCTTCCTCTTCTAGGTTTATAAAATTCTTAGGTTTTAGGTCTTTAAGTTTATGAACTCCTGTCTCACCAACAGGGATCTTTCCTATCTCCGTGGTTCCTGTCCCACGGTTTTGGCGCAGCTTTCAACTTGACCTCTTCGGAGGTCTCAAATGTGAAGGTTGAGTGGACCCTCCTCATTACCCCTTTCGTGCGACACTAGGTGCGGAGCCGTTCCGATGTCATGTACACCCACATAGCTCCATGGAGCCGGGTCCCCTCGAGCGGCTCGGCGACCGCGAGTGGCTGGGTTGATCGGGCGGACCCGACGTGTTACCGCTGTCTGGGGCCCGATGTAATCATCCACAAGTCCCCTGAATCCACGCTGACTCCGTTGAGGCGGCGTGGCCTATAGTGGGGAGCCACTGGCGGTTATTCCAGTGGTAGGGGCATAAAGTCGGGCCTTCCATCGGTGAAACTGTCGCATACCGGTCAGTAGTGATAGTCGGAGGGTAACTCCTCTGACGTACTCCTTGAGATCAGGCCTGTAGCGGGTGCTCCTGGCCGGCACAGACCGAAAGATTTAGGTGTCTTTTCTTGTATCCCCCGGATGGCAGGCTGACGCCGACGGTTCCGGAAGGGGGACTATACCATCATGGCTCCTCTGCGCTCAACCCCTTCAATACCACATTTTTTTGTTATGAGTTTGATGTGTGAAAGTAAGACAATGAAAGACCTCAGTCCATTCTATATACAAAAGGAACTGGACAGGATTTGCTGTAAAGTCACAAATGCAACAAGATGTAGAGATGGCACACTCTTAATTGAGATAGCCACTTCAGAACAACCGGCCAAGCTCCTGAGTGCTTCTCTTTTGGGTTCTTACCCCATTAAGGTGGAGAAGCACAAAACTTTAAATAGTAGCCGAGGTGTGGTGACGACCTCCAGTTTGGATGGTTTAACCAACGAGGAAATAGTGAACTGTCTTTCCGATCAAGCTGTAGTTGCTGCCTATAGATTAATTGCAAAACGGGATGACAAGCCGTTACCATTGCGTACAATCTTCTTGACTTTCGAGCGAACTGACTTATCGGCTTATATTATGTGCGGTTATGAAAGAGCGCTCGTGCGGCCTTATATCCCGAACCCAATGCGCTGTTACCGTTATCAGAAGTTTGGACATACGCAACAACGTTGTAACAACTCGCCGGTTTGTGCGCAATGTGGGCAAAACGCACACGATGGCTCTGTATGCGCTCAAGGCCCCACTTGTGTCAACTGTGGAGAGGCGCATACATCCAGCTCTAAAGAATATTCCCGTTTTATCGAGGAGAAGACCATACAGGAGATCAGAATCAAAGAGCATTTAACTTTTCAGGCAGCACGGAAACGTTATCTCGACCTTCACCCGACTACTCCTTTGAAATATTCCGCTGCTGTCCGCCAGCCGGTGCGGAAAGAGGATGCTATAGTTCAGACACTCCCTGGTCCTCGTGCCTGTGTGTCTATAGGTATCCAGACCGCATCCTCCGAATATGTTTCTCCTCCAAAGGTAGCGCCACCAGCTTCTTCTGTGCCATCTACATCTTCCGCCGCTGTTTCTGCCCGCCCGATTCGTAAATCGCCCATTCGCCGTACAAGTCGTTCTCGCTCCCCTAACCGCACCCGCACGACTTGTTCGGACACTGATACCAGCGATGGCAATCTGGAATTGTGTCTGGTTGGCGACCACACTAGACGGAGTCGAAGCCCAACGAAAAAGAGAAAGCTTAAACTGAACCCACCGGTCCCGGGCAACCATTAATTCGCTCCCTTACCGGCGCACGCATAATGAAAAGCAGCCTTCTTACCATCCTCCTTATGTCCATCCTCCAATGGAATATACGTGGTCTACGCACCCATTGGCCCGAACTGGATATTTTAATCCAGTCTTATTCACCCCTTATCGTTTGTTTGCAGGAGACCAAATTTCACCCTCGAGATACCTTCGTTTTACGTCGGTATACCCCGGTTCGCTTCGATCCGGAACCGGATGAGGGTTCTCCTGCACACGGCGGTTCCCTGGTTCTGGTACGTGACGACATGTGTTTCCGAATTGTTCCACTCACCACTCTATGTTCCACCTTCGTCTCCCCTTGCCCCTGCCGAACTTGTAAATTTAGTTTTGCAGTTACCTTCACCGTATATTGTGGTGGGAGATTTCAACGCCCATCACCCTCTTTGAGGATCTCCGAGGGCGTGTGCGAGGGGAACCTTACTCAGCGATCTTCTGGACCAGCTGAATCTCTCCTTTTTGAATACTGGTGAACCTACCTTTCTCTCAGACTCTACAGGCACCCTTTCTCACCTCGATTTAAGTCTCTGTTCAGCACAGCTTGCACAACGTTTGGAGTGGAATGCTCTCTCTGACGATCACGGCGGTGATCACTTTCCAGTTGTTATTATACTCCTTCATTGTACTCCTCCAACCACTGGCAGCCCAAAATTTCAGTTTAACAAAGCAGATTGGTCACTTTATACTCGCCTAGCCCGATTTTCCATTGCCGAATATCTCACTGTCAATAACATGGTTGAGCACCTAACTTCCGTTATCATAGCCGCCGCCGAACGCTCCATTTCCCGTACGTCTTCCCAACCTAGGCGTACCCGGGTTCCTTGGTGGAACGAGGAATGCGGCAAAGCTATCCGTGCGCGGCGAAGTGCTGTTGGGGTTTTTAAACATCACCCAACAGAAGATAACTTTTTATTGTATAAACGACTACGGGCTAGAGCATTATCCGTGAAAGTAAGAAGGCCTCTTGGAAGCGCTATGTGGAGAGCTTTCATAGCTCCACGCGCACATTCGTTGTGTGGGATCGACTTAGGCGTGTAGCCGGTAAGGAAAACCGTGCACTATACCCGGTCTTAGGGTAGGAGGTGACACCCTGGTGGAGCCGGCTCTAATCGCAGACACCTTGGGCAGAGCCTTTGAGGCTGTTTCTAGTTCCACCAATTATGACCCAACTTTTATTCCCCAAAAGGTTGCGTTGGAAGCCCAGGAGTTGTCATTCCGCTCCGACAACCATGAGGACTACAACCGCCCTTTTAGCCTTCGTGAACTAGAATATACCCTCTCTTTTTCTAGGCATACCGTTCCTGCCCCCGATGCAATATATGTGTCGCTGTTTCAGCATTTGTCTATGGATGGTAAGCTCTTTCTCCTCCAGCTCTTTAATCGCATCTGGCTCGAAGGTGCGTTTCCTGCTGCCTTACGCGAGGCCACCGTTGTTCCCATTCTGAAACCTGGCAAGGATCGCCAACTTCCTTCCAGCTACCGCCCAATATCCCTAACTAGTTGCGTTTGCAAGGTTATGGAACATATGCTCAATGGGCGGTTTATGTGGTGTCTCGAGTCTCTGGGTCTCTTGTCGAACGTTCAGTGTGGGTTTCGTCGTTACCGTTCTACTATCGACCACCTGGTGTCTCTTTTGATCCACATTATGAACGGGTTCCTGAGTAAAAGCCAGACTGTATCTGTATTTTTTGATTTAGAGAAAGCTTACGACACATGTTGGAGAACTGGCATTCTCCGTACAATTCATTAGTGGGGTTTCCGTGGTCTCCTTCCAATATTCTTTCGGGAGTTCATGAAACACCGGGTATTTCGTGTGCGTGTGGGTTCGGTTTTATCTGACTATCTGACCCAGGAGAACGGAGTACCTCAGGGTTCAGTACTTAGTGTCACTCTGTTCCTTATAGCTATCAACCCTCTTGTTGACTGCCTTCCCCCAGGGATTTCCTCGTCGCTGTTTGTTGACGATTTTGTTGTGTACCTCACAGCTCGGCGTTCCTGTCTGCTCGAGCGTCGTCTTCAGCGGTGTCTAGACTCTCTTTCCTCCTGGAGTGTGGCAAATGGCTTTCACTTCTCCGCCGAGAAGACGGTTTGTGTACATTTCTGGCGCCGGAAGCAGTTTCCTACTCCTTCTCTCCGCCTAGGTACAGATATGCTACCGTTTGTTGAAGAAGCGAAATTCCTGGGCTTACTATTTGATAGAAAATTATGTTGGATGCCCATATAACTTGTTTGAAGGCGCGGTGCACACGTTCTCTTGATATTTTACGTGTTTTAAGTAGCACATCCTGGGGAGCCGATAGGAGCGTTCTGCTATACCTCTATCGTACATTAGTCCGTTCCAAGTTGGATTATGGGTGTATCGTCTATTCTTCAGCGCGACCGTCTATCCTTCGTCGTTTAAACACCATTCATCATCAAGGCATACGGCTAGCAACTGGCGCCTTCCGCACTAGCCCAGTCAGTAGTGTCTGTGCGGAAGCTGCAGAACCACCGCTATATAATCGCCGTGAGTTTCTCTTGTGCAGCTACACCTGCCGTCTGTCCAGTATGCCTCACCACCCGGCTCATTCATACTTTTTTGATGACTCTTTGGACGCTAATTACGCCTCTCGCTCCCTCGCCCTCTTACCACCAGGGGTACGTTTTCGCAAGCTTCTAGGGCAAATGAGCATGACCATGCCTACAGTGCTTCCCAAACGAAAAACCCATTTCCCTCCTTGGATTCGCCCTGGCAACTCTTTCTATCTAGGGTCCTCATCTCTTTCGAAGTCAACTACCCCTGGTTTCATCCGTCGATCCCAATTTTTAGCCCTTAAGTACCAACATCGCGACCACATTTTTATTTATACTGACGGGTCGAAGAATGATCAAGGTGTTGGATGTGCTTTTGTGGTTGATAACCACTGTTTTACTTTTCGTCTTTTACAACAGTGTTCGATTTTTAAGCTCAGCTATTTGGTATTCTTCAGGATCTTTTTTATGTGCGGCGACATGCGCTACCACTCACTGCGAAATGTTCAGATTCTCTGAGTGCTCTCCAAAGTCTTCGTCCGCTGTATACTTACCACCCAATCATACAGCGGATCCAAGATTTCCTTCACTCGCTTTCGGCAGCAGGTCTCCGTGTAACGTTTTTGTGGGTGCCTGGTCACACGGGAGTAGCGGGAAACGAAAAGGCTAATTCTGCTGCCAAGAGATCAATTACATCATCCAGGATATTTTCTTCTTCCGTTCCCGCTAGTGATCTTAAGGTGGTGTTGCGAGGGACCATTCTTTCTCGTTGGGCGACTGAATGGTCCAGCACTACTGGAAACAAACTGCGGGTAATCAAAGCACTCCCTGAATCCTGGAAAACCTCTTGTCGCACCTCCCGCCGAGAAGAGGTCATTTTATGTCGCCAGCGTATCGGACACTGTTATTTTAGCCACTGTCATTTATTGCGAGGAGAGCAAACTCCAGTTTGTCGGTGCGGCGCAACCTTGATAGTGAGACACGTTTTAACCGAGTCCCAATTTTTAGCAGCCATGCGACTGTCGTTGAATTTCCCCAGTGGCATGCGTGACATTTTAGCAGACCGTCTGACTGCTGTAGAACAGGTTTTATCTTTTATTCGACAGTGCCCTATGATTGGATGTGTCTAATTTTAATGGCGTTCTACAGCTTTTGTCACTAGTTTTAACTGTCTCTTTTAACCACCTTAGGTCTTTTATACTTTATTTTCGGAGTGTTATCTCCTACATTTTAATCCTCGTTTTAGCATCTGTGTGCTTGTTTTTATAGCTTGAAATCTTAGGGCTAAGTTTAAGTTTTATTTTATGCTGGGTTTTGTTTTCTTACATCTCCTAGGGTGCTAATAATCTTATAGGTTGGGCGCCCTAAAACCTTACTTCTCTCTCTCTCTCTCTCTCTCTCTCTCTCTCTCTCTCTCTCAGAAAATCCAAGATATACATTTCGTTTGTTATAAAAATATCTTAAACATACAGTATTTTAATGAAAATCGTTAGAGAAATTTCTGAGAAAATTAAATTTTTTGAAAAATGTTCCATATAATGGGTAGTGGGGGGTAATTTTCTTGAAAATTCTCGTGTCGCATCCTTGGAAGATACCAAACTTAAATACCAAGTTTGGTGTGCAACGGACCCACACGCACACACATACACACAGGCAAACACACAGACAGGCACACAGGAAAAGTTTTCTAAAAATGGTTTTTTGTATTCAGAGGGTCTCAAAACACGTAATTTTGGTGAAATCTCGGTATCGAATTTTTGGGTGCAATACAATACTTTCTCTATACACTATGTACGTAGTTCGAGTACAGAAAGTAAAACAATGAAAGCTCGTAACCGGACAATCCCATTCGTCACATTTTCTCCACCCATTTATAGTTCAGGATTCTTGTGATTCTTCAGTTTACTTTACACTCCCCACGAACGTTCTTACTGTAAATAATGAGACAGTAAAACAGAGGGATTGTGATGCATTCATGATAAGGGGGAAAAAAATCGCCCTCCGTGAGTAATGGTTACCACGCTAACTTCATATACCCAAGGTCGCGGGTGTAAAAATCCTTAGCATGGCTTCCTTCGGATGGGAAGTAAAGCCGTTTGTCCCGTATCGTAGATTTACGGCACTATCTTTCACGCCCAATTTAGAATGGGACGCTGAGGACCACAGTAATTAAAGAGCGTCCATAAATAACACACCATTTATTTTGAAAAAACACTTCCATTCGCATAGTGCATTGTACTTTGTCTTGTACATATGTGTAATGTGCATGATAGGTAGAGAAGGGATTGAATTTCCCCAAAAATTCAGCAAAGATTTTTTACTGGAAAAACATTTTTGAGGACATCTGAATCAAACAAAAATCGTTCTGTGTGCATTTGTGTGTGTCTATGTACAACATAACTTAAACGAAAAGTCGATTAAATACCAAACTTGGTATTCAAGTTTCGTATCTTCCAAGGATGCGACACGAATATTTTCAAGAAAATGCCCGACCTAAACTATCCTTTACATGGAAGACTCCTGATTTTCTCAAAAATGGCTCTAACGATTCTTATTAAAATGCCGCGTATTAAAGACAATTCCATAAATAAGATAATAAAAGGTATATCCTGAATTTCTTAGGATTATCCCCTTAAGTTCTCTCCATTCTGAATGACTTCTGCATAACTGGTAAATATTTAAAGAGATAGACAAAAAGTCATTATACAAAAGATCTCAGCAAAACACGCAATTTATGTCCTACACATTATTTTTATAAAGCTAACATTTCCCAGTTGTTGTTTTAAATCTTTTTTTAATATTTTGACTTTTCTCAAATGGAAAATCGTAATTCAATCCATTTATATTATCGTGCAAACATAAGGGAAGTTCAATTGAATCACACAGGGAGCAGGTTTTAAAGGATGTTATTATCGCTTTATCTTATTGTATTCACTTATTTCCCTTTTACTCTGAACGAGCTTACAAAAACAACCATTTCCTAATGTTTTTCTCGATTAGCACTAAGATCTTAATAAGATTTAATTAGATTTTGTAATAATTTAATACTTTAATAATTTATTGCACAATGGGTAGAGAACACATGCATGGCACACATTAGTTTCTCACTTTTCTTACTCCTGGCCAAGCAAAGATGGGAATTTCAAAGTCAACACAACGTGAACACTTCTTACAATATTTGATTGACACTTAAGCCTAGTTTATTCCCTTATTTAATAAAAGGATTTATTTAAATATTTCTTTAGATTAACTGAAGTAGATGAATAAGAATGTTTCTTTCTCTAATATGTACATATAATTTACATAGTAGGTAGAGAACGTTTTTTATTTTAATTGGGTAGCATAAAGTCCTTTCACCTGGTTGTTGATATCGGACGGTGAAATGATTCTCATATGATCTCGGTATCTATGGAGCTTAAAGCTACTTGACATTCGTCTTCTCAGGATAAGGAAAAACTCCGAAAAAATCTTTCCGAGTAACTCACCCTAAGCGAGATTCGAGCTCGCGACCTTTTGAGCGTGAGGCAGACACGATATCTCTACACCACCGAGGCGGGTTGCGAGAATGAAACCGATATTTTACTTTCATATTTGAGGTCCCTAAATAAGAGCATTTTTAGAAAAAGGTCCGTGTATGTATATACTTGTGTCTGTCCGGCGCGCGTGTGTGTGTGTATGTTTGTGAAAGGCATGGCTCAGAAAACGAAAAGTCAATTAAATAAAAATCTTGATATTTAAGTTCAGCGTTTTCCAAGTATGAGACACGAAGATTTTAAAGAAAATTCCCCCAACTACTCTTTCCATGGAATATTTTTCGATTTTTTTATTTTCTCAAAAGGGCCTTAAGGGTTTTGATTAATGTATCACATGCTAAGATATTTTTAAGCCAAATGAAACGCATAACTTGAATTTTCTGGGATTAGGCAGTCCTGTTCATTCTGGTAAACGATAAGCGATGGATACATTTTTCATATACTCATATTTTTCTCTACTGGAAACTCGTTATTTATTTTTCTTTCCCCTAGTGATGCAAAGAGAACACAATGCCAGTGTATCACATAACCACCAATTCTTGAAAGATTTGCAAATCTCTTTGCCTAATGCATTCCCTTATTCCCGCGTATCTACAAGGAATTATGTAATAAAAGTATATTTGCAAATCTTTATATCGACACACGTGAAGTAGAAAAAAAAATCTGGTGGATTCCATTCGTATGACTTTGTCTATTCGGCAGAAACTTATTTTTATAAAATGTTATATTTTAATTGCATCATACTGTCTGTCGCCCAGCGATGACACTGAAATTCGGTTTTTTTGCATGGCTAAAAGTAATACAAAAAAGATAAGAAATGGCGAATTCTTCTTTGAATAAAGTATAAACATTATAACATTGAAAAAAATAACCAGGAATACCTCGGAAATGGCTAACTGCGTAAAAAATGTGTAGAATATAAATTGTGTGTTTTAACGAGACCTACATTTATGATGCAGTACGACCTTTTCACTCTCTTACGGTTTACCGGTCATACAAGATTCCTCCATAATGAACAGTCCTTCAGAGGATGTTCCCAGATAATTCAAATGTACTCTTCATCTGTCATAAATATATCTCTAAGATACAGCATTGTAATCAAAATCATTAGAGCCATTTTGACAAAATCAAATTTTCGAACATGTAAAAGCAGTTTGGGGAGGAAGGATTTTTTTTAAAAAATTTAATTTTTTTTTAGCGGATTGTAGGTTTTTGAGCTAGCTATATTGTTCACAGGCACACACGCACACACACGGAGATTTTTCTAAAACTACTTTCTTGATATTCAATTCCCAGTATAATCTAGGAATTAATGTTTTTGGTGGAATGTAATACATTCTGTATCTACTATATATGTGCTAGAGAAAGTAATACAGTTTTGTCACAAAATTTGTTGTAAAATAGGTAAAGAAAGTCTTGTGAATGTAGCTCATCAGGGTTTTTTTAATAAAAAAACGTAAATGTATATTTTTAAAAATGCGTAATCCAGTAATGACAATGCAATTATGTACCAAACCATGCAACCTCATTTCTTTATATCAATATAAGATGTGGCAAAAAGTTGAAAAGCATCTGTAAAGCACTTTTGGATTTGGAAAATTCTCAATCGATACTCTTAAAGGTGAAGATTTCATATTTTATTCGAATTTTAACTTATTGTACCTCTGAACAGCCGTACTAAGACATATTGCACTGCTAGGCCTAGCTGCACCTTATGCAAATTATTATGTCAGTTTACTTTGTAATAATTAGTCAACTATCGCTTTTGTGTTGCTTACTACTGTCACTTTGGAAAGAAGTATATTTTGCAACTCTGATTGTAAACTAGTTTTCGATGCACTAGTGAAGTAGAACGCAATAACAACACACTCCTAATACGGAAGCTAAGGCATTGTGATTGTCCAGTAGCACGTGGAACGTATCCAATATGGGCAGTCACATGAACAAAAGCGTGACGTAGCCGTGACGGCACTCTTGAAGGGGTTGCTGAGAGAGCGCGCCGTTTTAAGCCTTTTAAAAAAAGACGTTGCATCAAGTGGCTAAGAAAAGGTTGAGGGGAGGTAAAGGAGGAGAAGTTCTGGGTGCGGAGGAGGGGTACCGTCTGCTTGCCAGTCCGACCAGACCAGTTCCTCCGTACCATCCTCAGTGAGCGAGCGACTTGACACGGACCTTCACGTAACGTGTTCGAACCCGCGCGCGTTGTGTTTGTGTTGGACGTGAAGACTCCGCACTTGGGTACAACTGGAGCTTCAGCTGCTGTTGACGGAGGTGTTAAAGAGTGGGTAGTACTTGGATCGTTGGCGGGCCTGTTTTCGCCTCTGACGACAAGTGACGTCGCTCATGACGTCACCGCTCCGCCGATGGTGAAGGAAGAAGAAGGGAAGGAGGCGTCAAAAGGAGCGTTGGCGGCGGATACTGTGACGAAAACGGTGAGTACCTTTAGGAGGGGGGAAAGCGTTACAACCATGCCCGTCCATTCATACCCCGGCCGGGTGTCGTCACAGGGAGGTAGTTGCTTCGTGGGGTAGGCATGGTGTCGGTCATGAACAGGGAACCTCGTGTCAGCGGCGGCGGCCGACAACGACAACATGATCATCGCGATGCGAAAGTCTTCCATGAGCAGTGACGCTGGCGGTGACGACAATAGCGAACGCCAATCCGAGGAAGTCCCGCGCGCACCACGTGACCAAGGCGAGGAGTTCGTGGACATTCTCCAGGTGCAGCAGTTGCTGCTGGAGAGTGCGGGAGTGCCGCCGGAGTTGGGTTTGGGGTTCGAACCCGCAGCGGTCAGAGGACGCATGTTCCTTGAAGGACCACCCCCACACCACTTTCACCCGCCGCCGCCGCCCCCGTACTACTATCATCATCATCACCATCCTGGCTACGTGCAGGCGACGCATCAGGCGCCCAGCGTCGAGGATTTGTTCGCGCTCTGGCTTGGATCCGGTACTTCGGCTACAGGTCGGTCAGGTGCACGTGTCCTAAACAAATGACACGTCGTGTGCTAAAAAGTTGTTTTGGAGGTTTAAAAAAAATAATAACATCAAGACGAAAAAGTGTGGTGATATTTAGTTTGTTGTCTCTCAGCTTATTATATGCAGTTCAGTAACGAAAAAGTCATCACATGTGCCGGTGTGTTAAATGAAAATTTTATGAGAGGTATCGATGCTTAATTTAGTATCTTAGCATTCATCTTCCAAGTGTTTCACCCTGCGGAGTTGGTGAGTAAATTCTGTACCTACCCTCATCAGGAAATTCATTTATTTGTGTTCCCCCAAGACCAAAAAAGAAAAGATTAATTTATGAGAGATAACTTGTGATTTATGAGGCTACGTGAAATAATTATCCATATCTGTTTTATTTAGCAGCAATATATCCCCCAGAAATCATTTTTATTAAATTTCATCATTATTTGAACCATTGTACTATTTATCACCATATTTTAAGTTTGATCTTAGAAAATTAAACTGCATTATAGTTTTATTTCAAAGAAATAGGTTTAGTTTAAGGTATACTTTGTTTAATTGAAAAGCACTTTGCTAAAATTACGATGTTTATAAATGATGCGTGCACTTACGATTACACTATAGGTAAGATTAAATACTAAAATTTACCCTCTCAGTATAAATAGTTATTATAAAAATTAGAAAGACAGCTATAGTTCGCGTTATTTGTTCTTTATGATTGCAGTACTAGTAACTTAACTTCTTCAAAATAAAATTAAAACACCATCACTGATTATTGTTACCGTAGGTTTAAAATGGACTTCTAGATTAATTTCTGATTATTTTCGGCTGTACGTGCCAATTTGTTTACAGTAACAGGGATAATCTATGCTTTTAGTTATCTTCATGCTTTTTCCTCTTCTTATCTGCAAAAATCCACTTCGGTTTAAGGGAATCTTGAGTTGAAATTTCTAAATAGTGAAGTTCAAATTTGTTTTAGGACTTCCGTCCCATGCTGCTCTGTACAGTTATAAGAGATTTTAAAGTTTCTGCAGATGTCTTTAATTGTTTTTTCAATAGCGTAACTTTTATTTTACATATCAAACTATCACATGTTGCAGATGATGGCAAAAGCATATATTAAAAATAAAGAGCCACTCAGTATTTAAATACTAGTTCATAGAAAAATTTATATCCAAACTTTTCACTCTTCTACTGATTCAAAAATAAAATATTTAAATGTTGAATATACTTTGCAATTCTTAGTGGTCGAATTAGTCATTTAAAATCTTGAGCAATTTAAAATTGTGGCAAACAAGATTCAAGTTTTTTTAAATTCTTTCTCTCTACGTTTCTACAGGAAAGGTTAACAAACTGCATCGCTTGGGCAGTTTAATGCGCAAAGGTGTAAGATCAACTAAAAGGCACCGAAACTAAGTGCAAGGCTCATGGGAATTTAAATCGTTAGTGCTGAAGCTTTAAGGGTCTCTGAGAGCAAATGCCATCGTACCATTGAAGTTGAAATGTTCAAAGTATTCTTTTCACATAAAAGTTAATTCTGATTTTTTAACATGTTGACAAAATTCCTGAGTCTCTGAGTTCTGAAACTTTTAAGAGTTTGAAGCAAAAAGGGAGAGCTCTTAGAATTGTTTGTCCCTGAAACGAGTTAACTAAGAGATCTGTCCCGGACACGCCCCCCATAGTATTTTAGAATATTTTGAAACAATATAGTAATCAGCCTCTATCTCTTATTATATTTACTGAGTAAAAGACCATTAAAATTAATTTAAAAGAAATGTGTGTAAGAATTATAGAGTATGTAGTATATATTAAGTGAAACTATTCTAACCTAAAATTCTGAATAGAAATAGTTTAAGTTAATTGGCACTAAGAGAACAACCGTTTACGAAAAAAAAAACGCAAAAGATTACATAAGTGACACTGGCAGAATTTGGATGTCGTTTTACTACTAAAAAGTGTTTTAAGTAATTTTGTTTTAAAATATTTTTTCCAGTAATTTATCATTTTATACAGTTTGCCAATAAATAATATTCGTAGTAAATCAAGAGGCGTTTACATAATAACCAAATATATAGCTTGTGTATCAACATGATTTTCTAAGCGCTATTTTTGTAATAAATGAGAAAAGGGATTTTCCTAGGTAAATTGTCGGTTTATATGGAGAAATTCTATAAACTCTTCCCCTTGAACGCTAGAAAGAAATCTCATTATAACACCAAATTTGGTGCTCACTGTCAGGTACGAACCTTTCACACACAAACACATAAACTTAAAACTACCCAGTTATGACTATTTGTTACTTTCATCTTTTCTTTAGGCTCATGTGCTCAGAAAGTATTGCAATTTAGTAGAGTCTGGATATCGATTTTTGAATCAACTGCAATCTCTTAATTTACTAAAGTTTAGATCTGTATTATATAAATGTTAAGCGTATTTTTAGAGTTTCTCGTAAATATTGAAACGAAAAGAATCAACATTTACTGAAAATTGTGTATCATACATTAACTTTTGAGCGAGCTTTTGAAACAATCTGTACGTGTCATTGTGTTGTACCCTCTAGAGACCCTTCAGCGGATATTTATGGTAGAAACTTTGATCAGAGGCTGTACTTAAAGCGTGCCTCATCATTAACAAGTGAATGTCGTGCTGTAGAAAGGTGTCGATCGCGAAACTCATCTCAGTCATATCGTGACGAAGGTGAGCCCGCTCATCTCCGTTCTAAACTTGGCGAGCCGCATATTTTAGAGGTTAGAGAAACATACAGAATGGCAGAAAATATTCCCTCTGTTCACTGAACCATTGCCAATTCCCTACTCCATGGTAACACAGCAATGACAATAGAAAATACTTCATATATCTTGTTAGCTTTCTCTAATAATTTTGATCAATAGGTATTTACATTTTACTTAACCACTGCAAGAAGGTTCCAAAAAGTCTATTACAGTTCAAGAACAGGTTTACAATAAAAGTATATGCACGTTGTTATATAATGTTTTGCTTTCAATTTTCCACTTTTTACTTCTAAATCATTAGAAAATATTTGAAAAATGACCCCTTCTTTCAATGTTACTTTAATCTCGCTTACTTTCCTTGTAAGCATTGTTTTGTTTGAATATAGCAAACACTTAGTGTGTTTCAAAAAAAGTAATCAAACAAGCAGTCAAGTACGGGGACATACTGGGGAATGGAGATGGATGACCAATTTATTATACCTTTTAATATTTACATATTATAAAGCTATCAAATTTCACACTATGATTATCTGAATACGGTTCTTTAACATAATAAATCATAAATCATAATCATAAATCATAATATCTTTGTTTTAATTCAGTGTGCGCCAGTGTCTCATAGAACTCCGTTCATTGCTGTTTGTAAAATAATATAACTATATTAATAAACTTCGACAACAATATCGAAACAAAAATAGTATAATAATATTTATTATTTAATATAAACCAATGTAAATCTAAAATTTACACATTAAACAGATAAAAAATACCAATACATAAGCACTAAAATGTCATACATAAGAAAAGAATGGAATGAATTCTCATTATTTTTCCATCCAATATGACAACTCTTACTGGTAATCTGCAACTGCGATTATAATTGTTTGCTTTGTGTTATTCACATAAATAATTACATGTATATAGAGAGAGAGAAATAAAGAGAGAGAGAGAGAGAGAGAGAGAGAGAGAGAAAGAGAGGTAGAGAGAGAAAGAGAGACTTTGTAAAAATGGTCTAAAACCTGTAAAATTATATTTCACTGTCTATTGTCTTCATATAATCTTAACAAAGAAACATTTTAAGGACGCATTTTAAAGTACTTTAGTAAAATTATTATAAACAATCTGTACTTATCAGTTTTGTGTTTCGTTTTGCTTCGAAGTCCTTTTCATTTTAAATGACCTGTATATAACTGATAAACGTTGGAGTTGACAAAATCTTACTACACAAAAGATGCAGATCTCATTAAAGGACAAAATTTATGCCAAATAAAAATTTTATAGAGACCGACTCCGTGGTCGCGGGGTCATAGTCTGACTTTTACCCGGAGGTTCCGGATTCGATTCCTGACTATAGCGGGAAATTTTTCTTTAACCAGAATTATTCCCTATCCCCCAGAGAGTCTGGAAGTATAATGAGAGAGTTAACGTGCGCATGTATATAAAATAATTAACCTAATCTCCATAACTCAGTCAATTTGAGTTTGTTTCACAAGTCAAAGCCCCCGATATGAACATAGAATTTAAATGAGGCTATACAAATGAAATAAGTTTAAAAAATGTTACAGGATTAATCACTTCGAAATTTTTTCTTTTATTGGTTTCGATTTCCAATGTTTTATATTTTCAACTGCAAATCGCTCTTCTTTTAAAGAGAATGGAAGTCCAAAGGCATCACATAGCGACCCACTTTTAAAAGATTAGCTGTCACTTATGTCTATACAGCGACATGATAAATTCTTAATAACGATTTAAGTTTATAATAAGAATATTAGAACAATAAGCGTTTGTAGGAATGTTTTGTTTGAGTTCAAGTAAGAAAAGAAAATCATGTGAAACACTCCAATTTATTGAATTCTTACAATATGCGTACAAGAAAATTAAATTGATGGCTCTGGAGACACATCGGTTCATGATCTAGAATAATAAATCAAAGGCCTGTAGCTGGAAGGTCTTTGACCTCTTCGTTTACAAACTAAAACACTCTTTGTCTGTCTCTGCACTGCAATTTGTGAGAGACGCGTGTCTGACAAAATTTGGGCACGAAACAATTTTCTTCAGTTACAAAACAATAAGAGGGTCGTGTGAACAATTTGGGAGTCACGAAGAGTGAAGACTTTATATTACTTGACGGAATGAAATTCGTATCATCAGAGCAGTTTAGGAGCAGGTAGGCCATCATTAGCATGTCCATCTGGAGTTCAACCAAGCGTACAGAACGGCCGATGCCATCTTCAAGAGTTATTAAACCAGATTATGGTTATACAATTCTTTACGGCCTTTTAACCCATGATCTCGTGTTAACAGGGATTTATGACGCAAAGGTAAAGGTTTCCATTTGATTTCTCGGATGCAACGTTAACTTTCTAGTTGCAGTGATAATGACATAATCACGTCGTGAAGAAAGCAGAATTAACAGCAAATAAGGCCAAGGTATTCTCTTACTCTTGTCCATAGTCGTGAGCTGAAGAGTCGACATCCAGATTATACCATATTCGTCTTCCACGAACCAGATCTGTACATTGATTGCTGACAATACTTTCTTTCAATTACACCGAAGAAAACTCCAGCTCTTAGTACCACAAATATTTCTTCCTTTTAGTAAGACAACTATATCCATAATGCACATCTATGTTGTAAATTTTCAAACATTTAGGTTATCGTAGGAGACAGTTTGAAAGTAAACTAATACAAGACGCGAAACAAAAACCAGTAAAACAAAATATAAATCCTAAGATGCGAGATATGTTCTAGTATACAATTTTGGTATGAATTTTAGGGTATACTCATTCAAGGATAAATTCTTCAAAATAAAGCAAAAAAACCGGTTATTAACTAATGATTTTTTTAATCTAAGTTAAAACACAATATGTCCGTCATACTGTAAAATTTGTACCTCATAAAAGTCAACGACATTTGGATAATGACCGTTGAGAGTCTATTAGTGTAATAAGGCTGTTAATAAAATGCTCTTAGACTCTTCTTGTCTTCACAGGAATGAACATTAAAAGGTGAGTGTATAGGAGTGCTTATGTGACTGGTTGTTTTCCTTGTTCTTGGGAAATTTGCGTTGTGAGTTGCACGTTTTGAAGTATCGAGCGCTGTTGGATTGCGTGAAGTTACCATGGCTAGTAACTTCAAAACTATGAAAAAATTTTGAATAGTATTTCTACTTCTATGACCACTAATTATACATTATTAAAAGGAGTGTTTCCTAACTCATTTTACTAGGTTCAGTTGATAAATCCAGAGCCTCTCAATGAAAACAGCATTTAAAAAACTTTTTTTTTGCTTTATTTCTCAACATAATCTCCAGAAAGGTAATAATTTGTCATATCGGTGTTCTAACTTAATTAAATCATCTCTGTAGTGCGATTTAACAAGGCCCTCAAAATAGCTGTTTACCCCATCAAAGACCTCGTTGCTGTGAAATCTTCGTCCTCCTAGAAATTGTTTGAAGTTTGGAAACAGATGGTAGTCACTGGGTGTCAGATCAGGAGAATAGGATGGATGTTCAAGCAATTCGAACTTTAATTTTTCCCATTGCAATGACTGAACGATGGGCCGGAGCATTGTCGTGATGAAGCAACTTTTTTTTTTTTTTTTTTGCATAATGAGGTCTTTTTCTTTTCACACAATCACTCAAACGTTACAATAAGCTCCACATTCTTAACAGAAACATATTTTCTTTGCAACTTTGGATCAGGTGTCAACAAACGTGACACCCATCTTGCACAGACCTTGTGAAAGCCCAAAACATTACTTAAAATATTACTTGCACGTTTTGTTGATATGTTTACAGCCTCTGTTATCTCAAACAACTTTACTCTGCGGTCTTTCAGTATTAACGATGAATTTTTTCAATGATCTCTGGAGTTGTCATTTCTACAGGGCGTCCACAGCGAGGCTCATCACTAGTGCTCGTACGTCCCATTTTAAACTCTGCAACCCATCTTTTAATCATTGGATATGAAGGGGCAGAGGCTTTCAATGTACTGTTCATTTCCTCCTTGATTTCTTTAGGCGTTAAGCCTTTCAAATGGAAGTATTTAATAACTACTCGTTTCTCCAAATCCTTCATTTTGGTGAAAACTCTAAAGTTGTCTTATTTAAAATGCTGTCATTCGAAAACTAAACAAGCTATTGACCGGTAACTATGGATACAAGCTAGTCTAGAGTTAAGCGATACGATGCTACCGTCTAACTAGTCTAGTGTCGCAATATCTGTGTGAGGCCTGGGGCTTATCAGCCAACGGTTCTTAATTATATAAACATTATTAAAAAAATGAAAACTATCGTAAATTAATCCTAGAAATATTAGCAATAGCAAGAGTTACCATCTGACAAAATTAAAATCCCATATATCGTTGGAATAATAAAATCACAAAGCTTTCTATACTAGTTACAGGAATTTTGGAAAGGTTTTAGGCGTGTTATACAACTGCATTGTATTTACAATATATCTAGTGAAAAATTGCTCCTGCATCTCTTCGTCTCTTCAGTGTAAAAAATATTATTTTCTCATTTTGCCTGTCCAAACGTAATGTAAGACACAGCTATTTGATCTTGGAGTAAACAAATAGCTGGCTCAAAATGCAAAATCTCAGTCTATCTCAAGTAATACTTGCCTCAGGTGGATATAAAATGTAGGGCAGTGTGTCTTGATATTCTTCTACCTTGAGAAGTGCCTGCAGAACGTTGCGAGCTCTCATATCGCACATATAATATGACATTTTGGGTTAAAATTTCTTGGAAGATATAAAACAAATCTGCAGAAGTATATATGGCTAAAACTTCCAGTTCTAACATCTACAAAAACGGAGGAAAGAAGAGAAGCTATTCGAAATGGATAAAAGGAACGAAATGTGACTAAGTTGCATCGTGGGGAATTCACAAGGGGCAATTTTTCAGTTTCCGATAGTGTTACTTTAAACCTATATCTTATACTTACACATTTCCAACGTTTTCATATAGTGACGCAAATTTCTTCCGAAACAGTCATATTTAGTTAGAAATCTGTAACTTAAACAAGAAGGTTCAAAAACAGGAACAGAAATCAGAAATGTATCCTAATAAAACATTCCTCCGCAATTAATCAGTATTCGCAAAGGAAACTTTTTCAAATTTTTGGAATCCACCACTGATGTACCAGGTGATCAACACAGGAAGCGCCTGGCATAGCGGCAACTACTTCCGCCCTGCTGTAAGGCGGATGCTATTTCAACTATAGATTCTCAGGAAACTGTGAAGAGGGGGAAAGGAGAGAGTACACATAGTAAACAATCTAGGCAGGGTATGACACTTCACTTCGTGAAATTCCAAAATAAATAATGACTTTTACTACCGTAAAACGCGTCGTCTGTCATATGTATAGCACTTTCTTCCGTTATCTTTACCTCTGTTAGCTGTCAAAATTGTTTCAGAAAATGTCAAACTAATGTGGTACCATGAATTTCCTTAGAGTATGACTTTGGCATCAAGTCTAGACACTCCAATAGCAAAATGGAAACTTTAGGTGTTCGCTAAACTCATTACTCATTTCAGTAAATTTACCTTACTTCATTTTCCAACTAACATTGTAGTACCACTTTTCTTTAAAAAAAGAAAAAAAAAAAAAAAAAAAAAAAAGATCATTCTGCTGTATGCGAGTAATTGTAACAGGTTTTTACAATTTGAGAATATTCCTTTTCTTGTAGATATGATTCTTCAGTCTCCATTAAGTTGGATGGAAATAACAGCATCCATGCTAAAACTGTATACTTCAATGACATACTTAATTCCTATCGGTTTGTAAAATGTTTACTTTGTGCATATGTGTGAGAACGGGCACCAAATTGATATTTAAGCTAGGGAACTCTAGGCAACGCATCTTCACAATAAAATAGTCATTTGATTAGGAAATTGTGTATCATTTGTGATTATATCAAACAGTATTCTAACTGTTAATGTGATTAAAACATAAGGAATTTGGGTCAACTCACAGTTAATTTTATAAGGTGGCTATATTTAAAACATTTTAATAAGTGTTATGAAATATGCTCCTTGAACATATAATATATGCCTTTGTGGGAAACATAATTATTTTTATTTTTATTTCATTAATTTATAATTTTAACCTCATAATCTTGTAGGTCATATTGTACGATAGATGAATTGGTCAAGTGGGCAAGGGTTCCATAGAGCTTAGAGCTTTCCGAATTTTGTCTTCTCAGAATAAGGAAGAACCTCGAGAAAAAAAAACTTTATCCGGGTAACTCACCCTAATCGAGATTCCAACTCACGGTCTCTTGAACATCAGCCAGACACGCTGCTTCCTCACTACAGAGGATCTTTGATGCATGCTAATATATAATGGAATGTGCCAAAAACTGATTTTTTTTTGTGTTATACAGAAAGGAAAGTACTGTATTCCACTTAGAAATTTGGAGTCAACATTTTACTAGAAATATAAACTTTTAGGTGCCTGAAAGCTCCCAAAGTGATTTTTATTAAACTATTCGTGATTTTATAGTGAGTGTATGTGTGTGTGATGCTGAATACCAAACTCAGTATTTATATTCTCAATTTTTTATGGATGCAAAAAAACGATTTTTCAAGAATAATCCATATCCCTAACTGCACTTTGTATGGAATATTTTTCAAAATGTTTAATTCTCAGAAATTCGATTTTGATTGGAATGCCTTAAATTTATGCTATGTTCATGAAAAATGAAATGTTTATCTTGAGTTTTCTGGGAATGGTCTCTAAAGCCCTCTTTATGATAAACTCCTTTTGCTTAACTGGTAAACCGCGAGAAGATACAAAATCTTAGCGCACCTAAGGTTTAGATGTCTTTAAAGCACACAATTCATGTCAGAAATATTTTTATGGTGTTTTATTTTGTTTCTTTCTTGTCTATTGACCTTTCAAAGAGAACAATAAATCATATAACGACCAACTCTTAAAAGATTTGATTGCTCAAAAACTACTGTATTCCCCCATTACGCTGTACCTACGTGGAAAGTATAATACAACACTTTCTGCAAAAGTTTATTTCAATTTGCATGAAGTAGATAGAAAAACAAGCTTTTGTAAGATAAGTGTATTGAAGAATAAGTAGAGAAAATCATATGAATGTTACATATCATTCATATATATTTTTTAACACACGTCGTTCACTCTAGTGTTTACTCTTCTACAATTTGCGGGACAGAGAGTAATCCTAATTAAAAAAAATCTCTCCATCTAGGACATAAAACCAGCACATCTAAATTGAAAAGTCAGAACGCTAACCTCTCAACCAAATGAAGCTTTTATTGCAATTCCAATTGTTTTTAGTGTTTTCGGTGCTGAATCATGTGCGTGGGTTTGGGAGGGTCTCAGATATGTAGTTAAATGCCTTCAAATAAGATACATTTAAATACTTGAGTATCATGTTTCATTAGAACTAAAAAATGACGCACTTGGGACCTGTACCTACTTTGGCACATGAAAGTGCTACTTGGACAACTCACAAATCGGATGACAGAAAACCTCAACGAGATAAGATTCATTACGAGAATAGCTAGTTACATAGTCTTAAAGGAATGTTGACTACATGAAGGAACTTGGAAGGGAAACAATAAGAGTATTTAATGAAATAGTCAGTGACAGTAGAGTTTAACAATTGTATCATCAAGACTTCAGAGCTTGTCTTAGAGACAGATGCCAATAAGTTGCAGATATTTAGTTCGGTTCTCAAGCGTTCCCAACTCGGGATTTCTTTTATAAGTTCTGTTGTTTTCATGTCCCGTATGCTTAAGAATTATTTTCTCTGAAAAACGTCTTATGTTGAGATTAACTTAAAAAACATGAAATGTAACCTGAAATGAATGTATTGAAGGATTAACGAATCTAAAATGTAGGCCTAAAATAAATCTAAATGCATATGCAACAAATTCAATTAATTCATGTTGAAATTTTAAAATGAATTAATATTCAAAGGTGCATAATACTCTATCCCATTTATCAGTGATCTGCTATTAATCACGCCCTTAAAAGCGATAATTTAAAAAAACCAATACCGAAATTCATACCACCAAGATTATGCATAACTTCGATGATTAAGCCTTTAATACCAACGCAGTTAGTATAAATTGTTGTTATTGACACGTATTTTAATAAATAAAAGATAAATAAAAACTAAATAGATAACATTAAAAAAAAACAATTAAAATAATGTGTACTGAGCAATCCAAATATATATACGTATAATAATATAGGTAATTTAAAGTGATTTATGCACTTATGTGAAAAAAATCTTGTATTTCTGGGATACAATATATATTTTCTTTTGAGTATGTCTATATTTCCCCTAAAATTCGCTCACCCTACCAAAGTTGGAAACTATTATCTCAGAACCTTCGAAATTAAGAATGTCTAGTGTCTTCACTTCATTTGCAGTTAGCAACGTGAGATACATGCATGGGAAATGGATTTCCAGCTACAGTTGTAGTCAACAGAGGTAGTTAATTGATGTTCAAATATGTCTGTACTTCTTATGATTTGTTAGTGATCCTTTTCTAAGCGACATGTTTATGATGGATTGACCTGAATGGCTAATACTACATCTTACTGTTAACACAGAAAGCTGCGGCAATTAACACAATGAAACAAGACAATACATAAATACTAGCTCACATTCACAAAACTAAGATTTTATCTCGATCGAAGGCATAGTATTTCACTACTTCACAAAATAAAATGTTTATCTCAATATTCATGGATTTGCTCCTTGCACTTTTGAGTGATAAATTCAATGGAACAATAAAATATTGCGTAATATTTCTTTAATGAAAAGCTAATTTCAAGTAATGCTGTGATGAAAAATATTGATTGCTTTTGAGTACAGGTTTGTTTTTAATCTATATGTCACCATAAAAACTGCAAAACACTAAAATATAAATCATTTTCAACATTTAATATTAATTTGGAATGCTGGTTTGTTTGGTATAAGGTAATGACTATGATAGCATCTTGGACCCCAATAGCGGGAAACATGAAGATAACAGTTGCATGCCTACTGAGTAGAGACTGACCTGCATTGACGGCTGCACGCGCCGCATGTAAACAACTAGTAGTAACGCATTTGATAACGTTGCTATATATTACAGTACTGCTTTACAGCCAATTAATGCCTTTATGATACAGAATGCCCTTCAATCAAGATTTTAAAATATCTTGCTTCAAATGAATTTCATGAAGATTTGCAATTCATATAGAAGAACTTTTAGACCTCTGAAAAAGAAAGTGAAGACACTGTTTGGAAAAAATGTTGGATTTTCAATAATGCTTTAAATGCGAAATATGCTTCGAGGTGTTTCTACGGAAATAATTGCTGATGGAGTATCTTACCCAATAGCCGACGATGTGTTCTATTTCCGTTTTGTTCCAATAACATCTTGTGACGTGAAGCGAAGTTTTTCACAATACAAAACGGTTTACGTGTCGGAGACGATTCACATTTGAAATGTTACAAATGTATGATGTTGTGCATTGTAATCTATGTATTTTGAGAGAAAATGAAACGGATTATACTGCTGACTTGTTGCACAACAGCAATTGAAAGTATGTAAATATTAAAATTGTTAGTTCCCGTAAATCAGTGGTATTTATGTTTACCACCCACCCAACCTCAATGGCCTTCCACTGTGCCATTTTCTTTTTACATACACACTGCATTGTCAACACATCACAACTATGTACCATGCTGCGCCAATTTAGATTCTGTCCCGTTATCGGTCCCCAAGATGCTATCCCTAGTATTAGCCTGCTACTGTATCTTTATTTGGAAAACAGCACTAATCCCATCATCATTAAAGCATTCTATAGTTCAACATAACGATGCTCTTTAAAAACGAATCTTGATTAAACATTCATCTATTTGCTTACTTCTTTTGTGCTTTTGTCTCTCTCTCTCTTTTTCTCTCCTCCTCTCTCTTAAAGCAGTCTAAACTAGTGTTTATAATGAACTTAAAAGCTATACGGGGTTACAGCAGTTGTGTTTTACACAAAAGTAAATCCATAAAAATGTATGTACCGAATAACAAACCAAAGTTACTTGTTCACTAATGTTATCTGTAGCAAGATTTGTCTCCTCTCTTATCTATAAATAAAATATAAAAATCTGATGTGATCCAATCATGACTTTTTCTACATTTCTGAAATAAATTATTGTTACAAAGCTTATTCTTCTATTTACTTCTTCCTAATCGACAAAAAATTAGCACAAATGTTTTTATTACTTGCTTCCTTGAAATTAGAAGTAAAATAAGAGAGTATCATAGGTTAAAGTGATAGTCAAAAGCTGGTTGCTATGTGACTGAAGTTCCTTTGTGTGTGTGGACAGGAGTTGACAAATTCCTGTATGAGAAAAGTATAAGTTTTTTAAAGCTGAATCCAAAAATAAGGAATGTCTAAAAAATGATCAACTCCACGAAAAAACTGTATATAACATATATTGTGTGCTTTAAGGTGCTCTACATTTTTGTGCAGTAAGTTCTTATCTATCTCTTACGGTTTAGCAGTTATGCAAAATTCCGTAAATTTCATCCAGAATAAAGTAAGCTTCAGAGGCTATTCCCAGAAAATTGAAGATTTACATTTTATTTGTCAGGTAAATATCTTTAATATACGATATTTTAATCAAAATCGTTAGAACCATTTTTAAGAAAATCAAATTTTTCGAAAAAAGTTCCATGTAAAGGATAGTTTCGGGTAGGAGATTTTTCTCAAAATCTTCGTGTCGCATCCCTGTAAGATACTAAACTTAAATGCCAACTTTGGTATTTTACCGACTTTTCGTTTTTGAGTTATCGCGTTCACACACGGACAAATGGACACACGGACACACACGGGCCTTTTTCTAAAAATGCTTTTTTTATATACAGGGGACCCTGAAAAATCTCGGTATCGAATTTTTGGGTGGAGTGCAATACCTTCTCTATACACTGTGTGCAGAGTAAGTATAGAGAAAGTAAAAATAAAATAGGTTATATCAAAACCATATATGAAATGACTTAGCTTTGTTTTTTGTTGTTTTTTTAACTTACTGAAAAGGGCAAATTTTCGGAATGCCCCCGGGTTCAATCCTGCCCTTGGTGCTGCTGATTTTAAGTCTCGGAATCAGGACCAATGTAAGGAGAGTGAGGAGCTGCGATAGGCAGTGATTCTGATTTCGAGAGCCAACCTTCCGGTTGAGGGCTGCTGAACACATCACCTCTCTGTACCGATGGAAATGAACGTGAGGCAAGCTGTTGGGCTGGCAGATTATTGCCTTTCATGGGTCGAAGGACCACAGAAACATACAAGTATACAGTAATAACTTACAGAATTTAATACACATTATTTAAAATTGTAATGGAATATTAGTTCATTAACCTGTATTCCACTGTATTCGTCCGCCATTATTATTCTTATTGCTCACGTTTAATGATTTTGAAGAATATTAGATGCTCACTGAAAATTTTGAAACTTGTTTGCAGAATATTATTCCATTTTAAACTGTTTTTTTTTTTTTTGTTTTTTGTTTTCTGTGCTTAGCAGACCTAAGTCAGCGTGGTGAACTTCGAAGTGTTAGCGAAACTTAAGATGTGTAATTTTCATAAAGGAGACCTACACCTTGTAGAGAGAAAACAAGGATAAGATGGTCGTTATTTCTGGTGCAATGCAGTTTCATGTCCGAGATTTGCAGCCCATATCTACCCACTTACCTTCAAGCTCCAATCCGAATCGAGAGAGAGAAAGGCTTTACCCATTAATTCATGCAGATAGCACAACTTGCAAAACGCAGTAACATAGGACATAAATAACCACGGCTTTAAGGCAAGTGTCAATAACGCGATGCTTACAAAACAAAAATAGGACTTTGAAACACGGCTTAGAGCATTCCTAGAACCTGCTTTGTTTACAGCTAATGAGTCGTAGCTTAATTATAAAGTCAGATATAAAAGCATATCCTGTTATAATTCAGGACAATCAGAGCAATGGAGCATACATAGTGGTAGGCGACGCCTTCAGGTTGGGGAAAGAACGCAGTGAGCAAACATGAAAGATATCGTAAGAATTAAAACTCTATCTCCACCCCCGCATTTTGCTGCTCTAAGAGAAGTTCACCTATCCTCATAGACAACCTCAAAGAGAAGTAGTAGATCTTTTTGGCCCTTATTGCATCGTAAACGAAGCATTTTACAACTTTGATTGGATATACTTAAATATTGACCAGTGCAGTGAAATATTCGAATATATCTTTACTGTTGCATTTATACTGGTCTTTAACTGCATTGATCAAATTGGAGGTCTTTTGCCTTTGAAACATATTACCTATCGGCAATGGTGTTAAACACATATACGTGAGTTTGTCATTAGATTTCTAATTTTTCTTTTTTTCATACATAGACATACAGATATACACATACACATGCACATTCGCTCTCTCATTCATACTCAACAGTAGCAAAATCATCCTCCGTGGTGTAATGGTTACCATGCTAATTTCATATACCAAAGTTCGCGGTTCAAACCCGGCGGAGGACGAAGGTTTTTCGGACGTAAAACTCCTCAGCATTGCTTCCTTCGGAAGGGAAGTAAAGCCGTTAGTCCTGTCTGGTAGATTTACGGCATGTAATAGAACCTCAAGCCTGATAAAGGGGCAAAATTAAGCTGTCTTTCACGCCCAGTATAGAATGGGACGCTGAGAACCACAGAAGCTAAAGAGCGCCCATAAGTAAAACTCTATTTCCATTTCAGCAGTAGCAATACTTTAATTATTAAATACTCAAAAGAATGATACAAAGGAAAAACTTCTGAAATTTTGATTTATTGAAGTGTATTGTTTATTTTTACTAAATACTCCTCTGACAAACTGATACAACACTATCAGCCATTTTAGAATTTGTTGAACGAGCTCATTACATTTTAGCCCGTGAGGGGAAGGGGGATAAGGAACAATCTCGGATAGAGAAAAATTCCTACTCCTCAGCTGCGAATTGAGCCCAGGACCCCTCGCATAGTAGACAGGTGCTCTACTGACTGAGTTACAGGGCAATCCCCAAATGCATTTATTTATTGATTAAACTTATATATAGGGACGCCTTCTTTACTTCTCTATATAACCTCCGTCACGCTCTACACACTTCCGTCAATGATTTGGAAGCTTGCTCAAAATACCTTGTTTGACTGTCTTTCTTACTTCTCGCGCAGGAGACTTGATCCTTAACGCGTTATTCTCTGAGTCTCGGCTTCTCTGCTTTAGATCTTAAGCATTAACTCAACGTTTTGTTTACTTTTTCCCCTTAAAGATTAACCTGGTAGATCATGTACGATGAATAAATAAAAAGAGTAAAATGATGCTCAAATGAGCCCGGGTGTATAGAGCTTGAAGTTTCTTCATTTCGTGTTCTCAGGATAAGAGAAAACACCGAAAAAAGAAAGAAAAAAATTAAAAAACCTTATCCGGGCATTCACCATAAACAGACTCAAAACCTCTTCAATATAAGGCAAATACGCTACCCCTCCCCCCCCACACACACAGAAGGGCAACAAACAACTAGTACACAATCATCATCGCTGCTTTGGTACCTTCTGGATTGCAGTTCTCTTCCATTTCTTTTATTTGGTATCGCTTTCAGAGTCTTCACACACAATTTTCAGTGAAGTCTAACTTCTAGTGAAGCCTTACTCCTTTATATAGGTAAATATTCCGTTTCCAGGAGATTCGGAAAACGCGAATTCTCAAGCGTAGAATGTTTGAATAATTGCTGCTGAAGGCATCCATCAGTGTTGAAGTAGCTGGCGTAGTTTTTCATCTTTATTTTCTTTATACGTTCCTTTTAAGCACTCCCCTTAGTTACCCTCTGTTTATTTAATAAATTATTTATTTTTCGTCACTTTAACTACCTGGTCATTTCGCTGACTGATCTGTTAGGAGATGCTACGTGTATAGGTGAGTGACGGACGGTTAGCCCTCGAGGTTTCATCCCTATACCATACCATCTTGCTTTATCATGTGTCCATAGAGGTCGTAGTGCTAGGCAATTGCATCTATGCTTGTATACGTGACGGGCAACTGTATCACTCCATCCAAAAATTCGATACCGAGATTTCACCGGGAATATAAGACTTAGGGTCCACCATATACAAAGCATTTTCAGAAAAAGATCCACGTGTGTGTGTCCGTGTAGCCGTGTGTCTGTGAACATGATAACTCAAAAATGAAAAGTCGGTAAAATTCCAAACTTGGTAGTTAAATTTAGTATCTTCCAGGAGTGCGACACGAAGATTTTGAGAAAAATTCCCCCACCTCAAACTACCCTTTTAATGGGACTTTTTTCGAAAATTTCGATTTTCTCAAAAATGTCTCTAACGATTTTGATTAAAATATCGTATATTAAAGATATTTTCCTGACAAATAAAATGTATATCTTGAATTTTCTGGGAATAGCCTCTGAAGTTTACTTTATTCTGGATTAATTTTACGGAATTTTCCATAACTGGTAAACCGTGAGAGATGGACAAAAAATGTAGAGTTAAAACACACAATTTATGTTATATACATTTTTTCGTGGAGTTGAATGTTTTTGAGTTATTCCTTTCTTTTGCTTTCACCTTTAAAAATCGTATACTTTTCTCATACAGGAATTTATCAACTCCTGTCCATACAAGCAAAGGAAATTCAGTCACATAGCAATCAGCTTTTGACTATCACTTTAATCTATGGTATTCTCTTATTTCTTCTACTTACAAGGAAGCAAGTAATAAGGCTATTTCTGCTAATTTTTTCTCGATTAGCATAAATCAAATAGAAGCAAAAGCTTTTGAACAATAATTTGTTGCAGAGATGTAGAGAAAGTCATGTGAATGAAACGAATCAGATTTTTAGTATTGTATTAGACAAAAGATGGATATGTGTGTCGTGATATTAAATATCCAAACCAGTATCCATCTTGACGACTGAGGGCAATCACGAAGAAAGAAAAAGAAAAGAAAGAAAGAAAAAAAAAACTGACATGTTTCTGTCCTAGGATTTGAATCAGATCTACTGAATGTGTACTACAGACGTTATTACTTTAACTATGCCGCTCGTTATATCTACATACTTATTCTAACATTTATAACCATATATTGATTTGGCGCAATAACTGGTTCAAGGCATATGTGCTTTTACACGAGGTCTGTAGAATCGTTTAAAATTCTTTAGAACCTTTCACAATTTATACCATTTTACTGCTCATATGTTTACCATTTATTGTCAGCCTCTCTCCGTTTCCTCGGTTATTCATAGCCAACATACATCTAGTCTTTGTAGCGGATAAAACAAAGTTTAGTTTTTATACTGTTAAGAAAGAGACAGGCCCTTATGATATACAGGAACGTCGATTAAGATATTTAAGCAATAACTCCTTGCTTATAGTAAGTAAATAAAGACATAAAAACGTCGTAAAAGGCCAACAAAAAAGTAAGTGTTTTTTAATGCTGCCTCGGAATTTAAGACAGACAGACTGGATAGGTATGAACATAGCTTATCTGACTCGTTATAATGTGCTCTAGAAATAAGGTAAAAGAAATTTAGGAACTCCTTTCGTTTCTTTAAGTGTAGTTTTTTTTGTCTCGTTTTAAGACAATTGAGCATTACATTGCTGAAATGCTCTCAATCATTAGCTACCAAGATTTTCAGTCGCAGTTTTCAATAATAAAGCGATAGTCCGAATTCCGGTCAATCACAACTAACAGTTGTGACTCTGCTAAGGTACAAGAGAAGCAAAATAAAAATGGCTTGGGCTGATCGTGTAGTATAGTCGGCAGAGCTTTGCCTGCTGTGCGAGTGTTCACAGGTTCGATTCCAGGTGGAGGGTGAGAATTTTTTTCTATCCAAAATTATACCTTCTTCTCTACCAGAGATTGAAAGTATGAATAAGAGTGTGAATATGTGTGTTCTAATGTACAAAATCCAAAAAAATAAACTCCAACACTGTGCAAGAGCTAATACTATTGCTAATATACCAATGTAATATGCCGTAAAGGTCAAAGGCCATTGAGGGGACTGTAGTTATTTAAAAGGCGTGGTATAAATTAAACAATAAAAAGGTCACTTAACATTTTAGAATATACCTCTTACAATTTTGTAAAATCCAAAAGAGGAACAGCCATTAATTTGAAAATGCTGAGTGTCTCCAAGTTTTTATTTGATAAAGGCACATAGTTTATCGATATGCATTTTGCTTTACTACATTTTATATAGAGAATGGCCTCCCATTTATACACAGTTTGATGAAAATAAATAGGATTTAAAATCAAAAGAAATATTTTGAGAAAACAGAAAATAACTAGGATCCTGTTGTTTATGGGTATGTGAATTTCTTGAAAATCTTTCTGCTTCCTCTTAAGACCTGAACACGCCGCCATAAAACATTAAACAATTCATCTTTGGGTTGATAATGGTTACAGACCAGCGCTGACTTTCTCGAGCGCCGGTGAAAACTCGGTAGTATCCAATTTTGGATCAAATGTATTGCTCCCTCTACTATTCCAGGTGGCCCAACTGTCCCGTATTTGATATGGGCAGATACCTATTCCTTGGTGCCTTAAAAGAGTTGCAGAATTCAACAGGGCTGTTTCAAGCTAAAACTGACCTGTGGAGAACTGAAGAGAGCGATCTTCGTTTACCCCTTGCAATGAGCGCGACCCGTCTCACAGTATCCGCTGAAAACAAGACGTGTGAAACAAAAGACACTCTCGCCAGTACTCCATTTGCAGGTTTTAAGTTGAAACTTTTTAACGCATGAAGGGATATTTGTGCATATCAAATACGGGGCAGTTGGACCAATTGGTAAATAAATAACACAGGGGAAAAATCTTATTAATGTAATAAATTAGACAAGATGATATTCTAAGTAATCTCACAGATCCTGCGAAGGTTTCATATTTCTTATAAAGAATTTTAAAGTCTTCCTGAAAAAATAATTGGAGAGCTGTGTAAAAATAATCTAAAAGTTATGATTTAATTAACCTTTCAATATTATATTTTCAATAAACGGTTGCTTATTTTAAGCTTAATGAAGTGATAATACATGACTCATAAGAAGTCCAGAACATCACTTTGCTGAATACAAAGACAATGATTGACCATTGTCTGAAGGAGTATTTTGAAACAACATTGGGGTTTTCTGAACATCTGTGTAGAGAAAATGAATGAACAATTTGACCATGGTTTATCAAATATGAATTATGTATTTTTTTTACAATGATGATGTTTCTCAGTTAAACATCGCACCCGCATTGTCTCCTACAAATGAGTGTGAGTATTAGATGCATTCGAGGAAAGATCTAGCCTTATCTTATCACGCTAGTTTCCTGATAACTTCATCAGATAGCACTTCAACAGAAACAATAAACTGCCGATTTTATCTTTAAAGTGATCATGTGAATTCTCTTCCTGGATTAACTTGGATCGGAAGTTTTCTGAGCTGAACCTGTTTTGAGACCGCTCTACTTGTCGGTTCAGAAAATATTACGACATAAACGTCTTGTTCTATCATTTCAATTTACGCTTTTCTGAGCACGTTAATGTAACGTTTCAAAATAATATTGCATCAGTCTTCATCCAAGATATAGTTCACTAAACATTAGCGTGGCAAAGGTTTGGACATTTATTCCTTACTGAGCATAACATTGGTATAGAGCATGTTTAATGATCATCGTTGGTTTACAATCATTGTTATAGGCGGATCTTCCTTTCTATAACTTTATCAAAGTAGTAACAGTGAAAATGTTACATCTAAGATATGGAACAGGGATTTGGCTTCATTACTAATCGATCATCAACCTGTGTTCTAAAAGGAAAAACCGCTTATGAGGCAAATGCAAAAGTGAACTTTGTGCATTTTTAATCAAAGACTAGGTGTTATAATGGTTTTCAAAAAGAAATGCCGGCCGGGGTTCAATCCCAAGCGACCGCATGTGAGATTTGTGGTGGACAAAGCGGCGCTGGGGCAGATTTTCTCCGGGTGCTCCGGTTTCCCCCGCCATCGCATTCCACCGGTGCTCCATCATCATTCATGTATCATCAGTGTCACCGCCTGCGGTGCCATAAGTAGTTAAAGCGGGCGTTAAACACTACAAAAAAAATGCAGTTTTACTTTCTGTACAACTTGCCTGATGTAATTAGAAGACGTATTGCACTCCACTCAAAAATTTCACTGGAAATACACGTCTTAAGACCTCTGAATCCAAACAAAAAGACAATTTTAGAACAAGATAAGTAACAAGTAGTAAGATTTTGTCTGTTTCATTATGCAAAAGGCAGTCAGAATGAACAGGATTTCAGAGGCTATTCCAGAAAATACAAGATAAACATTTTATTTGTTATGAAAATGTCTTAAACACATGTTATTTTAGTCAAAATCGTGAGAAATATGTTTGAAAAATCTACATTTTCGAAAAAACCTCCACTTAAAGGGTAGTCTAGGGCGAGAAATTTTTCTAAAGCTCTTCGTGTCGCAACCTCAGAAAATGTAGAATTTAAAGATCAAGTTTGCCAATTAACCAGCTTTTCATTTCTGAGTTATGCCGTTCACGCACAAACATACAAATCTAATATTCATTGCCGTACGACATACGCGTCTCTGGTGGGAGCAACGTTTGGGATTACCCCCCTTCATTATGATTTTACGAGTTTCTTACGATTTTAATTAATTCATTTTCTTGATCCTGCTTTACTACCTTTTATTTCATCACATTTATTGCGACGTCATTATTTTCTAAACAGCTTTGGCACGATAGTAAAGAAATATCTACTTATGCAGATGTGAGCTATTTATTGTCATTATTATCATCTCCGTACAAGGACTTCGTACTATATCTGCCGGTTTCCATGATCGATCATGTTTGCTTGGTCTTTCAATATCTTTACAGCCTTCTGTTTGTAAATTTATATTTCTTTCAGTGAACTAGCTTCTTTCATATTTTGCAGCTGTCATTACCAATTACTGAAATTCTGATTTACCTGTAGCTGGCCTAAAATATAAATCTGATAAAATGATAGCCTTCCTTGCATCTTTTAAGTTGCAGTATTTGACTATTTTAAAAAGTTTAATTACGGGAACTGGCCTGAAATGTCTGTGAATGCACGTACTATGCCAATAGTGTATAGAAAAGGTAGTATTGTATTCTACCCAAAAATTCGACACCACATTTCACCGTAAAAGTATGTTTTGAGACCCCTGAATCGAACAAAAAGCATTTTTAGAAAGCTGTCCTGTGTGTGTGTGTGTGTGTGTGTGTGTGTGTGTGTGTGTGTGAATGTGGGCAACATATCTCAAAAATTCTATTAAATACCAAGCTTGGTATTAAATGCCAAACTTGGTATTTAATTTCAGTATCTTCCAAGGATGCAACACGAAGATTTTCAAGAGAATCGTACGACACCCCTAACAACCCTTTACATGGAGAACTTTAGACAATTTGTATTTTCTCAACAATGGCTTTAACGAGGTTGAATAAAATACAGTATATTAAATACATTTACGTGGAAAATAAAATGTATATCTTAAATTTTCTGGGAATAGCCTCTGAAGACCTAAGTTTTGCATAACTGGTAAACCGTAAGAGATAGACCAAAACTTGCTACACAAAAAATATAGATCACATTAATTTATGCCATATACATTTTTTTCCTGGAGATGACGTTTCCGAGATATTCCTTGTTATGATTTCAGTTTTAAAATATGTTTTTCAACTTTTCTCATACGGGAATTTGTCAACTCTTGACCATGCTAAAAACAAAATAAATAAATAAATAAATAAAAAAGAAAGGATTTCAATCATATAGCAACTAGCTTTAAAAGGGTGTGACTATGGCATTAGCTTAGTGTCCCTTATTTTCCTTCTATTTACAAGGAAGCAAGTAATAAGACAATTTCTGTTAATATTTATTTGGGTTAGCATGAAGTAGATAGAAGAAAAGATTTTTAGCAATAATTTGTTACGGATATGTAAAGAAAGCCATGTAAATAGAACACAAGATTTTTAACCTATTCATTATACTGTGCATTAGATGCAGATGATGTTAGTCATATTTTAAATTAAACCTGAGCTTATGAATAATCAAGTATCAGAGCCATAAAATAATACAGAATTGAAATTGTTTTGCAGAATTTCAATACAAAGTACTGTGTAATGCATTATCTACACATAGGCAATACTATACTATAAGTACTGAAATTTAATAATTTGTCATATGAATATGTTAGTTCTTGTTAGTAACCTAAATACCATCTTCTTTATTTTCAACAAATATGTGTTATTTATTTTTAATTTCTCTGCTGCTTATATATAATAAATAGAGGAAGTACTTATTATGTTCTGCACAAAACTTAGGGATCGAGGTTTAACCGAAAACACGAGTTTTGAGGTCCCTGAATTCTCCCTAAAACGCTTTTAGAAAAGCGTTACTATGTGTGTGTTTGTGGACAGCAAAATGCGGTTGAACATGAAACTTAGTATTTAGGTTCCGTGTCTTCCAGGGTGCGACGCAAACATTTTAAAGAAAATCCCTCATCCTAAACTACCCTTTAAATGGAAATATGTTCATTATTTTATATTTTATAAAAATAGCTCTAACGATTTTGATTAAAATATAACAATATATTTGCCTTAACATGGTATGTATAGGTTTTTTTAATGTTCTAATATTAGCCTGAGAAGTTCTGTTCATTATGAATGAGATTTCCGCAAATGGCAAACAGCAAGTTCACAAAAACCGTACATCTCGTGATAGCACACAATGAATGTCAAATAAATTTTTTTGTTGAGTTAATCATTTTTGAACTCCTTATGGTTTGATTTTTCGACCGTTTATACTTTTCTCAACTGTATTTATTTGTTTTTGTTTACCTCTCTTAGTCATGTAAAGCGTATGGAATGTCAAAGTCATACATGTCGGTCTGGGTGGCTCAGCTTGTTAGTCGCTGGTTTTCTGATCATAATTTCGCGTGTTCAAATCCAACGACGGATGCTTTAAAGTGTGCTTAAAAGCGATTGCCCCTAATCAGTCGATTACTGGCATGTTAATAAAAAAAAAAAAGAAAATCTCTTGTGGGACGAAACTACACTGATGGCACTTATAAAATCCTGGTCATTGACAACGTCGTTAACACAAAATAATTTAAATACACACTCTATAAAACTCTAAACAATGAATCCTACAAAGAAATTTGTAGAAGAGTGGCTGGAGAAAATACTCTGAATGCAACACAGAGAGAGAGAGAGAGAGAGAGAGAGAGAGAGAGAGAGAGTTTAAACTTGGCTGGTTATCACATTTCTTGTACTTTTTAATACTTGCCGTCATAAGTGTATGTTTTAGAACGATTAAACGTTTTACCATTGCTGTTGCTATCATGCCCGAAACGCTCATACTGTAAAAGAACCTGCATCAATTATTATCAATAATTTGTTCATGGCAATATTTTGGTTATTATCACAAATCAGGCCAATGTTTTTTTACTCAAAAACATCTCTGCATACCTTTAGATGACGTAAACTCATGCTACCTCGTCTCTTGTGTTGCATCTCGTTTGTTAGCATCAATTTATTTACGAGGTGTCCCAAAGCTACTGTGCTTGGAAAGCAAACGCGATTACATACCACCCTTAAGTTATATCTCCAGCCTCATCAGAGATACCAACATTTCGGTTGTATATTGTGCATACTCGCTACGTAATTCCAGAAGATGACTTAGCAATTAATATTGAAGTCTGTGATGTCATACCTTAGTGTGTTTACAGCCGCTAGTGTATCCGTTGCTTTAGGCAGTCCTCAGTAAAATGCCTTTCTAACAATGACGAACTCGGTGACTAAATGGCCTAAAAATAGACTTTTGGAAGCATCGCCGAGGCTTCGACCTTTGAAAACGTGTAACAGTAGTTGAATAGGGAACATCAAAGTCCAGAGCTAGCTTTATAGCCTCCCGAAGCTACTATTAAATTAATTGGAAGACTGCCGTGGTGCAATGCGAAGTTTATGTGTGTACTGGCATAATTATTATACAACGCGTTCCAATAGCTAGTCATTTCATACTTATGCTCTCGCTTTTTGCTTTTTTCGTTCATGTTTCATCACTCTTTGCGTCTAGTTCCACTTTCTGTTTATACTCCTTGTAGGCATTTCAACGCACACGTGATATTTTTTTTTTTTTATAAACGAGAACTCCGGAGCCTGATCGGGACTCCGGCGCTGTATACCCTACATTCTTTTTTTTTATTATTTACCTAATGTGTTTACTTTGATTACTGTTTGATTACTGAATTTCTGTTTTACCTTTTAAGCGAGACGCTTTGGCGAGCTAGGCCATGGGGACCGGCCGTGATTCAGTTGTTGAATTTCTCAACTCTATCTCGAGACCGCGAACACCATAACTTTAAAAAGTAGTCTGCATTTAAAAAGTAATCCTTCTTTTCCATTAAGCTATTTATGATACATTTTTAGTAGAAAAATATCTCAAGTTAAGCTGCATAAATACCAAAAACCGAAGAGGAGAAAAAAAACCCTCAACCGTTGTATTACTAATCAATCCATGAAAAAAAAAGTATATGTATATATATACATATATATAGAGTAGAAGCCCGATATAATGTAGTTGCAAGGGGGACATTCTTTATTCGTTATAACGAATTTAGTATAACCAAATGTGAGCTTAGAAGTGACAAAAATCGATCCTGCAGAGGTGGAGGGAAGCATTCGTGCAATAATAAATGCTACACATTATATACCAGTGACATACAATAAAGTACAGTACTTTTAAATGCAGTTACTCACTAGTTATGCTGGCGATGTATTCCAGCCCTGTAATCGATCTTAATTTATTGTACAACTACACTGTACACATGTTACACTAACTTAATTTTTCACTGTCTTAAAGAAGTCAGCAAGTTTTGTTTGGTGGACTAATTCACGTTCTTCCCCCGTGTATTGTTTGAATGTAACAAATGTCTATGCTAGGGGTGTGGTGAAGGCGAAAATTATATTGCAGAGCCGCTCTTTGTAGAAAAATTTAAACTCAACTTTCAAAAGTGTAATACAAGTAAATAAAAAATACAGTATTTGGGGGAGAGGCATACTTTCTCCCACGTTAAATTTGAATCCGTGGTATTTCGGACCGCGCTATTCCAGTTTCGATTGTTCTTGCATATTCCGCATGATATTTCAAACTAAAAAGAAAAGAAAAGAAAAAGACTGGAGGCTAATGCTATAAATCAGCATTTGTTATAAATAACATATATAATGTGACTCTAAATGTCTGTAGCATGTTTATCTTTTATGATAAATGAGCTGTACAAAATTCATTCAGAATGATAATGCACTTCAGAGTTTACTCTCGGATGATTCAAGATATGTTGTATTAGTAATGCGGTTTCCTTATAGCATTTTAACCAAATTCGTAAGAGCTGTTTTTATGGGGAAATTGCAAAGATTTTACATTGAACGAAACCCTCATAACTGAAGTTTGGTGAACATTTTCAAAACTTTAAGCGTTAGTTTTTATGTCGCAAAAATACCTTAAATCTTTAGCTTCAATTACTTATATTGGACTTTTCACTCAGAGTCTATTAATGTTTTAATAGGTGGCAATTTAAATGCCTATGAACACATGGTACAATGATCTATGTTTATTTAATGCCTATTACGCGATTTAGAGTGTTCTTACATTTTTGGGCATTGAAAATGTTCCATAGAATGAAGTTTGTTGCCAATCTTGTCGAATTATCAGAAGAAACTCAAGAGAGTATGAACAGAAAACTGGTATGTTATTCCCCATACATTCCATATATTGTAACTCGACTCGTCTGGGCCAGAGTACTCACGCGTACTCAGCTACAAAACTCCGAGCAAAGCTGAAGGAGGACATGTAGCCAATGTATCACTGGACAAAAGACAATGTTTGCGTCCTGATACTTAATTCCAACACTTAATTCAACCGTCACGAAAGCTGCCGGTCCCCATGGCCGCGCTCGCCAAGGCGTCCCGCTTTGGTGCTTCGTAGCGCTGGGGATCGTGGGTTCGAGTCCCGCCTTGGGCATGGGTGTTATATGTTTATGTTTGTGTATATGTGTGGGTTGTAAAAGTAAGAAAACAGTAATAATACGGCAAAACAAAGTAAAAAGAAAAAGGTAAATAAAAGTAGGGTATACAGTGCCGGAGTCCTGATCAGACTTCGGTACTGTATTTAAAAAAAAAAAAAAAAAAAAAAAAAAAGCTTGTCCTCAATGCTGCGTAGTATTCAATGTTACAGGTAGAATTGCGAGATGCGCTTGTAACGCGCATCTAAATTGGAATAATTGCCCTGTATGATGCATGGTCACTGTTAAAGTGGCCTTAGACAAACAAAACTAAAAAAAGTGGCACTCACTAAAAAAATAAAAAAATTGATGTGCTCCATTCATATAACTTTCTCTATATCTGTGTAATAAATTATTGTTAATAAGCTCATTTTTCTATCTATTTCATGCTCATCGAGATAAACGTTAACAGAAACGTCTTATTACTTACTTCCTACATAGAAGGGAAATAAGGGATTACACTAGTTTAAATCGACAGTCAAATGTTTTAAAATGTGGTTGCTTTGAGATTGAAATCCGTTTCGTTGCGTGGCCAAGAATTGACAAGTTCCCGCATGAGAAACATTCAAGTATTTTGAAAATAGAACCATAATAAGGAATATCTCGAAAATGGTCCATTCCACCACAAAAATGCACATGACAAATTCTATGATGTAATGATATCTATATCTATTGTGCAGTAAGGTTTTAGCTATCTCTTACGGTTTACCACTTATGCAAAATTCAGAATAAAGACGTTTACAGAAAATTCAAGATATACTTTTATTTATCATAAAAATATCTTAGGTATAAGAGCTGTTAATCAAAATCATTAGAGCCATTTTTGAGAAATCCAAAATGTTCGAATTTTTTTCCATGTAAAGGGTAGTTGGGTGGGGAGATTTTCTTGAAAATCTTCGTGTCGTGTCCTTGGAAGATACTGAACTAAAATATCAAGTTTGGTATTTAACGGACTTTTCGTTTGTGTGTTATGCTGACACAGACACACACACATACACACCCTCACAGTCACCCTCACATGGGCATTTTTCTAAATTTTTTTATTCAGAGTGCCCCAAAGCATGTATTTCTGGTGAAATCTTGGTATAGAATATTTGGGTGCAATGCAATACCTTCTCCATATATTATGTACATAGTACGTGTTGAGAAAGTAAAAATAGAAGGCCTAAAACGATTATTGTGAAAGAATAAGTGATGCAAATTTATTACAGTTTTGTATACTTTTTGTATTTTTAATTGCACTTCTGGAATTTCTCTATCTTATTTTTTAGTGGAATGCGATGCTTCCTCTTCATAATTAAGTTATGTGATGGGGAAAATAAGGTTTAATGCACTGCTATACGTCGGGTTTTATGTTGCTTTCCTTTCTTTGCCTTTCTCCCCCTGTTGTTTTCCTTTCCCCTATCTGTACTCTCGTTGTTTCGTAAGTGCGTTAACCTCTTATATTTTCTTAATATGTTGTTCAATTTTTCGATCTTTTCATCTGCGTTTCTTCTCAGTTATCTTCTTTCAAATTCTACTTACACTTTTTATCCTTTCGCACTTCATCTATTCCCTATCCAATTTGTGTGTACGCTCTTTTCTCTTCTGAAGAACATTTTTTGTTGTTTCTCAGTGGGCAGTCTTACCAACTAATGTAAACGTATAGTAAGCTTAATTAATGTTCATTATAGCATTTCCTCCGGCATACACGTACATTAAATGCGTCAGTATGATTTAGTTCATGTCTTCTATGTGGGGTAATTAATCTTACCAAAAATATATGTACGCAATTATTTACTTTTTTGTATTGACTATCGTTCCTTCACACTAGCCGCACGTAGGAGATCTGGAAGATAAATAAGGGTGGAGTATACGGTAGCTCGTGTTGTAGAGCATCATCTTGACAGGTTCAGATTTGTGGTTTGGAATATGACTTTCACTACAACTTCTGAAGACATATTTCAACATTTTAGTTTTTTTTTTGTTTTTTTTTTTTTTGACTCTTCAAAAAACTTTTTACAGGGCCTGATTTTCTGTTTCTACAGCTTATGAAAGAAAATATAAACCCTTTGGTATATAATTATTTATTATATTGTGTTTGTCCTGAATTTTCTTTACTTTTATCTTTAATTTCCCTCTTTCAACGATTCTTCTAATAATTAATAACATAATAGAAGAAGTAGAAGTCAAAAATATATTATTTATTCGAGGCAATACTATATCAGGTGCTCCTACTATTAAAGGTTACTAAGCAATCATCAAAACCTCCAATTATAATAGGCGGTCTAAAGTAACGCATTTCTTACTTAGGCAGGGACTGAAATATTGAAAGATGATAAAACGCACGATTTTCTTTGCCCACTCATACTTATAAGTTTCCGTTAACTTCTTGCATAAAATTAATAATTTCAAACGAAATACGATAGGTATTCAATTATAAACTCATTATCAAATTATCATCAGAGATTTAGGAGGCCCAATGAATTCGAAAAAGGAATTTATAGAAAACGCATGCATTAGCTGTCATAACCAAAACTTAAGAGTGCAAAATGAACTGCCCAAAAAAGCAGCGGAGGTCCTTTACGGCAACATCCTGATTCGAGAGTATTCTCTTTCTGAAGAGAACTTTAACTGGTGTGGTTCTCAGTATCTCATTCTAATATTGGGCGTGAGAGACCGCTTAATGTCGTGCAGAAGCCTCTTTATAAAAGGTTCATTTACATGCCGCAAATCTACGACACGAGACCTCCGATGAAAGCCATGCTAAAGATTTTTACGCCAGAAAAAATCCAACGCCTTCCGCCAGGGTTGAACCCGCGACCTTGGCAAACAAAGTTACTCACAGACTACGGAGGACTTTCTTACTGGTGTTTCAAATATGTCTCTTCATCTCGCCGCGCTTCCTCCCATATACCGCAACAATTCTCTGGCAGCCTCGCATAATATGAAGTGCATAACTGTTACAATAGCTTCGTATTGGTTGTGGTTAATGCTCCAAAACTTTACTTCAAAGGTTTCAACGTAGTCTCTTCAATACTTTTGGGGACCAATATTTTTTTTTTAATTTCGACTAGAATTTGTATGAATAAGGTCTCTATTCCTGAAAAACAACAAATGCTCCAGGTTTAGTAGATCCTAATGATAATAATTTTAAGCATCATTTCTGTGGATTTGAGATGTTGAAGGTACTCATAGAAAAGTCAAGGCATACATTGTTCGTATGCATTGTTCCTTTTATGTAACTTTTGTAGCTTCTACATATATACCTATTTGGAATGAAGCATGAATTAAAAGGCTGCTTTATAAAAAATATACATTTTTGATTTATCATGAAATTAACAAAAATTCTTGTTGATTTAATCAAATTATGCAAATATTTTGATAGGAAAAGCATTTCGGAAGATATTTGATTCAAATATCAAAATTGTTTCCTGTTGTTTCTGACAATATTGTAATCCACTCAAAAATTCAATATCGAGATTCCACTTTTGAGGGCTCCTAAACCCAAAAAAATATATTTTGTAAAAAGTTCGTGTATGTGTGTTGCATAACTTAAAAACAAAAAAAAATCGGTGAAATACCAAACGTGGTGTTTAAATTCTCCATCTTACAAGTGTTCAATATGGAGATTTTTCAAAAAACTACCACCATTTCAAACTACTCTTTAAATGGAAAATATTTCAAAGCTGATTCTATAATAATATTATTATAATACCGCAAGTTTAAGATATGTTCAGTACTAAAGAAATGCATATCTAAAATTTTCTGGGAAGTGCCTCTGAAGTTTTGAATTAATCATTTCCGAAATATTCCTTACTATTGGTTTGAATTTTCCTATTTTTGCACTTCTCTCAGATTAGACATTCTCTATCTCTTTCTTTATTTCCTTCTTTTCTGCTGGTCATACAAAGTATACGATAATTTAAAGTCAATACATGGTGTTCGTTTTTAAAGTATTTGACTATCGCTTAAATATATTATATTCTCCTGTTCCCATTGTATCTACAAGTAGCAAATATGTAATAAATCCATTTCTACAAATGTTCTGGATTAGCATGAAGTAGATAGAAGGATAAGAATAATTTGTTGAAAACTGGGTAAAGAAAGGCATTTAAATTTAACATACCAGAAATTTTAAATATAAAAAACGTTTTCTTTCTTTCCTTCTCCCTTTCTTTTTTCCTTTCTTTCTGTGAGTATTGAAAGTCAGGTGAAACCAAAGTTGCACTTTTCGACCGAATGTACTACCTCTGCCGAAGGTGTGGAGCAGAACACTTAATAGAAACCTTGGAAAATCACAGGTTCCTGCCGTGAGAATACCCAATGGAATTCCCTCAATTACTGAACAAGGAATAGAGAGCACCGCATCACCCCATGTCGAGTGAATTGGTATGTGACCCTTAAGCAGTTTTTCCACGGGGTCTGTAGACACGAAAGCCCGGCTATTTATAAAGAAATTCTGACCCTTAGTGGTTTTCGAGGAGAGGAACGATCAATTCGTGCGGTAAGATATTAGCGTTCGAGACAATGGCTATTGACCTAGGTGGATAGCGTTGAGAAACGGACTAAGACAATGGCTGTTTTGTGTTGCTGATTTGTCCTGTTGTGTTCGCACTTTGTAACCGGTGGCATAACCTATGAAAAATTAGTAAATACAGGAATAAAAGAAAAGAGCTGTCACAATTGTTTACTCTTCCTCAATGATGCCACGATGACCCGTACATCCTTACCTGGCAAACTTATCTTCAAGTTCTGAGAATACATACCATTGTATCCAGGTTCAAGCATCCATGCTTGTATTGGATGCACCTCTTACTTGCTTCTTTTAGATTCTATTCTTACCATCTGCAAATTAGTTTGCCGTTTAACGCGAAATATTCATCTTTTTTTTTATTATTTTTTTTTTTTTTTTTAGAATTAACCCTTACATATTTCAGTTTTACAAGAACTGTATTTCTTATTGTTAATGGTTGTAAGTATACACATAGAAATGTTTTCACTACACAGTTTGGTACACAAAGAAGGCAGACACGACATTCAAGCGTTCATAAAAAATATGATGTGCTATATTCACAGAAATTTCTCCAGCTGTTCCACATACAAACTGTTCTCACTAAAGATTATTATTTCATCTACATCATGATAACATCGAAAATGTTGATAAAATGTGCCATATAAAAGGGTAGGTAATTTGGGGTAGGAGGATTTTCCAGAAAATTTTCCTATCGTATCCTCGGGAGTTAATAAAGTTAAATACTAAGTTTGGTGTTAACATACTTTTCGTTTTTGAGTTATCTGTTCACGCACAGACTTACACAGGGGCCTCTTTTTTAACCAGTTGATTTTTTTATTCAGGTGGCCCTCAGACGTGTATTTCCAGTGGAATATTTGGGTAGAATACAATACCTTCTCCACTTATGAATTATGTATGTGCTAGAATAAGTAAACAAGGATATAAATAATTCAAGTTTTAGGTTTTATAATTATAGTGATAATGACAATTTCATTTATTGTTATAATAAACAATTTTGTCACAAATATTGAAGATTTGGATTCCAGACAAAAATATATTTTCAACAGAGGCCTCTTTAAAATACTTCTTAGACATTATTGGTTGTTATAAAATAATTATAATAAAGCAACGGTTAATTTGCACTATTTTAGGTATTTATTCTACTGCGTTGCAATTAAATTAATGTTGATAAAGGAAATAGATAAAGTAAGGTGTTCATGAGTGAGTCCACCCACGTTGATGTCTGTTTTCTCATAATTCATGCAGATTTTGACAGGCCCAGTTACACAATTCTGTAGCATGCTTTTACAAAAGTTCTTCTTGACTCAAAGTGCACCGCATTTAATTCGTGTACCCACTGAAGCTGATATAGGTATAGAAAACTTTTATGCAAAATGTCTCATATCACTGACGCCTTCCCTTACTGCAATGTGTTTTATGTTCTTCCAACATCCGAAGCATTTTACAAATGAGCCACTCTCAAGCGTTGGTGAATTTGTGAGAATGTTCGTGAAAAAGATGGCTGATTGCCTTTCAGAATTCCTTACTGCATAAAGGCCACGTGATGGTAACGTTTTCCATTTATAAGGACATATATGTAATACATATCAGCTTGTTCACTCACAGAATGCATTTTCTTTTGCCTTCTGTTTCTATATCAGAAAAAAAAATTAAACAATCAATGGATACAATAATTATCACTTATTTGTTCCACAACGAGCAACCAAACACAAAAGAAAAACAAACCATTAAACATTCCCAGCAATTAGAAGATATTGTTTTCAACGAAGGGGCAAATACTTTAATAACTCTCTAAAACCGATTTTAGAATGCCCATATGAACTTTTTTTTATTGTTTTGGTGTTGTGAGGGCGTTCTCGAAATATTCGTATTTCACACCAATACTCATAAAAAAGATGTGACACCTTAATATAGAAAATAATTGATACGCTGTCATTCAATTGTTAGTGTGAAACATTACAATGAGTATCGCTAAATAATTGCCAAATGTAATCCTAATTAAATCATTCCTTATTTTCTGCGCTTACACACAAATTTATACCAGCCTGAAAATTAAGTTCCCAAACTCGGAAATGAAATGACGTTGTTTCAAATTAAATATTAAAGCCATCTTAGCTGTTTAAGTGGTTTTACCTCGCTTTCCTTGGATTGCGTAGCTTCGGAAACAAACTCTTTGAAAAATATTTTAAATGGGCTGTATCTCGTTTATTATAAACAGAATTAGTATTACTATGTCAATTTACTTTTACGTATTTATAAGCTTTGCTTCCTTCAACAAGAACACAAAGCTAACCTAACTGAAAATAACATCTTCTCATCTTAAATAATAAGCTGTGTTATATATCGGCCGAGAATAATCGTAGGGTAACACTTTATCAGGGATTTTGATCAAAACAGGATGCCGCTCGTAAACTTAAAGTCTCAAGCAAGAAGATAAATTAGAGTCTCCGCACATATTAATTTCGACCTGCCTGTAATTTCGTCAACCTGAATCCTGTGAGTAACAAGGAAAATTTTTGGTCTTGGGATTTCTTGGTAAATCCGCGCTAGAGAAGGCTATGATTCTACCTCCCCTGCATTTCCTTAAATGCTACCATCGCTAATAAGTGGCGGTTAAAAACAGTGCTGTAGAAGTTGTACAATAATACTTCTCGAAACAGCATGTCTGAATATTATTTTAAACCATCACTGCCAAACAAGGCAAAGGCACAAATTTTGCAGAAGAAAACATATTAATTTACGGACTATTTGTAAACAGAAACTGTTATCTCAGTTGTAATATTTTAACATTGCCTTTTACATAGTTTTGTTTTATTTCCTTACTTTCTCTGTTGTTATCTGCAATAACTAAAGTAGAAATTTGATTCCGATATTTCATCAGAAATGCTTTTTATAGCCTCCCCCAAAAAGTCCGTATTTTGTGCTGTGAGCAGCATAACTAAAAACGAAAAGTTGGTTAAATACCGAACTTGATATCTAAGTTCCGCATTTTCCAAAGACGTGCCACGAAGATTTTCAGGAAGATACCTCACATGAAACTACTCTTTACGTATACGTTTTTTTTTTTTCTCGAAATCGTCGTTATTTTAAAAAGATGACCATAACGATTTTTAATAAAATGTCGTATATATCATATATACTTTTATGACAGATTAAACGTATATCTTGAATTACCTAGAAGCAGCCTAAAAACTTCTCTTCATTTGGAAGGAATTTTGTATAATATTGTCTAACTGACAAATGTTAAGCAATAGTACTATATTAAAAGACAAATCTCTTTAAAACGTGTTCTAATTAACTGTGCTAGTTTTGAAATATCCGCTATTAATGTTTTGAATTCTTGGGTATGTTCTCATTCTTTGAAAGTCCTTTCCATATTCATTAGTTTCGGTAGATGTCACGTAAACACTTGCATTTTTAAGATCACTATAGCGTCCAGTTCTTAAACATTTGACTATCGCTATTTCCTTTGTATTCCTTACGAAATATGTAATGTATCTGTTTCTTCAAAGAGTTTAGAGCAGTAATGTGACCAAAACAAAACCGATTTTCTTCTATGGTAATCCGTAACGGTAACCTTAAATTACGTACCGAGAGTTTGGAAGTTAGAGATGCAATCACCATTGCCATTATCATCATTATTGACTATATTACGAAAAGTACATGCACATACAAAATAAAACTTAATCTTAACTCATTTATGCATGTTTGAATCCATTCTTATAGATCAATGTCTTCATCACAAAAGATCAGGATATAAATTCCAAGAAATACAATGCTCTGAACTCCGGAGAAGACCCAGGACTACAATGCAGGAATTTAAATGATGCAACTGCAATACGTTTTAGTTTTTTTTTTTTTTTTTTTTTTATTTTATCTAAGGTCGCAACCACAGTAATTTATAGGTTAATATTTAGTAATTTTAGGAAAAGTGATTTACATAAATATGCATAGCTTACGTTTATGCATACAAATCATTACATATATAAACATTACGATGCATTTTGTCTTAAACAATAATTAAAGTAGGATTTTATAAACTAATTAACCCTGATAATTCAAATATTGATAAACTGTCAACATTCTTCGACATTTTAAAATATATGTCAACATGATATTCAGTACGTATCTGTTTTTGATTTGATAACCAGGACACTCAAAAAGAAGTGAGATTGTTACACATGCTCTATAATTCTCGATATCATTATGTTTCATCATCATGATCTCTGAAGTCAAGACGTGCTACCCTAAGAACCAAATCACTAATTACACTACCGAAAAGGTTTTCATTTCCCTCATTGTGCCCTTTTCATTTTCTTTTCCACAGACAGCTTTTCTAATACCCCATAACATGGCAACTGAAGTTCAGAGATAGGATTACAGGTGGGTAATCCAAAGTAAAGACAATTGAGATTGACTATCTGTCCTTCATCCCAGCTTGCTGAATTATGTGAGTGACGAAAACAGGAAAGTTACACATCTAAGTTAGAGGACAGCTAGATCTTTCTTGTCCCTCCGCTCCCCTTTAACCAGACAGTACTCTGCTTGATTGAAAACAACCCCTGCATGGCTTCCAGCTATTTTGTTCACGCCTAAGAGCTTTTATAGAATTGTAACTTTATTTAGGTTTCATTTTACACCCTCTACCACGTCCAATGTACATTGTCGGTAGAGAAGGTATTACATTGCACCCAAAATTTCAATACCGAAATTTCATTGTAGGATTGCTACACATAATTTGGTTCACTGCAAATTAATATAGTGGAGATAAAAAGTATAAAAGAATACAGAAGAAAGTTAATTAAAATTAAATAAAATTACAAGCTTGACATTAAATATATACAGTGCTCTGATCCCTAAAAGCAACAGAACCCTCGCTCGTAAGTACCTTTCCTTCCTCTTCCGTTCTTCAAGGTTTAGTTTTTCTTTTTTTTTTAAGTTTAATATCCTTTAACTTGATTGGTCGTATCAGACAATGAATGAAATCGGTGAAATTATGCCAAAATTATTTCGGGGACAATTGAGGTTAAAGTGACTCGACAATCGTCTTCTCAGGATAAGGAAAAACCCCGAATATTTTATCTGGGTAACACTCTCTAAACTAGATTCAAACTCGCGACCTCTTGAATGTTAGGTAGACCGGCTATCCCCACACTAGGGTAACCTGGGCGGACTTTTAAAAGATTTAACTTCGCTTTGGCAGTGCATTTCTTGGTTTCCCTTCTACTTACAAGGAATCAAGTAATAAGACAATTTCTGCTATGTTTAAATATTGCTTTCATAATAATTCTATTTCTGTGCATTCTGCCAGAATGTGACTCCATGTTTCTCCTTCCCCAAAGTGGCCTATTGCCGTCATCAATTATGTGTTGCCTTTCCAGGCGCCTAATCTTAGCACACCAAACCGCTTTTTGTCTCGTATTTTCATCTAAATATTCCCCCTCCCTCAGCACCCAATATTTGTCTAAAAGTAAGTAAAATGTTAGCAGAACACTGTGATTCTAAATGTTATCCGTCAATATTGTCTGCGTGAAGTAACGGTAAGATCATTGTTACCTCTGACTGTAGAAGTTCTACAGTTAGAAATTGAGTTACGAGAATATGTGGCGTATATCATTACGCAAGGGAATCTCCTTCGTGCATATCAATTGTCGATTCCCATGAATGAAGACACCTCGCCAGGTAAGGGCGTAACCGAACTCCATTAATAAACTCCACATCCTCCTAATTACTCATAATGCAAGCAGCGTATTTTATTCTTGCCAGGTCCCTATTTCCCCCTTTCTTTTATTTAAGAAGAGAGAGGGGAAAAAGCGTTGTTTATGGTAAATTATATACTACCAGTCAGTCCGTCTCGATAGAGCTGATTTACATAAATTTGCTTGATGGTGCACCAACGCCTACGTTAGATGTATATATTTTTTTTCTTGTAGAGATCGGAAGGAGGGAGTGGAAGAGACCCCAATGAGAAAGAACTTTTTTTCTTGGGTGGAGTAGCCTTGGTAATTATGAATCTCCCTCCACTCCCCTCCGAATACCGCCATATATAGTCTTACATAATACACTGCACAGGGACGAAGTCTTTACACCATATCAAGTCAGACACACCAACGCGCTCAGCGACGTCACAAGGGGGACTACACCCAAGGAACCGGTTCTGACTACCCCCACGGTACAGTCTCTACCTACACTTTTCGGGGCAGAAACTGCAACCCTTTCTCTCGCGCGACGTCTCCAAGCGGTGTCAGGAATATACACGAGTCCGTATTGGTCCCGCTTCAACCCTGCTGTTTGGTAAACCCTTGTCCCGCCTCACGCAGCACCATTTTCTACCCCATTCACAAGAGCATAGTTTTTGAAAAAGTCTGTACTCAATGTTTATCTGTGTGGACGACCTCCGGATGCATACAGAATTATCAGAGATGGCAATATGAACTTTTTGTGGTAAAAATTAGCCACTTCTGGGAGGAATTACTAAAATGTTCCTACAAAAAGTCTTCCGTTCCGAAGAAAAGTTTTGTCATTTCCTAACTCTATAGCTTTTGGCGAAATAGCAAGAAAGTTACAGCAGTATTGCCTTTACAGAATGCGGCCTTTGTAACACGTAATAGCCGGAAATATTTGTAATTGTCTTATCATATGTAATGCCAAAAATTTCTCCAATTATTTGAGGATCTCATATAAACTTTTATCGGCAGGTTGATCAGACGAGCATTATATAAATTTACAGGTATTCAATTAAGGATTCATAAATACCTACCTAACCTAGAATAAATCTGTTGAAATAAGTCGCTCATTGTTGAGCTACTAAAACTAGAAGTATATTTTTTGCAAGCATGTTGAAATATTAAATTATCTTATCTCACTGTCGTAACTCATTTTTATCCGTTATAGTCTCGCATATATGCACTTCAAGAGTTGTTTCCTCAACTTAATTTTAAACATTTCAGCACCTCCTAATATTGAAGATATTTATTCTATTTTATGGTGCATTTTTTTTAGATAACTACATTACATAAGATCTTAATTTTAATTTCAAAATATTCAAATAAAAATAGATTGCTCAGAATAACTTATTATTGTTATTATATTTTTACGTTCTCTACTAAGTATAGTAAGAAGAATTTTGTGTACCTAATATTTATAACCGGTATGTTAAACTATAGACACTATCAAGATACAAACATTAAAATACACAATTTAAGCAAATAAGTGTTTTGTGTTCTAAACCATTTCCGAAATATCCCTTATTAATTGTTTCACTGTTAAATACTTTTTAAGGTCCTTTCAAGATTCATTTGTTTCATGCAAATAGAATGGGGCGTAAAGACCAGTCTAGCGTCTAGTTTTTAAACATTTTTGTTTTGTTATGTAGCTTAACGTCTTTTAACCTGGTTGGTCACACCGGAAGATGAATGAAATCGATGAAATGATGCTCAAATGATCTCCAGGTCCATGAAGGTTAAAGTTACTCGACATTCCTCTTCTCAGGATAAGGAAAAACCCCGAAAAAAAACACATCCCAGTAACTCACCCTAAGCGAGATTCGAACTCTTGACCTGAGAACGTAAGGAAGACACTCTACCCCCACACTACCCAGTAGGGCTTTTAAACATTTTGCACCTATAATTAAATCCGTAGTGTAGCTATTTGTGCAGAGATTTGTCTCAATTAAAATGAAGTAGATGGAAAAATGTTATATACAAAATAATTGTATATTTTGTAACAAATGTTTGGAACACATTATCGTACCTTCTTTTTAATTTCTGGCAATTAAATCTTTCTCGGACTAGTGTACAGTTGATAGATATACGTTTGTGTAAAAGCTAATCCGTATGTTTTAGAGCACACAAATCAAAATAGAACATGACCATAACTGAATATTTGTTGAAGCTGTAATATTTTCTGAGGTGCAAAATATAAATGATTGCTTGCGAGAAAAAGAAATCTAAACTTGAACCTATGCAAATGATGAGAAACTTGTATTAAAAATAGAAGCTAGATTGGTAGAAAAAGGGCTTTAAATCAGTTATGTTATGTTTCTTAACTTCCAAAATAAAACAAAAATATGAAGGGTTACTATTTTGTCTCTCTCTCTCAACAGATAATTCGCTGCCTCAATATCCAATTGCTCAATTCTCAGTAACTTCATAATCAAAGTTGATGCAATATAATGACCAGTAGTAGCAAAAGCTTTTAAATCTATTACACCCAAAAACAATTTAGAGGTTACCTTTTGATAAACAGAAGGTTATTAATTGATTTTTCACAGACAATATTAAATGAAAACAGCTTCATCTCAAAATATATAACACTTACATTCTCAGCCAGCTAATTTTCCTTATAAAATACTTTACTTAACATGTAATGAAAATACAAAACTGTCTAAACAATTTTTTCTTTTTACTTTGTATTATTACTGTTTTCTTACTTTTACAACACACACATATACACAAACATATAACACCCATGCCCAAGGCGGGACTCGAACCCACGATCCCCAGCGCTACGAAGCACCAAAGCGGGACGCCTTGGCAAGCGCGGCCATGGGGACCGGCAACAATTGAGTCTTTCTTTTCCAGTGTCTAAAATATGCAGCCTTTAATCAACAACCGTAGTCACATGGAGAAAAAGAATGTTTCTCCAACTGAACTTTTAAATGTGCTTAAAAGCGACACCCCTATTTCCGTAGATTTACTGGCATTTACAAGAACTCCTGCGGGACAATATGCCGCCACTTTCTATAATTAAGAATGATTCCTCTCAGGTAGATATGTAGGAGTCGATGGCCTGTGTCAAATTGATTTCTGTTCCCAATATTGTAAAGTGACACACGACACAATGCAAGGAACCAAAGACCAACCACTGCTGTCACGTACTTACTTACTGCGTGCCCGGCGCAGTTTGCTTGTTGCAGAACAAAATCAAGCGAGTTGGTGATGCCTGATAAACTATACAGCTGCTGGCAATCGAACTCTTGGTCTCATATTCAGGATAAATGATATTTATTATAAAAGAGTCAATTGTACAGAATAAGGACTTCGGCATGCAGAAGCCACGACTTTATTTGATTGATTTGGCCATCTTGTTACGGAATTACTTTGAATTCAAATAACTTTTGAGATAATCTTACAGGAGTAACTTCCTGACTGAAAGTTAAGCCACCTCTCAGAAGTATGTCATTTCAACAGATACCTAAAAACACTCTCTTTGGGTCAATGAATCAATCAGTACCATATCATTTTTATCACATAGAAGTTGAAAACACACAAGGCCGGAAACGTCTCATTTCCGAATTGTTTGTCTAAACTAATCTGTTTACATTACGCTGCCGTTTATGTCCGTTCAGCTGAGTTTATTATATCCAACATGCAATAAACCTATTGAATATTTTTGTATCCCACAACTTAAGATAATGTGGAAGACTTAAAGAGTTCTAGCATTATTGATGATACGTAATGTTTCCTCGGTTGAAGTCCATGATTTTCTTAAAAGTGAAAGAATGCTCTCGTGAATGTTTTAAGTTAGGTAATATAGAGCTAACATTTTTAAAATATACGTTTTCATATGTTCCAAGATAATAAAATCCAGGATAATATAATAAACTATTCATCTTAAGAGAGATTTATTTAATACCAAGAAGTTAAACATAATACATTATAAAAATAAACTATAATTGACAAAATGTAATTCATTTCATTAATCTATGAATATTAAACTACCCTTCTGTAGTATTGTCAATAAAACAACTTTGTTCTGAGCGAAATTCACTGTATAGATATTCTACATATGGATATTTTCTCCCTAAATTATTTCGAAATATTTTCATTTCATTACAAATGCGAAGAGAATAAAAACTGAATTCCACGACATTTTTCCAAAAAGTTGATTAATCATGGAGAGATTTGAAGTTACTACAAACAATTGGAAAATATTCTGATACTTACACTTCTGTTTGCACATATAAAGTGTACGATAACGATGTACTAGTGATTCTCTGTTAAAATCTTGCCATATTATCTCTAATTCAGTTCTGATTAATTTTAGGAAGAACAATTAGCTTCGTCTACATTTATTCTGCTGATTAAAATGTATTATTGTTTAAATGTTATACCAATAATTTGTCGGCATAAGCGTATCTTTTGTACAAAATGGTTGCAGTTTTATGTACTCCATAAATCAACTTATTCTGTATTTAAAAATATATTTCATATAAAATATGTGCGTTAACGAGATCTGCATATTTGGTATACTTAAGGTCTTGTCCTATACCAAGTCGTTCACAATAAAGAGGACTTCACAGGTTATTCGCAAAAATGCAAGATACGTATACTATCCGTCCGTAAATATTCTAAACCTATGATATACTAATCAAAATCTATAATACATTTTTGAGAAAATAAAAAATAAGGAACAAGAGGTAAGGGGTGGTTTGGCTGGGTTCTTGGAAATTAGAATAGGTATATACTAATTGCTTATTGCTATACCAACGGTGGTTTAAATAGTAACAATATTATATTACAATGTTAAAATCATATAACAATAAACGCTGAGAATTAAAAAGAAAAAAGTATAAAAGTAATTATAATTCTAAGAGTTATATGCAACCACATAGAGAGAATTTATTTAAATCACATTAATACATGAATTAAACCCTTTGCGTCTGTTATTTAAATATATGATGTTTTCTGGTATAGCTATTTTGGGCACTAAAATACTTTCTTTGTAGCAACAGGATTCCACGTTATTGTTGGGCGTTTAACTGTAAAAGGGCATATACACATATCACAATATGATGATGCCTTTTGGCACATTTGAGAGGAATGTGTTAGTTTTTATATGGTTTAGACGTTTTCCAGAGTTAACATTCATAATGAAGAGATTTGCTCAGACACAGCTGGACTGCCAGTCGATGTTACTAGAGACCGCCCGCCCTTGTCATGAAATTCGAAGCCTTCTTGTATGTATTTCCAGGTAACAGTGCACGTTTCACAACAAAAATTAACGATTCGAACAACTTGCTGGCCTCAGCAAAACTACTGAGTGTTTCTCAACCCGACTACAAATGTTTTGTAACAGCATATCGTGTGAATGAACCAGGAGTTCTGGAGCGGCAAAATGTAGTTGTATTCGTACGCGTTGTATGAATTGCACTCTTTGGTGAAGAAATGTGCTATACAGTTTGAAGTTATATGTACATTCATGTGCTCTTATTGATGTGGCTGACTGACAGCAGGCTGGTGTGTAACAACTTCCTCTATCCATTTATTTTCGTAGCTATCATAGAACTTATGCATAAAGAAGATTCTATTTATCAGTGTTTCTATTTGCCCAATAATAATAATAATAATAAATATCATTAACTTTAATGTTCGCAAATGACCGGATTATTATATCCAGTCCAGAAGGAAACCTTCAAAAAAAGTTGTGCACTGGATAAAATAGCAAAAGAATATTATATGACAATCTCATTGCATTAAAACTAAAAGAAAGTATAGAATTAAATAAAATTTTAGAAGAACCGATTTTGGAAAAGTTGGACGAATTTAAGATATAAATCATATAAAAATAAAGTTATCAAATCACAAAAATTAAACTCTTTATTTATTTTAAAGGCATTATAAAAATATGTTTGAAAAACAAAGTAACAAAGGATACGATATTAAAATAACCCACCTTGTTAGTGCGAAGGTATCGTGTCTGCCTCACATTCAAGAGGTCGGGAGTTCGACCCTCGCTTAGAGTGAGTTACTCGTACCCGGAGAGGGTTTTTTTGTTATTTTTTTAAGGGAAGTCGAATGTCCAGTAACTTTAAGTCCCATATCATCACGATCAATTCACCAATTTCATTAATCGCCCGTTATGACAATGAATGAGGTAAACCTAAAAAATTAAAATTTTATAGAGTAATTTCAGCATCGAAATTCTTTTTGGAGTGATACAGATGAATATCTCTCTTGACAGAGAAAAATAGATGAAGATTTTTAATGCCAGTGGCAGGATATAGTACCAAAACAGCTCATAAAAGAAATAAAATTATAAGCAAAATTTGGATATAAAGCTTAGTGAGTGAGTTCAATTAAAACAATAAATAGCATGATTACCATTCCATTTTAGTAATTATAAACCAATTTGAAGGCATGAACAGAATATGTAGATTATTAGACAGAAATGTCTAGTGGATGATAGAAGAAGAACAAGAGGAAAATGATGATATTGTTGATGACGATGATAATAATAATAATAATAATAATAATAACAACAATCATCATCGTCAGCCTTGACCTCTTTCGCTTTCTCCCCATCGTCTTTTGGAACATCCTATATATCTGAGGTTTTTATAATGATATTTGTTTTGTCAATTAAAAAGAATCCATTCTTTTCTTTCTCTAGCACGCTAGTAGATAGAAAAGGTATTGTATTCCGCCCAAAAATTCCACACACAGATTTCACCGGAAATATATGTTTTGAGGTCCACTGAGTCCGAAAGAAGCATTTTTAGATAAACGTGTGTGTTTGTAGACAGCATAGTTGTCAAATTAAATTTTCTACAGATACTTAGTTCACCAAAAAATAAATCTATATTTATTAATTTATAAAATCACTTCGGTGTTCCTTAAAGTGAACATAGAGTATAGGAAACAGTCCTTTCGGTATACTATAGTTTTATTATTAATTTAATACATTTCCAGAATTTAATCAACTAAACATAAAACCAGAAGGGCTGAACTATTTACAAAATAAATCGTGCTGATTCTCATTTAACTTGATGGCTGCAATTGCAATATTTCCATGAAAGCAGTTCTACGTATGTTGATATTGCTGAGTGTTAACCAAGGTAAACGATGAGAAAGTGGTTTGGTCAGTGGCAGTGTGGAAACCGGTATCAAACAGGAGCTTTTCAGTCGATAGCATCGATGTTATTCTTAAACCTCATTACAGACCTGAATTCAGAGAATTTTAAAGTATCAAAATAAATGTCCAGCTCCTATTACTAATTAGTTTAAGCATCTGAGAATGAGGTAACGTTTAGAAAAGTAGAAATAATATGCAAATATTCCATCCTGAGCAAGCATACCTCTGAATATTTTCAGCGTTAGCATGCTATAATTAAGTGGAACTAGAGTAGAAACGGATGCTGTTTTATCTCATCAGATTAATTCCAAGAGGTTTATGATTAACACAATGCGGTGTGATAGGACATCCTTATCACTATTTCCTGTGTAGATTTCCAGTTTTAACTCCGTGTGAGAAGTTCATCACTTTCTCCTTGCTTACCTATGGTGGAAAAAATAATTTATCTTACCCAAAATCAAAATTTCAGTTTTACATTCTATTTTGCAACAAAATATTCCCACAAAATCTTATTCTTCTATCTATGCTTATCGAGATAAACAGTAGGAGATTGTTTACGGTCTCAGTGATTTGGGATTTCAAGGTCACGGATTCAAACTCAACCAAGTCTGCTGTTTTTTAAGTGTGCTTAAAAGTGACAGCCCCATGTGAGTATGTGGGACGTCTCGCCAGACAGGCGTCACTGGTCTGATGAACGTCTGAAGAAACACTTTGTCATTTTGAATTTGTGCCTTTTGATACTTTCATGACTAAAGCACAGTCCAAAGATCTCAAATCTCAAATTCATATCTTGGTTGCGGTGAGTTACCCGGATATATATATATGGTTTTCCGTGATTTCGAAAATTGTATTTTATAATCGACAGAGGAGCTTGTAATTGCTTAAATGTTTTAATAAATAAGGAAATTTCAACAGTATATACCCTTAACTGAATTTTTACTTTCTCTATACTCACTATGTACATAGTGTATAGAGAATGCATTGCACTCCACCAAAAAATTCGATACCGAGATTTCACCGGAAATATACGTTTTAGGGTCTCCTGTATCCAAAAAAAAATGTGTTTTCAGAAAAAGGTCCGTGTGTGTATGTGTGTGTCCGTGTGCTCGTGTGTCTGTGAACACGATAACTCAAAAACGAAAAGTCGGTAAAATACCAAACTTGGTACTTAAGTTTAGTTTCCTCTAGGGATGCGACACGAAGATTTTGAGAAAAATCCCCCCACCCCAAAGTACCCTTTACATGGACCTTTTTTCGAAAATTTTGATTTTCTAAAAAATGGCTCTAACGATTTTGATTAAAATATCGTATATTAAAGTTATTTAATTGACAAATAAAATGTATATTTTGAATTTTATGGGAATAACCGCTGAAGACTACTTTATTCTGGATGAATTTTTCATAACTACTAAACCGTAAGAGATGGACAAAAACTTAACCCGCAAAAAATGTAGAGCACGTTAAAACACACAATTTATGTTATATACATTTTTTTCGTGGAGATGATCGTTTTTGAGATATTCCTTTTTCTTGGTTTCAGCTTTGAAAAACTTAACTTTACTCATACCGGAATTTATCAACTCCTGTCCATACAAACAAAGGAACATCAGTCACATAGTAACCAGCTTTTGGCTTTCACTTTAACCTATGGTACTCCCTTATTTCGCTTCTACTTACAATAAAGCAAGAAATAAGACTATTTCTGCTAATTTTTCTCGATTAGCATGAAATAAATAAAAGATAAGCTTATTAGCAATAACAATTTACAGAGTTATAGAGAAAGTCATGTGAATGGAACACATCAGATTTTTAAGTATACAAATACAATGTTAGTTGTTTTTTCATACAAGCCGTGAGTAAGACAGGAGTTGGATAGCTAGTGTCAGACTGAAAAATGTAATGCCGGGTCTCTAGCCGATTGCTTTAATTAACATTAATTGACCTGATATTGGTTAAAGCATAGGGCTTTAATTATTTACGGGGGTATGAACACCGGAACTTAAATTACTTACGACATTGCGATGAGTTTGGGGTAGGTTATCCCAAAATAATTTGAAATCACCTTGTGATTTACCGGGAAACATGAGGACCAGTTGGGAAATGTAATACTGTGCTGGATATTGCCATGGTACCTCAGTGGTTAGAGCAACTGGCTAGAGACCGCGAAATCCGTGGTTCAATCTCGGCCATAACATTGAATTTTTCAGTCTGATTCTACCCATCCAAGTAGTGGCCCTCACACCGCTTGTGTGAAAAAACAATTAATTAGCATTGTATTTCTATATTTAAAAATTCAGTTAAGGTATATAGTGTTGAAATGTCGTTATTCATCAGAACACTTCAGCAATTCAAAAGTCTTCTGTATCATATGGTGTCATTAATTTTCTTCTATGGGGTATTAAAACCCAAAGCAAGTACTTTTATAATCCCAGTTGAGGCATTTAAATCTTGAGGATAATGCCCCGTTTACTTGCATTTGGAGTGAAAAAGAAACTTAAATTACCAAAGTAGAAGCGTTAACCATAAAGTTAAATTGCTAATGGTATACATAATTACAATTTCTAAAATCTATAAGTTCGAGAAAAAATGTTTAATAAAGAAATTACAAACATTACAGTATCTCCTGTACCTTTCAAGTTATCATCAGATTAATTTAACAATTTCCTAAAAAAGTTTAATACTTATATTACTGTTTGTTTATGTGAAGAAAATAGTTATGAAAAAGAAAAACAGTTATCAAGGAAACACATTTTTGAAGTCGTAGTTCAGCAATTGTTGAGGGACCTTGAAAAAGTCACGTTAATCCTCTTCAGTGCGTCACTGATGAATAACATATACAGGCACTCAAACAAAAGAGTTCATACTTACAGATAATATGAGTTGTTGAAGTATTTTTTCTCAGTATTCATCTTCGGATAGCCTTAAATGTCTTTTTTATTTTCTCTACACAGTACATAGTGCATAGGTAGAGAAGGTATTGCACTCCATCCAAAAATTCCATGCCGATATTTCACCGGAAATAGGATCTCCTGTGTATAAAAAAGCATTTTTAGGAAAATGTATGTGTCCATGTGCCTGAACACGATAACTCAAAAACGAAAAGTCGGTAAAATACCAAACTTGGTATTTAAGTTAAGTATCTCCCACGGATGCCGGTCCCCATCGCCGCGCTCGCCAAGACATCTCGTTTTAGTGCTTCGTATTGCAGGGAATTATGGGTTCGAGTCCCGACTTGGGCACGTATGTTAGGTATGTGCGTGTGTGTGTGTGTGTAAAAAATAAGAAAACAGAAATTCAGTAACCATACAGCAAACAAAGTAAAACAATTAGGTAAATAAAAGTAGGGTATACAGCGCCGGAGTCCCGACCAGACTCTGGAACTGTATTTAAAAAAAAAACAACACTAAGATTTCAACATTTTGACTTTCTCTAAAATTTTTCTAACGATTTTCATTAAAATATCATATATTAAAGATATTTAAATAATGGAAAATAAAATGTATGTCTTGAATTTTATAGGAATAGCCTCTGAAGAGCTCTTTACTTTGGATGAATTTTGTTAAATTTTGCATAATTGTAAACCTTAAGAGATAGACAAAATATTATTACATAATAACTGTAGATCTCTTTAAATCACACAATTTATATAATATACATTTTTTTATGGAACTGAGCATTCTTGAGATGTTCCTAGTTATTTTTGGCTAAGAAAAACTGCAAAGCTAAGAAACATTTTATATCAGAAAGCCATTGCTTGCTTTTCCTGCAGACCCAGTCTCTTCCATGTAGACGACATAAAATAATTTAAAAATTCTTCTTACGATATATATATATATATTTTTTTTTTTTTTTTTTTTTTTATTGTTTCATTTGTATAGCCCCCTTTAACTTCAATGGTCATATCGGGGGATTTGACTTGAGAAACAACTCGTATTACTGTAGGTTAGCACATTCACTCTCACATTCATACTTCCAGACTCTGTGGGGGATAGGGAATAAATCTGGTTAAAGATGATCATCTGAGTGAGATGTTCTTACGATATTGTTTGAGCTAGAAAATGTATCTATTATAAACCACTTACTTCCTTATTTTGCCGAGAGCAACAACCTGAATGATTATTTTCGTGCTATGTCGAGTGGTAGCTAAACGTACGTTCCTTCCTTATGTGATCCGGATTCCTGTGACCCTGATTTGGTACGCTTGAATTCCCATTAGAGCTGCTTTTTAGTTAGTCTGTTAAAAACTATAGGGCTCTAGAACACAAACATAGCCCAAGGTGGAGGGCCCAAGAAGAGGGGAGCACACTGCAGAGCAATGACAGGGCATAGCCGAGAAATGTGTGAAGCTACAACTCAATGATCATAAGAAGTTAAACTCGGCAATCTAATGGACTTCAAATCTGGATATGTTGATATTCTCAACACTGTCAATTCCGGATCGCCTAAAGTTTTACCTAAATTTCATATAACAATAGGAAACTCTTCGGTTACAACTTGGGTAAAACATCAGCATTATACCCTTTTTAAGTAGAAATATAGGTTCATATTTTTTTTTTTTTTTTTTTGTCTAGTCAGACTATAGGATAAGTGCTGTATTCCATCCGAAAGTTTGGGCTGAGGCGTGGTCGAGTGGTTAGACCACACCTCTCACCTAGGCGACCACATGTGGAATTTGTAGTGGACAAAGCGCCGCAGGGGCGGCTTTTTAAGCGGGTTCTGTGATTTCCCTCGCCATCGCATTCCACCGGTGCTCCATCTTCATTCCATGTGTCATAAATGTCATCGCCTGCGGTGCCTATGTAGTAAACGCGGGCGTTAACCAGTATCAAAAAAAGAATACATACATCAAAAAATTCGATGTCGAGATTTCAGTGGAAATATAAGTTTTGAAACCACATGAGATAAATATTTCCCAAAAAAAATTCCGTATTCACGCTCATGTATGCGTGTGTGTGTGTGTGTGTGTGTGTGTGTGTGTGTGTATGTGTGTGTGTATGTCCGATAATTCAGATATACACAAACTTTTTTTTTTTTAAGTACTTTAACGTCCTTTACTCAAATGATCTCGGGGTCCTTGGAGCTTTAAAGTTACTCGCCATTCATCTTCTCAGGATAAGGTTAAAACCCTATCCGGGTAATTCACCCTAAGCGAGATTCGAACTCACGACCTGTTGAATATGAGGCAGACAGGCCACCACCACACTACCCAGGCGGGCTAAACCAAACTTTAAATTTAAGTTCTGCATATATCAAGTATGCCACACAAAGATTTTCCAGGAAATTCCCCTACCCAAATTCGTAGTCTTTAAGTAGAACATTTTTCGAAAAAGTTTATTTCCACAAAAATGGCTCTAACGATTTTGGTTAAAATGTCATATGTTTAAGATTTTTATCAATATACAAATTAAATGTAAATCTTGAATTTTCGGGGCTAGCCTCTGAATTCCTCTTCATCGTGGATGACTTTGCATAGCTATTTAACTGTAAAGATAGACAAAAACCTACTACAGAAAAAATGCAGATCCTGTCAAACCATATCATTTATATCAGATGCAAATGTCTGTAGAATCAACCATTTCCGATATATTCCTTGTTATTAATTTAAATGTTCCAATACTTATACTTTTTTTCTCAAATAGGAAGTCCTTATTCATCTGACTATCGACTAAGCCTATGGACTCCCCCTAACCTCGTTGTATCTATAAGAAATATGTAATAAAAGTACTTTTTTCAAATATTTATGTGGATTAACGTAAAGTATGAATAGATGGAAGAATATGCTCTTTTAAGAATAGTTTGTTAAAGAATGGGTATAGAATCTACCACACACACACACACACACACATATATATATATATATATATATATATATACTTTTTTTTTTTTTTTTTTTTTTTTTTTGCATTACCTTAAAATGGCAATTTGGGAATTTATTCTATCTAGTATACGATTTCCTTTGAGATATGTTAAGAAAGCTTTCTGCTACCTACCAGATGTTCCAATAAGTGTAATTAATGCGAGTCAAAAGTATGACACAGCTGCGCCTCTAAGCTATACATTCACTGCAGAGAGGCGCCAATAGTCGAAATGGCGAACCTGATCAACCAAATGAATACGCAGGTGCGCTTATCAGCAAGAACTTCACGGCAGCTCCGGTAGATGTCCCAAGTATCGCAACCTTGACTGTGACACTGTGAGGGGAAAGGGATGAGGACTACCTCACACCCCTTCTGTTCAGGGCGACAGAGATGGAGAAAGCGCTGAAATCATGAATGAAACTCGTGACGTCATTCGTGGAGCGTGCTCGGCGCTGAGGGGGTGGGGTAAGGGAATGGTAGAAAAGAGGGGTGGAGGGAAAAAACAGAATTTGCGCAGAAACGTAGACAAATGCAAGCTAGCTCACATCGTTATTGTATCCTTCCGCTTTAATGACACTTGCATACCTGGGACCGTACTTTGGAGTGGAAATACTGTTTTTGCCTCCATATACAAGAAAAGACTAGTATTCATTGACATGGTTTGTTTTCATAAATCCTAAACTCTCTTTCACTTAGAGACAGAGGAATATTGCGATTTAATTAACCTCAATCAGAACCTGAAACAGAGTTCTGTATAAAGACGTGGCTATGAATACTCCTATAATTAATAAAAATTAGATATTGCTATGTATAGTGTGAAAACCTGACATGCACACAAAAAAAATGCTGATATTTCTGCGATGATTCCAGCAACATTGATCGACTTGCACATTATTCTTTTATTTCTATTTCTTGCACAGAAGACCTTGATTGCTTGGTCAAAAGAATGCAAATATAGTTTCCATTTGTTTTATTTACTCTTACAAAACCTTAGTAAACTTTGTTGCACAAACACATTATGCAGTAAATTGGGCAGTCTAGCGTCTGGTCTCTCAAACTGGGCCTAAGTGGTCGGTTAGCCATAATGTACTCGGAGGCAGAAGAAAGCTTTTGCGCCATAGAATTACTGTGGTAAGCCGGGATTACGGTGAACTTTACTTCAGAGTACACATAGGTAGGTGAAAAATGAACGAAATACTTGAAAAAGTTAATTTTTGTTTCTAGGTCTATTATTATTAGGAATGAATCGTCTACTGTCATAATCTGATTTTGTTGTCTATTATTGGCCATTAGAAATAATTTTGCCCAAGACCAGATGGCTCTTTCGAGTTTCAAATATATTTTTCTCGCTTTCTGTTTTTTCTATGATTTTACGTGTTCAAATATGTTCCACACGATGCAAACTTTATCCAATTTGTTTCTAATTTTACAGAAATACTCCCAAGTATAAGAATAAAACATTGAGAATGAGTTTCTTTATCGATTATCATTGGAGAAATATTAACTAGAATATATAAATAATACACTAAAATTATTGAAAAATATTGAGTCTCATATCTTTATAATTTTTTTCTCGAAATTTAGAATACTAATAAACAAATTCAATTTTTGTTCTTTAATATTTACATCAGTAAAATTTTAATTTTTTCATCGTGTATAACTTTTTTTTTAGTTCAACGTCCTTTAACATGGTTGGTCACATCAGACGATGAATAGAATTGGTGAAATGCTGCTCAAATGATCTCGGGTCCATGGAGCTTAAAGTTACTCGACTCAACCCGAAAAAAGCCTTATCCGGGTAACTCACCCTAAGCGAGATTCGAACTCACGACCTTTTGAATGTGAGGCAGACACGCTACCACCACACTACCCAGGCGGATTATACCTTTTTTTTTACCATTGAAATAATCAATAAAAAAGTGATTACCTGAAAGAAGGAAAATGTATATGCATACTTAAATTTTAATGCTTTCCCTACGATATAAATTCCAAAAATGTGTTCATAAACATAGAATTTATAAATTTCACCTATGGGTAGCCTTAATCTGACGGTACGTAACATAAAGATGTGCTACTAAACTGAAAACTTGTTAGGATGCCTTTTAACTAATAATATATACTATAATTATTTTTGATTTTTATTACTTCATGCTACTGCTTTACGCCGATTGGTACTAATTAGCATGTGGCATCACTTAACGCAACGGGAAGGAAAAGTTTGAGTCACGTTGTCAACCTTAAATTGCTCCATTTAAGGTAATGCATCTGTGAAATTTGACAAATAAAATAAATTATTTGCTGTATTAATATGAACTCTAAAATTTCAGAAATATATTGATTTTCCCATTTGGCGCACTTTAATCGCAAATTAACTGAAGCTATAAATGGGCAGACGCATGCTTATTAAAAGGCACTCCCAACTATAAACCTAATTTTCTCGCAAACCTTTATTTCCAACAATTTTCCACACGATGCAACTTTTCATTAATTTGCTTCAATATGTTTGTTCTGCCTTTCAACAGGACATTAAATAAAATGGTCATTTTAGTTTTACGAAATAATGCTCCAAACTTTGATAAATAAATTATTAAATTTTGAAAAACCAAGAGTATTGGAGATTACGAGAAGTATTTTTTCTACTCTAATTATGGATAATATAAAAATATAATAAGGCAGGCCTCACTGTTATCTGATTTTCTTACTAAAATTGGATTTTATGAGAATATTTTAACTATATGTTACGTAGCTCATTTTATTAGAACAATATGTTTAGCTAATGAAAAATTATTATTTATATAACAATGAAAACTAGAATTTAAATACATAGCAAAAATGCCAATGTTAATGTGTATAATAGGTAGTATTAATTTCAATAAGATATCTTACGTACTGTTGAGTTTCAAAATTTCACAGTTGTGCTACCTTAATAAAATGTGTCAGACTTTCATGTTAAGTCAAATCACGTTACGTTAAGTTCATCGTAATCCCGACATTAGGGGTTTTTTTAACTCCCGATTTTTTTTTTTGTCTGAACGCCTTGCCTATGCAGGCAACTAAACCACAATCGCTGTAAAACGGTCATCTAAGGAGAAGGGGGCAGGGTATGCACATCCTGGAAACAGAAAGGGTAGCTGTAGGTCAGGAGATAACCGATTCCGCACTGCTCAGCGAAAGCAGAGAAGTTGCAAACAGGGACCGAATTACTCCACACTTAATCAAGATAAACATTAGCAGAATAGTCTTTTTGCTTACTACAATATTGCATTTTAGCCAAAACTCCGAAATCAAGATTTTATCCGAAATGCATGTTTTGAAGTCCCCTGAATCCAAAGGAATTTATATCTGCTTTCTCTAGCACGTATTTGCAGTGTACATTGTGGTATTGCAAATTCGATACCGATACATGTTTTAGAGCTCTCTGAAACCGAAAAAAAGATTTTTAGAAAAAGGTTCCTGTGTGTATGTCTGTGTGTTTCTGTGGACACCATAGCAGTATAACTCAAAAAAGAAAGTCAGTTAAATACCAAACTTGGTATTTAAGTTCAGTATCTTCTAAGCATCCGACACGAAGATTTTCAGGAAAATCCATCCATCCCCAAATACCCTTTACGTGGAACATTTTTTAAAAATTTTCATTTTCTCAAAAATAGCTCCAACGATTTCTACTAAAATGCCAAATATTGAAGAGATTTTACAAACAAAATGTATATTCTGAGTTTTGGGGGAATAACCTCTGAAGATCTATTCATTCATTCATTCATTCATTCATTCATTCATTCATTCATTCATTGGCTTTTGTATAACTGGTAAGCTGAGAAATAGACAAAAATTTATTACACAAAACACACACACACAATTTATTTTATATACATTTTTTTTTTCTTTTTTTAGAGTCAATCGTTTTCGAAATATTTCGAGTTATTTGTTTCAGTTTTAAGCTACTTAAACTTTTCTCAAACGGGAGGTCCTATTTTTTGTCTCTCTTTTGTTTACTCCCGGAAAGCAAAGAGATCCGAATTTCAATTGTTTCACATACCGACCGGCTTTTAAAGGATTTGACTATCGCTTTAGCCTAGCGTACTCCCTTATTTTTGCTCTGCTTACAAAGAATCAAGTAAGAAGAGCAACTCTGCTACTGTTTATCTCGATTACCAAGATGTAAAGATAAAAGAATAATCTTTTGTAGGAAAAGCCAGAGAAAGTAATGTGAATGGAACACATCAGATTTTTAGAAAAATATCCCTGTGTGTATTTGTGTGAGTATGTGTGTGTATGTGTGTGTGTGTGTATCTGTGTCTGTCTGTTAACAGCATAACCTCATAACGAAATGTCCGAGAAATGCCAAACTTGGTATACAGTAGCAATAGGAGGATACCTCTATTTTTCGATAATCGATGATGATTTTTGAGCATGATTCTCGATACTTATTTTATAAAATAAAATGTAGAGGTGATAGTTTATTCACTGAACTATGTTCTCATTAGTAGTTTTCTATCTATAAAGGCATGTAACCGATTTTGGCGAGTACTTTGCACAGTTTTATTTGATGTGGCTGTGTTGAACCAATATAACTTCTTGCAGAGAGAATGTTGGTTTGTTCAATATTTTCAATATCCCGGCATCATGATCTGAAGCGACAGAAAACTCGGCATTGTTTTTTCAATAAATACTGTCTATTTCAAAATACGTAGGTCCGTACTTCACTCATGTTTTATTCAATATCACTGCTGCACTTTGATAAAGCAAAATATTTATGAAAATTAGTCCCACGATATACCTGTAAGCTACTCTCGTGACCCGAGTTTGATTTGGCGAACACAAACAAACCGATGGAATAAAGTAACAAATATTCCCATGTGCGACATTATTTCGCATCATAAGTTCGGATTTGTTTCTGTTAGATTCAGCGGTCACCGGAGCAGGTAAATGAGAGTGAGTCATCAAGTTAGAAATGCGATTTGGTGCGTCGGCTAAATTAGTTTCATTCACAACTTAGTTAACACTGCAGGTTTACATAAGTACCTCTACTCCATTTCCCAAGTTTTGCATGTTTTCATATAGACACGACTATGGAATATTGAATTTATTGAGCTACAGGAAACGCATTCGAGGTCTGTCAAAACGTACAGTGTAGCAACTCTTTGGGGACACTTGTGAGACAATAACATGGTGTTCATTCCTTATCTAGCATATAATAAACCTAACAACTTTGAAAATGCAACATTTAAACATGTAAAGGTATCGAAAAACAACATCAAAAGTATACCGCAAGGTATTAGACATACTGAGTATAGAGATTCTAAGGCTTCGAGATCCATCCCTAGTATTTAATTTCATCATCATCATCATCATTATCATCATCCAAAGATGCAACACAAAAAATGGATCAACGAGATTGATTAAAATGACATCTATGCAAGATATGTATACGACAAATAAAATCTAATCATGAGTTTTCAGGCAATAGTCATGTGAAGCCCTCTATGTAGGAGATTTGTAAGCATTATTTTATATAACTTGTATACCATAAGATATAGACAAAGCCGTACTGTACAAAATGTGTGTATGTTTAAAACTCACAATTTATTTAAAATAGCATCGACCTTTTTCAAGATATATGTTAATATTGGGTTCAAGTTTTTAATAATTTTGTTGTGTTGCTTCTCGCAGTTATGGAAACAGTAAAAAAAATATTTAAGCTAACATAGAGCAATAATAGCTTTCAAACGTTTGACTATCGATTCGGCTTCCTCTATCCTGCTTACATCTACAATACAATTTGTAATGATACTTTTTCTGCAAAGGTGCAGATACATAGTTTCCGTAAGAAAAGTGTGTAGAAACTACATTAAAAATAAATAATAGTACGTACAGAAAGACGTATGTTATAACACATCAGATCCCGCCCCCCTCCAACCAGTTCTCTCGAGGCCAGGATTGTGCGATTCATTAAAATGAGTTATTGCTTTCTTGTTAAGGCGACAGAAGGCCTGCATCATAATATAGTATAAGAATGAAGGTGATAATATTATCATGTTAAAACACGATTATTCGGCTCATTTAACAGTTCGTGGAACAATGGAATCATTCTGTTCTACAGCCTTGATATAGTACCCTCTGTAATTATTATTAAGGGCATGCAGAGGTGGCTAGCCTGGTGATATAAGCCAGTCTTTTGTCAGTGTTTTGCACTGTCGTTAAGTCCAGCTTTGACTGTTTGTTAAATACTTCCTCTTTTCCTTGAAAATCTGTATTTCTTGTTCGTTTTCATCTCAATTCCCAAAGTTAGTTATTTCAAATCAGAATGGCGGAAGCACTTGTTATATTTATTTTGCTTTTTAGATATTTTTTATAGAATTTCACTCAAAAATGTAATAACAATAATATAAATAAAAATAATAACGTGATATAAAAATTCGAATTGAGGAACCAAACACGTCACAACTTGTTATTTTCCTGCTTTCCATAAGCTTGGAAAGTTTTGCATCTATTTTCTCTACCCGTAACCTATGTTGCATAGAAAAAGGATTGCATTTTGTCCAACAATTCTAAGCATTTGAATAATTCTCCTTAAAAGTAAATTTTGAGAACACCTGAATCCAACAAAGGAATTTTTAGAAAAAGCTCCTTGTACATCTGTGTGTGAACAGAATAACTCAACACATCACTAGGTTTTCTTCATTTTTATGAAACAAACTCATTAACTTCCTCATTCATACTTGCCAGTGGAAAATGATCTTTATTAAAGAAACCTTTCAGCTCCCAGCCGGGAGAGCCACTGGGTCAACATGCTGAGTACTCGATCGCAAATGGGGGTTTCCAGTAGTTTTACTAAATGCCATAAATGTACTTGTAATTTTAAAATCAGATTTTTCTCCTGGATTGTCAAATACTTAATTTGTCTACCGCTTAATGCTATTGACTTGCAAATATCAGAAGTTGTATTACATTAATCATTGCATAAATAATTACAACCTGGAGTTGAAGTTAGGATTTTTTTTATTTTTGTCACCTAATATATTCCCGAAAAGGCACTGTATTTAATTAACATAATAGATGGACATATAGAATAGTTAATCCTTAAATCAATATAAAATATATGCCGCAAATTTTTGCTGAATATGACTTTCAAATTAATGCCACCTTGCTATAGCTAAATATTTAATTGCTACTTTTTAGGTGTTAAATTTGTAAAACAAAATAAAAAACAGATTGCAGTTTCTGGACGGTAGCAGATAATAAAACCTGGAAAGCGCATTTTCAGCCTTAAATACCATTTCGGTTAAACTTTTACTTTGTTTTATACATACTATCTGTATGCTTTTATATATTGACAATTAAGAATGGTATATTATATTTAATCAAAATAACATATTTTCCGGAAAACACCAAACCATCCTAGCAATTCTTTTGGAAATTTGGTTCTTTCAATTGAAACGCTCTGCATAGAGGAGTTGCCATATTAAATTATCGGAAATTATATATATATATTGCAGTTTAATAGAAGTGTCATCAACTCACCAAGCATAAATGGAACACCCGATATATTGCATTTCTATTTCTGCCCAACATTATGTACTATTCTTTTAATCAGATTACAATTTTAAAAATAATGATAAAATACGTGTTTTTGTCAAATGCCTAAAGCAAATTGTCTGAATACTTCTTTTAGCTTTTGGTAACATTCTTTTGTAGACAAATCCATCAGGCAAAGCAACTTAAGCGCTAAAGATATGAAAATTTTTAAGTGCGAGAAAATCCAGTGTAAAATAATATTCATTGAAGTAGATAATTTACGCACGGCGGAAAAAAAGTGCAGATAACAAGATCAGCTTTAAGAATACACAAAACAAATATCTGATATTCTTCAAATCTTCAGCCATTTTTCATAGATACCTTCCCTAGTGCTATTAAATAATGGATTAATTTGTGCAGTATGCTCTGAGCTCTCTATAATTCAAAACTATTTCTCCTTCGTCTCTTTTGCTTAAGCTTTATGCCAAATATACTAGAGTCTACACACTCAATGTGAAAACAATATTTTAGAATGCAGTCCAAGCATTATTAATGTCCCTCCAGCTGCACTTTGGTAATTAATGTCTGAGTGCAAACAGTAATTATAGTGCTGATGCGAAATGTCAAGGAATTAAAACAGATATTGATATGCAACAACCTGGTGCGAGGATGCCTTAGCCAAGAAGAACCTCGTCCAAGATCATTAGGCGTACAGCGAGTAGCAGCTGTGCCATTGTTATTAATATACGCTCAGAAAGACACACTACACCAGCAGAGTCCTACAGGGAAACATTCCGAAGGCCCCATTCCATATGCAGGTATGCAATCACGGGACAGCTATAATTAAATATGTTTAATGTGGCGTGCAAAACGGCACTTTGGACTCTCAGTTATTTGCTTAAAGTTGTATACTTACACCTGTTGGATTATATTTCCAGTTTGGAAAGAAAACTCAGTAAAACGTCTCAAATATATTGAAATTTTTATTTTTGCTAATTTTGTTCACCGTGCTTTGGAACAGACAAAAAGTATTATGGTTGTTACCGAGTATACAGGAATCTCGAGTTAAACCTAATTTTCTTAAACATAAAATGTATTTTAAGAAGCGATCCCTCTAAAACAGTGAATATTTTGTGAATCTTTTAAGTTTTTCTGTTATTGATGTTGAAAGACATTCTATTTTTGTATATTTATTAGACTTTTCCTATTATTCATTAGTAGGCTAGTAGGTAAATGGTAATATTCTGGAACACATTTCTTGTCTAACAATGAAAATGAGGAATCAGCATTTCATTCCATTGTCAAGTTAAAAAAGAATATTTGAAGTATAGCTATTCAAGGTTAATAAAGAGAAGGACTGTGTGCTCTTTATATAGATATTAATATATATTTTTTTCAGTCGAAACTGATTACAATAAATTTGTTTCTTACTTAATTTATAATACAAATAAAGAAGGATATTAATGTCTTATTGACTGGTACAAAACGTAAAACCAGAATTAAATTCTGCTCTCTTTGAAAGCGAAGTGGCTAAATAATAGATTGTACATATGCTTAAGATTTTAGTGATAAACAAAATATATATATATATATATACCTATGTATAGTCAAAAAGTATTATAGGATTTAAATTGGATTAAATTAGATTTAGAATCTCTTTAAATATTACATTTTGCGAACGTTATGTGGCTTATATATAAACTATTTCTCGAAATCTTCTGCATATTACTACAAATATTTACTGCCAGACCCTTAAAATGTTTCTCGCTAAAATGGTCTTTACATCCAAATTATTCAACATTTAGAGACACGAAAAAAATGAAAATTTATATAATGTAACATGTGAACTTTTAAGACTGTTTTCTTCTTTTCTACAATTGGGAAACGCTTTTTATCTTTGACCAATTCGTAAAAAAACCAAAATGAGGTATTTGTCTTCTAGAAGACTTTAAAACCAGGCTTGTCTCAACTTGTGGAACATGAGGACAGATTATTCTAAAGTTTAAAACGTCTGATAATGATAACATCCGATTTGTAAGAAGCAAAACTCATTTTCTTAAAAACATCTGAATTCTTCTTGGATGTTCCTAAGCATTATAGCTTCAAAACAACAAGGAGTAGACCAGATACTATAACAGATATATTTCAAATGAGCTACAAAAATAGACAATTTTACTCTCAACTATGAACACATTTTATTGTTATACATTTCACGTGCAATCTGAGTCTAACTCCAGCAGCAAGCGCTTGGCAGTTGTTTTGGAGCTCGAGGGGTCCATTTGGTTGATGACAGGGAAAGCATTACGTGAAATCAATAAAACAAAAGAACAACTGAATACGCTACCGTTTTGTCACTGTGACTAGAGGAGTCTTAAAATGTAATGTCTTTAAATACTAGCACTCTAAAACTAGTTAATAATAATTTGAAGTTACACAATAAAAATTACAATGTATAAACTTCTGTCGAATTTTAAAACACATAACTGGCACAGTGCGTTGTTGCAACTTTGGTATTACAAAAATACCAAGGGATCCAAAGCTGTGAAAGATATGCAAAATTAATAAAAATTTTCTTCCTCTTTACTGGTTTCTAGACACTCTTGGAACCTATTCTTCCGCCCGTGAGCACTTCTTTACGAACGAAGAGATCCTCAAAACTATTTATAAATAATTTAATGTACACAACCACATTAAATGGTCCAAAACATGCATGTCCGATGAAATATCGATATTGAATGTTTAAACGGAACCCATTGTTGAACTTCTCAGTGATAGAGTAAACATGTGGCACGTTACATTCATACGACTTTCCTCTGTGGTATGTAGTGGATGTACAAGTTATTCTTAAGGAAGTTTATTTTCCTATCTGCCTTATTTCATTTTATTCGAGTTAACCCTTCCCTACATTACGTTATAGATTAACGGAAGCAGCGATAGCCAGAAATGTTAGAATTGTAACCTTAAAAAGCCATATTGCTTCCTTGACATCACGGCAAGCAACTGAAAATCGACAATACTTTAAAATAATAACAATAATAAGCACTGAACAATTCGAGCCATCAAGAAGATATATTTCTGAAATGGCTAATGCCACAAAACTGTATTTTAAATAAATTGTGTGTTTTAAAAGATCTATATTATCTTATGTAGTAAGTCGATCGCTTAGAGCTTCATAAGCTGTTCCCAGAAAATTCAGAATATACATTTTATTTGTCATGTGGATTACTTTGATAAATGGCATTTTAATCAAAATCATTACAGCCACTTTTTTTTTTTTTTTTTTTTTTTTTATAAAATAAAAAAGTTTCAAAGAATGTTCCATTTAAAGGGTGATTAGAAAGGAACATTTTCTGGAAAATATTTTTACCATATCCATGCAACGTTATGAACTTAACCCTTTATTGCCTGTCGGTACCTATAAGTTCCGCTTGCTTTAAGCGTATCTATGCAAATAGGGTTGTACTCTAATTTCATGTTATTACTAAGCTTCAACCATAAACGACAAGTAATCAAGACTTTTATGTTGTAAAAATATATGCAATATTTGCCCTAAAATTGCAGTGATTTTATTTAAATAAATAAAAATGTAAAACCCGATATAACTACAGCCAAATGTTATCCTATTAGATTCCAAGCATCAGACCGATTATTTTACTTGGGCTCTCCCCGTCATTTACCACAATCACTGGGATTTGAACTTGCAACATTTGGCTTTAAATGGATAGCCAGTCCATTACCTATCATCTAACAATCATGGACATTTGAACCACTTTTTTTGTTAGTGCCTTTGGCAGGATTATGAAAACTGGTTTAGAAGAATTTAGACTTCTAACTGGGAGCAAAAAGATGAATAAAGGATCTACATTTATTTTATTTTCTATTTTTTCTATTATTTTATATAATAGTTTTATAGGTTTATTCCCATATATTTTTACAAGAACTCTCCCTGCACTAAATTATTCTTAAAAAGCTTATAATTCTATTAACTTCATGCTAATCAGTAAAACATTAGCAGAAATAGCCATATTACTTGCTTACTTGTAAGTAGAGGTGAAATAAGGGAGTGCCATAGGTTAAAGTGATAATCAAAAGCTAGTTGCTATGTCACTGAAGTTCCTTTGTTTGTATGGACAGCAGTTGTCAAATTCCTATATGAGAAATGTATAAGTTTTTCATAGCAGAAACCAAAAATAAGGAATGTCACAAAAATGACGAACTCCACGAAAAAATGTGTACAACATAAATTGTGTGTTTTAAAGGGCTCTACATTTTTTGTGTAGTAAGTTTTTGTCTATCTCTTACGGTTTAGCAGTTATTCAAAATTTAGTAAAATTCATCCAGAATAAACTAATCTTCAGAGGCTATTCCCAGAAATTTCAAGATATACATTTTATTTTTCAGATAAATATCTTTAATATACGAAATTTTAATCAAAATCGTTAGAGCCATTTTTGAGAAAATCAAAATTTTCGAAAAAAGTTCCATGTAAAGTGTAGTCGGGGTGGCGAATTTTTCTCAAAATCTTCGTGTCGCATCCCTGGAAGATACTAAACTTAAATACCAAGTTTGGTATTTTACCTACTTTTCGTTTTTGAGTTATCGTGTTCACAGACACACGTCCACACACACACACACATACACGGACCTTTTTCCGAAAATGTTTTTTTTTTTAGATAAAGGGGACCCTAAAACATATATTTCCGCTGAAATCCCGGTATCAAATTTTTTGGTGGAGTGCAATACATTCTCTATACACTATGTACATAGTGCCTATAGAGAAAGTAAAAATGGCATATGTAGTATACTAATGCAGGCAACTAAGGGTTCAACACCATGTTTGGCATTTATCTGAGATTTCGTTATTGAGTTATGCTGTTCAGGACATGCCTGCGGGGACCTTTTTCTTAATATGATTTTTTGTTCAACGGGGCCTCAAAACATATATTTCGGTAAAATTTCGATCGAATTTTTGGATTGAATACAATTTTATAGCTACATGTACGTTGTTGAAAAATAAAACTGAAGAACGTGCACTGCAGTTTCCCGCAATTTGCGATGATGTAAATAATGACATCAACAATTATTAACTCAAAAATCTGTTCACTAAATTAAAGGACTTGAAAATGCTCTGACAGTTCTCTTAACATTTCGAATACAGCTAACAATCTACAAAACAAATTATGTTATAAACAGGTTTGAAAAACATAGTTAATGAACCTGTGGAACCGATATAAGATATCTCCCGGGTTGGAAGGGAGGAGTGTATGTACTCAGTCAGGAGCATGCGCAGGACATATCTCCCTCTCCCACGTAATCGGTCGCCCGTTCTAAAATAGCGCCACTCCGTCTATCTTTAAACCATTGCCGTGTCCATTTATATCGAATGTTTTGGCTCGGTTCCCGGCCTTTAAACAGAGAAAAACATTTAATTCCTCGGCGATGTAGTCACCGCGACGCTTCTGGCAACCTGCTGGCTACTGTTTGATTACATAACGCTACGTCACGGGGCACATTAGCTGGACGCTTATTTTCAGTACCAAACACTCCGGCACCCTTCAAAAATGGCAACGAGTAGGAAGGAAGGCCGGATTTGTTGTCGTGACGTAACATCTTGCAGTGCACTTCAAGACGTAGGGGTTTGTTGCTTGTTCAAGGGTCGGACGCCTTGGCTAACAGCCCAGAAACCCGTTTGTGACGTCACGATAAGGTCGTCCAGTGTTCGGCAAACTTCGGTTGGATTTCCTTATAAGGAGAAAGCAGACGTTTTGTATTGCTGGAACTTCGGATTTTTGCAGAAGCGTTCCAGGTTCGATACCCGGACAGGTCACTGAGGCACCCCATTGATAACTCTGACATCCCCACCCTTGTTCGCAACCCCTACCTTTCGCTCGTTTTCGCGGCCGCCGCCGAAACGACACGAATGCCACGTTCCAAGAGCTATAAGCAGACGGTTACGTCATTTTGACGTCATAATCACGCTGCCCTGCTGCAGTGGTGGGGGGCACCATGCGGTTCCGAGCGCCGCTGGAGGGGAGCCGCGCCTCCCTATTGGCCGCTGTCGTGAATCTCTGTTTCCAAATCGGGAGAGAAGCTTCATTCATAAAACTGAAGTGCTGTGCGCGAAGCGGCGACAGTCCGGGAGTAGTCGTCAGGGTGGAAGGTTGCGTCCGTCCGGGTGACGTCATCGTGCTACCCCTAACGAGAGACCTTGACCCAGTGGAGGGGCGCCACGGCAAGTTAGTGCTTGTTTTTGTGTCTTGTGTTTGTGCATGAGTGCAAGTGGGGATATCTGACTGTATACCCGCGCGCGAGCCTAGAGGCGAGGGATCCTTTTTCGTGTGACGCCGTGTCAAAGACGTCCTCAAAGCTGACGGCCACCGGGTGCGTGTTCTGGTTTCCCCTCCTCCCACCACCCACATCCTGGACCTGCCACGTCCTCGCCCCTACCTCTCCCTCCGCAGGCACCAGCACGAGTACGGGCGCTGACGAAGACCAGGTCACCGATACCCCGCCACCACTTCCGCTACTAGAACCATTATTCCAAAACTCCCCCGACACCGACGAGGATGACGGCGTTACTACCTCGGCTCTAGGACATGTTCCCGAAGAGCCCTGTTTAGAAACACTAACCACCCTAGAACCCTTACCTAACAGCGACGATAACGCCGCCGACGTCATCCTGGTCGTCTCCACATCCTCCGCCACGCCTCCCGTGGCCGCCCTAGAAGCTTCCTCCTCTTCCTCTTGCTCAACGACGTGTTGTTCTGATCCCACAGGCGCGTCGACGACTGCTGCCACCTCCTCGGCGGGAGCGACCTCTTCAGCATTGCCGCCGCCTTCCGCATCCTCTTCGACGATGATCATGGACGGACTGGACACGCTAACGCCGGGACAGTCGCATCACCACCATCATCACCCGACGTCGGCGCCCACGGCCGCAGCAGCCTTCATCGTGACTGAGGCCGTAGCCGCGGCAGCCGCCCATCACTTCAACGTGCTCAGCTTCGACACGTGCCTCTACAACAAGGAGCCGCCGTCGTCCTCAGTTTCCTCTGCCATAGGCGGCGACGCTTGCGGCAGCGATCGTCATCTTCACCAGGGCGACAGAGCCCGAAGGCCGGGGAGTGCAGCCTCCGCGGTAGCCACCGCAGCGGAAGACGAGGCTGCCGCACCGGAGGCTCAGCCCGGAGACCTCAACACCCCTGTCACCACTTCCGGTGACATCCCGTCCTTCTTCGGACCCTCAACCGTCGTAGAACCACCCCCTATTACAGGTAAGTCTTTAATTTTCATCTCCTAAGTGTAATCAATTTGACTTCATCGATTTTTGTCCCAAAAATGTTGCCAAATGCCATTCAATCAGCACTGAATCGTACCCAAATTAATTTGAATTACATAATTATCATAAACAAGTTCTTCAAAGTTCAAATAAAGCGAAAACTTTCTGCTTTGACAATCTTTATCACTACTCCAAACATAAGTATTCATTAAATACGCTTTATTATAACAATGGAATCCTAAATCACTTACAGTATAGACCTGTCGTTATTCTGGGGGGGAAAAAAACAAACAAAAACGTGGTGCTCTATAAATGCCCGAAAATATACATTTAAATCATTAAGGTAAGGATATTTTTATAGTTTAGAGGTGTACAGGTTCTGTATCAAGGCTAGTGTAAAACTAGTTTTATTAGTCTGAGGAAAAGCTGTAATTATTTTATCCAAAGTTCACAAACATTCGTAGCAGCAGTAATATATGTATGCTTCATTTTAGCATATTTTTAAAGAATAATTTCTGTGAAATTCAGTTAAATAGCTATTACTAGAGTATTTGAATCAGAGCACTGAAGGTTTAATTGCCTCACTTTAACAAAACTCGACAGAAAAGCAATCACTTTATTTCAGTATATACGAATGCATGAAGTAAACAGATGGCCTGAGGGATGGGGTAAAAAGTGACATTCGAAGTTGACGTAACTTTGTCACCAAAAGTAGAATAGTGAGCGCTGACATCAGTTCATCTTCCCAAGGATGTTCGCGAGAAACAACTGAAGTTTGCCGCTTGACTGTTATGAGCGCATGCGCCTTGTCTCTCTCTTTTCCCGCGGCGCCCTCTCGTGTTCCTGGAAAAGGAACCACATGTGAAAATTAAAGAGCACGATTTTTCGTTTTTTATACCACCTTTTTATTCGAATTATAGCTCGCGTAGCGTATGTCATTAAAACAGTACTAAGAGGATGTAATGCAAGTTCTAGAAGAGTTCCTTTCTTGTCCTAAGAGGTGACTATATAATTTCTTTCAGCGTGAGAACTCTGAGAGGTTTATTTTTGCTGTTTAAATATTTCACAGCGGTGTAATGGAGACAGGTTCCACAAAGTCGTATAAGTAGCGCTTTTTGAACAAAAACTGATGAAGTTATCTTAAATAACATGAAAACGTATATACTTCTCTTATTAGTCTGAGGTGCTGCATAACTACCTGAAGGGTAGTAGTTTGAATTTTTAATTTTCGTTGTTTTTAGTGAAAAAGTATAGTTCATTATTGACAGCAACAGGTAATCTAAAAAAAGCTGCATAAGAGATTATTAGCAATCAATAACAAATTAGTAAAATCATTGTTTACTTTTAATCAATATAGTATTTCATGTTATTTCAAGCATGTTTTAGCCTTTAGAATGTAATAAATAGTTTACAAATATATCATAGCACTGCTGGTTTACCACTGAGTAACCTTAAAGCAGATATGCATTGCAGAAAATGAAGTTGCTCTTGTTAGGAATTTACAGAAATGAAAGGTGTTCAACATAATTGTAGATTTTCGCAATATCACGTTGTTTATTATGCAGCAAACTCGTAAAACAGGTAGAGAAATCGAAGAATAAACACAAAACTGCTGAAAACTGACCTAACACTGCAAAATAAGATAACAAAGCATTATCGTTGATAAACAGATACAAGCGTTGGGCTTCCTTCAGAATTTATGAAGAATGTGGAGGTGAGTTTATGGCAGTCTTTTAATTTCATTCTTTAAAGTTTGAAAATACTTATTGTTTTTTCTGAGCAAAATAGGGCATCTTACAGGTGAAGTTTAACCAGTTAAGCATCAGGCGCAGGGGCATCAACCCTAACATTAAAATCAAATTAACAAAAAGTCTCTTTTTAAAAGAGACAAATTTAAAGTAGGCAATACTCTCTTACTCTTTCATAAATTCCAGAATAATAAACTCCATGTTGACTTGAAGAATTTAAATATCATGTACAAGCCCCCTAATCATTTCGAAATAAAATATTTGTTAGGTTAAAAGTGTAGAAAATTCGGGAAACTGCTTCAGACAATCTTGTACCACTCCTGCAAAACTTGAAATTGAAGCACATGATTGGCCGGGATAATCGATATATGACTTCAAATTTATATATCTTGTTAGTCTACCAAAATGAGTGGTCATCATTTAGTTTCGAAATAAACAAGAAGGCAAAAATCTTAAATAGAGGCAATTTTTGATTGATTATATCTCGTTGAAATTTGTTTATATAATCATAAACCTTAATAAATTACGCAATAATAATACGTTGACTTACGCAAGACGGAGATGATGGGATACTTTGGTCATATGCAGAGTAACGAGTGGTACAATCGAACTTTACAAACTGACATAAACTTCATGCAGAAGATGAATGAGCTTAATTGAGCTAATGTAGCTTAATATAAAATAAGGCGTCTCAAGCCAATGTTCCTGAATTACATTGAAGTCTCCCCATCCCAAAAATTGATCCGAAATGGAGAAAGATTAACATTTGCAGGGTATTACGTAGCGGCTATTACTCATGGCTTCGTCGAAACGCCGTTGAGTCAAGCTAAGCAAGCTGGCGAGAAAATGCCAGAAAGTGATGCAATGTCAAACGGATTTGGCTGAGAAAGGGGTATGCGCAAGTTAAAAGTGAGCAGAAGTGCCAAGATCGGCCATTTCACGCGTCACATTTGGTTACAACTGAACATCGATGTCATGGGAACGTGCCTGTTGCCTTTGAGGTTTACGAACTTGCGGTGCGTTTGAGAGTTAAAGGTAATTCCGACGTCGATATTCGGAATTCCGGCGTTGATTTCCTTTCATATTGAAATGGAATACTCTAGTAGTACATAAGGTCTTTGATTCCCGAAAATAAGGGTAAATAAATATTGACGTTCCATATAAACGAAAGGAAACTCACATTTTATTGATTTTTTCATAATAGCCGTTTTTATCCGCAAAATTTTGAATTTTCACTTTCTACCTGTAACAAACATTAGCTGATTTCAAAAAAAAAATTGGATAAGTACAGTATTTTTGGATTCTTTGCGAATGTTTGTGTATACAACTGTCTCAAACTTGCGAATTTTTGCTTGGTTAAAAACTGAAAAAATCATTCAAAGAAAGAACGTTCAAACCATAGGTATGAGGGAGAGCTATTAAACAAGTTTATTCGAGGTCAATGACACTTGCAATTAAACAGCAATATGAACATAATTTTTAAAGAGTGTTAATATACTGGGCGTGAAAGAGATTTTTATTTTTATCTTTAAATTGTTTATTTTATTTAAGGTTGAAGTTTTCTTTTAAAGGTTTAGTTAAGTAAGTAAATAAATTTATTAAGTTATCTTTCCATTGTATTCTTTGCACATCCAAATATGTTGGATGATTTCGGTTTCTGTTTGAGTTTATTTCATTTAATAAATTATGATTGCACTAAGATTTCAAGCTTTTTCCTTATTACGCCTATATTTAATGTCTTGCATAATACTTTATACGAGATATAAAGCAGCCCTAAATATTAGTTCTTATTTAGCCCACTGAGAAATCCTAACTTATATGAGTAAAATTATTAAAAGGTTTTTGTTTGTATTGTTGGAACCAGCTGAAAAATTCAATTACGCAACCGAGATTTGAACATCGTTCTAACAAAACAAAAAAAAAAAGAACCTAATCCAAGTCTCTCTACAAAAAACTGATTACAGCGAAAACGGGAGCGTAAGGTATAATTAGGGTACTACATAAATTGTCTCGCCCAAAGTAACAGTTTAACTAAATTCGAAATGTTTATAAATTTAGACGATGGAAACACATTTTTACGTGTGCACCAAATTTTCAAGGGAGCGGTAGTGGAACGACAAAAGTCGGCTCTCAAATTGTCACAAGATCCGATAGTTCGTCTCTTCCTCTGTAGACGTCACTTCCGTAGATGCCGACTTACTTCCGCCTTGAAACAAGCGTTCCTCATTGCTAGTCTCAAATATAAGCCAGCATAATCACGATAATCCAACATGAAATGAATGCTAATGTTGCCTTCAATGGCCTCTGTTTTAATATATTTACAGGCGGATTCATTGCATAAAAGGTTTAGGAAATTTAATTATTCCTATTTCTTAGAATATTTATAAAATGCCAATACTACAAACAAAATTATTTAGCATTAATGCTGTACTTTTACGACATATGCGTTCTTCTACAGTTCATTTGAACAAAAATTTCAAAGCTACTCAACACCTGTTATCGTTGGTCTGTCTGTCTATCTGGCTGTCTGTCTGTCTATCTGGCTGTCTGTCTGTCTGTCTGTCTGTCAGCCTGGGGTTCCCATACGGGGTTGAAATTCTCATGAAAGAGTTAGAATAAATTTATAAACAAAAGCTGTGCTTAAAATTAATATAATTTTTACTAGAAAGGCTCTAGGAATTTATGACTTTTAAACAAAACACTTTTCCTGGATTTTTAAATATGAGACTTCAAAGAACATTTGTTGACAATTTCAAGTTGGTACAACATTAAAGTTGATTTATAGAGAACCTTCTAAAAGTTGTCGCTTTTAGGCAACACTTTTTTTTTTTTTTTTTTTTTTTTTGGATTCGAAGAGTATTTGTATGTAAATACGAAATTTGGTTTAACATTTGTAAACCTGCCTAAAACATTACCACAACTACAATAATCGTTCCAATTACGAAGTTCAAATATTATACAAAGAAGTTTTAAGAAACCACTCGCCTCTCATTAAAATGGCCCGAGTTCGTTCCCAGGGGACGGCATGTGGGATTTGTGGTGGACAAAGTGGCGCCTGAACGTGTTTTCTCTCGGTTCCCCATCCTTCATTCTACCAACTGCTCTATCATCGCTCTTCCTATCACTCATTTCACCTTTATTTTATATCATCCTCTTCCCCACTCTCATTCTGAGAGTCGGATGACCATCCCTCATAGCTTCTCTGTGACCTAGAGCCTCTGCTCCTCAAAGGTACCTGACCCCATGCGCTGACTTCTGATCCTACATACGAGGAGGGTAAACAGAAGAACAGCAGTTTTTATAAAATGTGTGTACGCGTGTCACATCTGCTGTAGGTCGGTATAAAATTATATATAGTTTATGCGAAGAACCTTTAATTTCTACCATGTTATGAATGCTCTTGAAATTCGAAACTATTGGCTATCTCTTATGGTTTCCCCGTTAGATCTGTGATATTGTAAACGCAGTGAAACATTTTCCAAACAAGGGTATAGGGATTTTCTAAAAACCGTCCTCTGAACTCGTGAAGAAATTTAATATTTACAATATTCTGCATGTGTTAACATATAGTGGGGAATAATGAGGCACGCATTTCGGGTGAAATCTCAGTTTCGACATTTAAAGTAAATTAGTTTCTCTACCTTGTGGGACAGGTAGAGAGTTAAAAATCTTATAATTCTTATTATTTCCTGAAAATGAGGAGAATTTGTTTTCCTGAACAGGTGCGGAAATTGTTACAAGAAAGGAGAAGAAAAGGAGAAAGTGAAGCTCGAAGAAAAATAATGAAGAAGAAGATAAACCAAGAGAAACGAAATGAAGACTCTGAAAGGTCAAAACCTGTGAATAAGAAATCTAAGGTAGATCCCAAAGGCTGTAGTGAGCTTAAAATGAATACACATCGACGAAGAGTCTAGCTCGGCTCTGTGAAAGAAATAGCGCAAAATGTTAGCTTGTTAACTTCTTTTTCTAATAAAATAAGAATCATTGGTTGCGAAATTTGTTGCAGTTGTTTAAAGGTGGAAATAACGATATTATAACAATAAATATTTTATGTTTCTTAATGCATAAGTTTCCTTAAAAATAAATACAGTACATAATACAACAATTTCAAGTTAAATAGTGGCATATCTCAGAGGGGTTCGAAGAACATTGAAAAGGCGTGCATAAAATGACCTTGACCTACTTTTATAATTGGATTTCCGGGTTTCCCCGAAGGCAGGTGGGGGTGGTAAGACAATTCACGCCAAGTGTCACCGTTGTTTACCTTCGTGAAGCCGTACTAAACTTTCGTTTGGTGTTTCACGCCTGTAGGTCAAGGGTAACGGATGTTAACCCCAACCTGTCATTCTGGGAGGGAGGGGGGGGTAATCCATGTCTGATGGCAAACACTTCTAGCCTTACAAGTACACTCTGGACCTTGAAGGGTTTCAGTACTTTACTATTTTATTTGATCCGATAGTTACAAGGTTGATGATACATGAGGATCAATATCAAAATATATGTAATTTAACATAAGCTCCAAGATATTTTTACCAATTGACATTTCATTGCAACTCTACGGGAATTTCACACAATAATTCATTTTTGTATGCACTTCATGATAATCGAAGAATAATGTCTTCATAGAAATATAGTGCATATTTTATTATACGCAGGAAGCAACATTCAACTGTTAATAAAACAAGTTCATATTTGTTCAGCATAAGCTCATAACAGACAAATTAATGGAGGGAAGGATAATACCTACATCGGGGACGCTTCAAACGTAATTAGATTTAAGTAACAATTACACAAAAGTTATTCTAATTAATAAAATATATATTTAAAGGAAAAAATACTCTATTGTCTAATACTCAATAATTCGCCAAAAATCTTCGTTTCATAAATGGCGAGTATTACAAAAATGCTATCTGTGTGTTGCCATGTTCTCTTTACTAATACGTTTGGATATCGTTTATGTTTCCCGGTTGTTAACAATCCTAACGTATATAATAACAATGGAAATTACCAACCAAGCATATTGTAGAACTTTAAAAGTGCTAACTAAATTGTACATATCAGTCCACTATCTCAAAAAAAAAAAAAAAAAAAAAGTACGTAAAGAAGTAGTGCCGGGCTTAACAACATTTTCTGCAAATAGGCTTCACTGACGTTTGCATTCAATTTGGCCTTTATGCTACTGTTAAGTTTTAGACACGTGTTTACTGATGAGGAAACACACATCTCTACACTGTTACACACTAGGTACAATGGGTTTTAAACTAGCAAAATATGTTAAAATTTCGTTAAACAACAATCATTGGAATTACTACAATATACATAGTTATTTCTGTCTTAGAAAATGAATTCGTTAATATGTTTGAACAGTATGCTAAGAAAAAGAAGTTATCAATGTAGGTAATTACTTATAGGTTGACAATCCCACAAAAAAAGAAAACGTGCTTGCCCGCACTTCCGTCACAGATCGTTAAGAATGAACGGCTCACAGCGAATCTACCCGAAAGGATATCGATATATCTCGATCAGCTGGTTGCCTTGCCCTGCCCTGCCTTGCCCCAGCGAAACGTAGGGGTGGACTCTCCCAGCTGACTGAGACAGATCAATAAGGACATCGTGACGCCCGGCTATCATGGGAAATTTCCCTGAAACGGGAGGGAAATTTCCCTCAACGAACCCTCCCACGCATATTTTGATAGCAATTTTCGCCATACGAGTTCTCTTACTCAATAGTTGGTGTTGATTTAAAGGCAAACGCTCGGGGTGGCCCGTCATTAACTAAAACCGTTCCAAAGGGCCATGAAATTGAGAGGCGCAGTTAACTTCCCGCACTGTGCCAAAGTAACCAATTGTTTTCTTAAGACAAATTAAACAAATAATTGTACACTCAAATATGAACCAAATGCCAAAAGTAATCCCTATGTGCTCTCTTTCTTTAGTTTCTATAATGATATTGGAAGATCGAAAATACTGCAAATACATTCCAAATCATCCATTTTCAAATATTGTGAGAGCCTCAGCACTATTTAAAGACAAATACTACAAATATATTCCAAATGATCCATTTTCAAATTTTGTACGAGCCATTGCACAACTTAAAAGACAATGCTGCAAGTATATTCCAAATCTTCCATTTCAAATGTTGCACGAGTCGCAATTTAGAAGACTGCAAATATTCCAAATCATACATTTTTGAAATGTTGTAGGAGTTACAGCACAATTTAAAAGGCAAATGTTCCAAAAATATTCCAATTAATCCTTTGTGTGTGTGTGTGTGTGTGTGTGTGTGAATGTGTGTAGTTTAACATCCTTTAACCAAGTAGATCATATCGGTGAAATGAAGTTCAAATGATCTCGGGAACCATTGAGGTCAAAATTACTGAACAGGATAAGAGAAGCCCCAGAAAAACCTTATCTGGGTAACTTACCCTAAGCGAAATTTGATCTCATAGCCTTTTGAATATGTGGTAGAAACGCTACCCCCCCCCTCACTATCAAGGTGGGCTTTTGAAGGTTGTATGAGCCTACGCACAATTTAGAAGGCCATCTCTTTAATGAAAAGGTGTATACAACAAACCATTCTTACAAGGAAACTGTAATTCAAGTTTTAAGTGGCATTCAATTTATAATTGAATGAAGTCAACTTAAACTATCTTGAAACTAGAAATCACGTGTTTATATGAGTATGTGAAGAAGCAAAGTAGCATTTAGTTAGACATAAAGCTGTATATCTATGAGAAAATGCACAGTTGAGATTTTATGTCCCAGAATTTAAAGAAAGCTTGTAGACACATTTCATATTTGATTGAAATTGGGCTAAATTTAAGAGCGTGTACATTTCAGATGTACGTTTTTTTAATTGTTCCCAAATTAACACCAAGGACCAGAATATAAGACACACAATTCTGTGAATGCATCTGAAAAAAAATCTGATGTGTACCATTCACATGACTTTCTCCATATCCCTGCAACAAATAATTCTTAAAAAGCATATACTTCTATTTACTTTATGCTAATCAGAAAAAATAGCAGAAATAGTCTTATTACTCGCATCCTTGTAAGTAGAAGCGAAATAAGGGACAACCGTAGGTTAAAGTGATAGTCAAAAGCTGGTTGCTACGTCAATGAAGTTCCTTTGTTTATATGGATAGGAGTTGACAAGTTCCAGTATGAGAAAAGTATACGTTTTTCATAGCAGAAACCAAAAATAAGGAATGTCACAAAAACGACGAACTCCACGAAAAAAATGTATATAACATAAATTGTGTATTTTAATGTGCTCTACATTTTTTGTGTAGTAAGTTTTTGTCCATCTCTTACGGTTTAGCAGTTATTCAAAATTTAGTAAAATTCATCCAGAATAAACTACTCTTCAGAGGCTATTCCCAGAAAATTCAAGATATACATTTCATTTGTCAGGTAAATATGTTTAATATCCGAAATTTTAATAAAAATCGTTGTGCGTAAGGAGAAAGTAATAACTTAAAATCTCGCTGATAGGTTGTGTAATAATTGATTCATTCCAAAATTATATACCTAGACACATAGATTTTCGAAACATATCGCCATTTAAATTTAACCATAAAATATGTTTGACATACAATTACCATCAGAAGGCTTTGGTGCGTTTGGTGGGTTGCAAAACTTCGATAGAGGGAAAGTTTAAGGAGTTTTGGTGGATTAAAAAAGTCTCTTCTTATTAAATAATATTATAGAGGTATGATATTATTACAATAATTTTTGTCATCAAGAAAGATTAGTTTTGTATGCTAAACAGTGAAATTAAAGGAATTATGCTTGAGAGAAACCATGTCCTTTCTAGACTACAGACAAATAACTGAACATCTGCTTGTTATAATACTCTGTCAATAAATATTTTCTTTTTTGTATATAAATTTAAGTTTAATTTTTATAAATGTGAAATAAATGTTAAAATTATTTATCTACTCAGTCATACCATGAATGAACTGAAAATCTCCGTCTTTGTGGGCAACATTTACATGTATATTTATTAATATTGATTGTCAAGATTGATACTCTATTACATTGAAAAGAAAACAAAGAATTAATCATTATTATTGGCAAAACTAGATTAAACTTCAGAATTATTATTTAAAAATATTTTTTTGTTAACGGCGCAGTTAAATGTAAAGATATCAGCGCCGCCGGTGTGCCAGAATTTCGTCCCGTAGAACTTCTTTTTCATGACAGAAAATTTACTGACATGGGAGTGTCACCTTTAAGCACACTTAAAAACCATCGGTCTGGGCTGGGTTTGAACCCACGACCTTGGGATCAGAAGGCCAATGCCTAACCAACTAGACGTTCCAGACTGACTGTAACTTCAAAGCTTTCTCTGCATTATAAATAACAGTTTTTGAGCAGCAGCAGGTACATAAAGATGACATACACGTTATGAAATGTGAGTTCATTGCTCCTGCTATTCTAGAGATCCCTATTATTTTATTATATTGTATATTGTATAATCATTACTTTAATTTTTACAAATTGCAATTATTATTTGAATAAAATTATGCATTTCTAAAATGCCCATTCACTTTGTGTTGCCATGGCTGTTCTCTTATTATAAAGCTAAGCTGGAAAAATCATTTCGCTATTGACTGTAGAGACATTACATGACCAGGTACCTTCAAGACAGAGCAAAATACTTCATTATTTTAGAGAAGCTGCAGATTCTGCTAGTAGTAATAATAAATACATTATTATCCAAGAAGGGATTGAAATTAAGATTTTTTGTGTAGGTTGCCTTTAAGCTCTTGTGCCTCTTTGTGTAGGTGTACATATTTATTTTCTGAATACTGAAGATAACTTGACTGCTAAAATGTAACTGAAATTCTAAGAATAGATCTATCAATTCGCAACCAGAAAATGAAAATTAATGATTAAATACCGGTTTCCAACGACTAAAAATAACAGGTTAATGAATAAATCATGCCTATTACTACCTACGCTTAAAATATTCACAGCCGAAATACAGTAGCAACTTTTTCTAGCTTTTCTTTTGCTCGTTATAACGGAACCATATCTAGAGGAGAATTTGACATTGAAAAGAAATACGTCACATCAAATTAGTGAAGATAAGCATTATTTTATTAGCAAATTATGAAGTAAAAACCTTCAAAATAGATTTAAAGGGCGTGTAAACATACTTTTTGTGTAGTTTCAAGCTTAAGAGAATTTTTTGTTTTTAAATAAGTCACACACAATCATATTGTATAGTATACTTGGTATTTATAATTACGCAAATGCGTAGCTATTAACAGAATAGATTGTCTCTAGGATATGCTACGACACGGTCGAATGGTAATCGCCACCGGACCTGAGGAGGTAGGGATGGATGGGATGAGAGGATACATTGGGCGGACGGAACCAGGGGCGACGCACAGCAATGACAGGATCCCTATATTTTCCCGGTTTAAGCACTTCGACACTTAAGCAGGCAGGCCGGCCGCGGAATGCGAATCTATAACCTCCCGAATGCGCCGCCAGAGCCAAACCGTTCGGAAAAGTGTGTCCAAATATTTGCAATATGAGAATCGATTCTTCCTTCTTCAAAACTAATTTCACTATCCCTGATGCCAGCCCAATACCGTCTGTTGGTCAATCGTTGAAAATAAAAGAAGATAAAGTATTCCAGAACGCATTATCCCAAAATGAAAAGGGATTATATTAAAGCTCTAAATTTATTGTAATTTTCAGTTAACATTAGAAGAAGTCTGGATCCCGTTTTGAGAAAAGAACTAATATGCTGTCGTCAACTTTGTTGTTTATTTCCGCGAGACAAACCTGCGAGATTAAAACTTGCCAATATGTTGTGATAAGCATTGTTCTAGGAGTCTTAAAATTTCTTACGCGTGGAAAAATCCGCTAGATTGGGGGACTTTATATTTTCTATTTATGTTTTTCATTTGGGAAAATTTTAATATAAGACTTCATTTTAATGCTAAAGGGAAGTTTGTCGTGCTTCATGTTGTGATATTACAACTGTTTTAACTATACTATCTACTGAATTCCCTTAATTAAAGCTTTTGGCACAAATGTAAAGAAAGGATGACATCAAGGGATAACCCAGTAAATGGTTTCATCCACAGAACTTTCTTCAGGGGTCTTCGGTCATCTCCATCACATCCAAATGTGGGGGAAAAGATATAAAGTGTAAGAATGCAAGATCTGATGAATACCCAAACCCTCATTCCTCCTGAGTAGAAGGACCTTTATGCAATAACCTTCTATTAGCCAACACATCATAAAAAGAGCAATAGGAAGAAATTCTATGGTAATCGAGGAAGAAATAGATATTATTGGTGTACTTTTTTCGTCTGATTAATTTTTATTTATAGCAGGGAGCATCATAGATATTTTTACCTGAAAACTCATCAAGTTGTGAATTTATTTAACGAACTGGTACATGATATTGAATAAAAAAGAGATAATTTACTAATTTTGGTTAATTATTTCTGTGTTTAAAATCAGTTGTAAGTTCAATTTATGATCTGCCTAAAACATTTAAGTGCACACATTTTGTTTAGCTGGTTATGTCAAAGCTTTTGCTTTTCTAAAAATGTTCAACTAGAGAGGTTCTGTTGTAAAAAATTATATTCATATATAGTGCCGTAGGATGGGTAAATTTGGTCCAAATTGACTTTAAAATAGTCGCTACCATCATGTACTACATCATTAAACAGAAAACAAAACACTAAAGTTCTCAGATGCACCCTCAGCAGCAACTCAGTTTATAAGAATGATGTATTTAAATATCGATATGAAGTTTTTTAATATATCTAATATTGCGGTTTAAAGCAGGACAAATATTTATTCAGTGTGGAATTTTTGCAACCTTCGAACGTGTAGAGCAAGTTTTTTGTCGCAGTCATTTTAATTGACACACAACATACTCAACCTTGTGGAATCTGCGAAGAATTCCAAGTTTTTATGAGATACATAAAATATGATGCGAGTATGTTAATTTTAATGGGCACCTCCGTAAGCATAATTTACATGGTGTTTTTAGAATTAATAATATCGTTAGCTCTAAACGGCCGCCTAAGGGGCTACATTGAGCAGGTGAAACTGCTACTTGCGCTGCATCATTTATAAACCTATCTTTGAGAAGAATCATTATTCCACATCTCGTTATGTTAGGACCTTTATAATAATACAGCATTAGCTAATTCACTAAGAAAACCGTATTCAATAACAGCTATGGATATTAACGACACAATATAATATGTTTCCAGCTGCCTGCTAAGCTAATACTACTTGCTACATGTACTGATAGTGATAATTATATATCAATAACAGCAACAATAATTTTATTTTTTTATTGGTGCAATAGAACTGATTACTTTGACTGCAAAGTCTGAGTCAAAGAAAATGATTGCTGTATTGTAAATGCTATTGAATTTTTCATACCAAAACGATGGTTAATTACTAATAATTCAAGCTAGTGAACCAGTAACATTGAGATCAAAGAAATGAAAAAACAGCATCACGATCATATTATTATTATTATTACTATTATTAATCATCTGTCCAAGTGTTAAAACAAATACCCCTAGATGGTCTTCAAAACTTTACGTTTTCAAATAAAAGTTCCACTTTTAGTGCATATATAAATATCATCATTGGACTTTTAAATTAACCATTGTAGAGATTGCTTGCAGTTGTGTAAATCTAAAACACAATTAATATATACGAAATTGCAGTTCACCTTTGATTTTACGAAATTCTTCGGTGCTCTACATAAGATAACAATCCAGGTAATATGTACCCCTCTCTCCTCCCCCATTCGCTCCTCCCAATCTCTTCATGCTCTCTCCTCCCTTCTCTCCACCAAGTCTCCAACATTTCCCCTTCCTCACCCCCCCTCGCCGATCATCCCTCTCTCCGCTCCTTCTCCCCTTTTTAGTTTAAATTGGGAAATTAAAATATGAATATCATCATAATTGCGTATCACAGCGATTGTGATAAAAATACAAGGGCTTTATTATTAGCTCGCAAGATTAAGCAATCAAAAAGAATAAAATGGTATACATGTGTTTTGCATAAAATGGAAGTAATAAACTTCTGGAAATTAATAGTGCATTGTTGGGTGTAAATTGCTTGTGATAAAAATTAAATGATATTACCGTAGTAAAACAGGAATGCCCGTATTACCGGGATTCGAATGTTTGCGATTTCATTCGATAACTTACTTTTCTTTCCTCATCTTTTTTTCATTCAAAGCTCTTAAAGAACAAGAGGATCAAGAACAAATTGGTCTCAAATAGTAGTAACTAAGCGTTACTGCTTTTATGTACCATGGACGCCAAGCATCGGGAACATATGTCTCTCTTCAATTATCTAAACTCTTTTAGTGTAGTTTTGGTTAACCAAAATATTTAATCTAGATGATGCATCAGAGCAACTTCTCCAATTGGAATTAAGATTACAAATGTCATTTTCCCGCATCGACATTAAATTATAGGAAAATAGGAAAATACGCAACTTCCTGGATATAGGATATTTAAATATTTTAAATGGATATCATTAGCTTGCAGTTAAGACGTTATTAATATTTTTGTATATAACACCTTTTTAAGACGACTGAAAATGCTTAAAAAAGGACTAACATACCAATTTTTTTAACTTTATTAATTATAAAAATGCATTCTGTAGAACATTTTGATTTTAGCAATATATTTGCATAATGAAAACATTAAAATTATCATTCAGCTAGAAGTTCGAAACTCGGTTAAACAAAACAAAAAAGCAACCTGAATAAATATTCTTTACAGTCCAAAATTCACTTTGAGAGAAGCAAAAAGAGAGAGAAAAGAATCGAAACCCGCTTTCTCTGACACATTAACTATTGTAATGATAAATATCCCAATTAAGAAGTTAAAATGTGCCAAGAACTTAAATTTAAAGAAGAAATAAAGGCTTCAATGGGACACACTGTGTAATAAAATATTGAATATTACAGTTTTTACATATTAAATACTTGTCAACTGTCAGTTACACTAGGATTTTAGGAATTAGGAACTCAGATGATGGGTAATTGAAGATAGCTCTAAACGTTTATTTTCATTCCTTTTTTCGGGCAAGTTCTCTTCCTTTTCATATCTCTAAAAGTAGCAAGCACAGTAGGGTAGTTTGAGAATGTGAGTGCATTAATTTGGGCAATAAAGAGCTCTATGGATATAGAGGAAGAGGAAGGGAGGGAAAAGCAGATCAATAAGATCTTATATGTCCGGCCGTTGCCCCCTGGTCTGTCGTGTTAGTTATTTTGGGCTCTTCCCCATACATCATCTCTGGGATAATTATCTTCTGCTCATTCTTTTGCTTCCACACTACATTTACGATGTTTGGCAACATGATAGATGCTTGAAAGTATTTTTTGCTTCTTAATTCTTATCTAATAATTACATGCACATTAAAATTCCTCGTAGATTATTGTAATTGTAACGACAATTTAATATTTGCAAATCTATGTCATATTTTACAGATGAAAAATTAAATTCAGAGCTATTCAAAAAGAAGAGGAACAAATTTCAACTTTTTATTAAAACACTCTTAAAAGACAGAAACACATTCCGCACATCTCCGTATACAAGAAATTTGAAATTTTATATAATTTAGGCTATATGCACATTATTTGACCACTATTGTTTGCGCAACAAAATCAAAACCGTAGTTCCTGTCCTGCAAAATACCGGTCAACTGGTTTCTGATTAGGGTGTAATCTCGACAATTCCACTTATGGGGCATAAGTGTGACAAACACCATAAGTGTTGGTCTAAAAAAAAACAACTCTATGAACATTTTTCATTCGAAAAATGATCGTAGACAACGTTGAACCCTGTCGTGGCAATGAAATGAGGCACAATCATACATAAAAATACATATTTTCCAATGTTGAACAATTTCAGGACATGATACACTTTACTATAGCATTTTCGTTTTAGTATAAACAAGCAATGTCAATGTTTGACACTTGATGAGAATTCTAAGCTTGTTATGGATATATTTTCACTTTCCTCTATCCAGTGATGTACGGAATATACTTCTATTTATCATAATTTCTTTTACTTTTAAAATTCAAATCTACTTCCACTTTTAAATCAGTATGTTTTTCAGCTAAATATGGTATATATCGGTGCTGATTAGTAGTATTATAAATAATGTTACTGTATGAAATGGCTGGTGAGATTCATATTTAGAACAAATTAAATTCAAAGTAGTTTGGAAGGAAGCACCAGAGATGGCTACAAATATCATATAAATATGAGTAAATTGTATAGAAGGTAGCTCCAAGAATATAATGGCTGGCTTACATGAGAGTTTTCATGGAAATATATCCAAACAAATAGCTAATGTTCTCGCACTATAGACAGAAAAATTAAAGGAACAGTATTATATCGTTTAATTATTAGTATTTTCTCTGTAAATAATGAAAATGTGTTGTCTACATCTAGTCGAAAAATATTAGGTTTATACAAAACTGTGTTAAATAAGTAGTTTTCCCCAGGTCAACAAAAGCAAAACAAAAGGTAACCTAACTTTCGAATCTAATCCATCATTGTACATTTGATAGGTGGGTTATTCAATATCACAACGATTGACTAAAATCAGGCAGTACTAATGGGTTTAAATTTGTAAAGGAAGCATTTAGGCAAGAAATAAAATAAAGTAAAGTAACACATTGTGATAAAAGACATTATATACATTTCCCATTTAATTATGAAACTGAAATTTTCACTTTATTTTTTTCCACAAACTAAGGGCTCTTAAAATAGAGCCTTCTACTTGTATCGTTTTAATAAAAACCGCAATAAAGTTCCTTTATGGTGTACGTTGGCATACAGCTTTGTGCCAGAAATTGGTACGAAAATTAAAGATGTACACTTTGTTTGTCATAAAAATATCTTAAAAATATGGCGGTTTAATCAAATTCGTTACAGCCATTTTTTAGAAAAAGTTTTCGAACATTTTTCCAGTAAAGGTAGTTGGGGGTGTGGAGATTTTCTTGTAAATCTTCGAGTCACATCTTAGGAGGGTATTGAACTTAAATTCCCAGCACACGGACATTTTTCTAAACATGCTTTTTGGGATTCATGGGTCTCAAAATATGTATTTCCGGTGAAGTCTCGGCATCGAATTTTGGGTGGAATACAATACATTCTCTAATGTGTTAGGTGCATTGTGCATATGTGCTACAGAAAGTAAAAATTAATGTTCTTTAGTTCTGAAACTCCAATTCTTCGATTGTTTGTGCATCTCAAACTGGTATTTATGTTTAGTATATTCCAAAGATGGAAACGAAGAGTTCAAAAAAATCCCCCATCACAAACCAATCTTTACATTGAAAATGTTTTGAAAATGCTTTTCTAAAAAATGGCTCAAGCGATTTTGATTAAAATATCGTATATTAAAGATATTTACCTGACAAAATAAATGTATATCTCGCATTTTCTGGGAATAAGCTCTGAAGACTGCTTTATTATGGATGAATTTTACGGTAATTTGTATAACTGGCAGACCGTAAGAGATAGACAAACACCTACATAACAGAAAATGTAGAGCACGTTAAAACACACAATTTATGTTTTATACTTTTTTTTTCGTGGAGTGGATATTTTTAGACATTCCTTGTTATTGGTTTTAGCTTTAAAAAAAAACATACTTTTCTCATACAGAAACTTGTCAACTCCTGTCCATACAAACAAAGGAACTGTTTCTACTCATTTTTTCTCGATTACCTTGAAAAAAAAAGTCATAAGCTCATTAATTTGTTGCAGAGATGTAGAGAAAGTCATATGAATGGAACACATCAGATTTTTTTATAAAGTAAATTCAGCTCTATATTGTGGTTAACTGTAAAATGGGTGTGACATGGCAAATAGATGCTTCCTACGCAGTACAGCGAAATACATTTCCTAGACTTTTACGTGTAGACATATTGCACAGCTGCAGTAAAATCCGTTATGAACGCTTTGTTCATCACCATAGTTCCATATTCTGGTGCATGAATACCGTTCAGTTAGAAGCAATCTATTTTTTGTTATGAGTGGAGCTTCGAACCCATGTCAGCTACATACGCAGAGTTGAACGGCTATTAGTGTCGGACATGACAAGATAAACCGTGGAGTCAGGCAATCTTGGGTACTGTACAGACAAGGCCAGTCGTCATCGGTGTCACTGCTGAGCTTTTCCGGATTCCGCTCCTGCCGCAATGAAAATGAGATGTTAATGCAGGGAGGATGGTATGCAGTAACGGTTCACAAAAACCTCATGCTAATTTTTCATCTATGACAATTACTGCCACTAAGTCGGAAAAACTCTGAAGCTTCTCTACTCAATATGGTAACTGGAAAAAGGTGCTGAATACCAGGTCAAGATGTCAGGACCTTAGGTGCATTCTTCTAATGTGAATAGTCCTGCAGTTAACTCGGTAAAAGTTCTGTTTTCTCAACGATAACGGTTCAGTATTTTTCTTTCCTCAATAAAATTGCAATCGAAAAAGGCCAGTCTATCCGAGCATTTCCACTTTTCTTTTCAGCTTCAGCTATTAAATTCTTTTCTGAGGCCTGAACTTCAAATGCAGTACGATACTTATGGAAAGTATAAAACTGAATACCTTATCATACAATGAGCCCAAGAAATATGGGTATAATCCATGAATCAATTTAAAAAACATTCTGATGTGCGCAATTCACATGAGTTCCTTCACCTATTTTGCAACAAATTTTTCTTACAAAAGCATTTCTTCTTCCCACTTCATACTAATTGAGATAAAAATTAGCAGATAGTTTTATTACTTAGTTCCTTCTAAACAGAACGGAAGAAAGGGAATACCCTAGATTAAAGTGATATTTTAAAGATCAATATGTGATGCAATTTAAATTCTACTCTTTGCATGCTCAGGATTAAATAAATTAATAACGAATTCACATTTGAGAAAAGTCTTATGTATTGGAAATTTTAAAATCAACCAGCTTCTAAATCAGATTTTGTGTGAAAAATGTTTTATTCGTGGTATCAGCCTAATACATATATAACCACGACTTCTGATAATAGTAGCTCGTAATTGAAGACGCGTACAACACAAGTGTGCTACAACAAAAGGTTTAAAATAAATATATATTGCCAATTTGGCAACCTATTTTACAAGCAATCATGAAACAAATAAAAACGAGGAGCACGGACATGCCAGAAATACAGGTCTGAGGTGTTCCATTCACACCGTTTCTCTAACTATTCTGCAACAAACTATTCCTACAAAAGTTATTCCTCTATCTACTTCATGATAATCAAGATAAACGTTAAGAGAAAGTATCTTATTACTGTTCTTCATAAGTAGAAGGGAAATAAGGGAAATACACTAGGCTAAAGCCAAAGTCAATTTTTTTTGTGATGGCTTTTAAATTCGACTCTCTTAGCATGGCCAGGAGTAAAAAGAAAAACGAATGACGACGTCCAGTTTGAGAAACGTTTAACTACTGGAAACTTTACACTGATAACAAGAAGAAAACGTATCTAACATTAATTGTGTGCTCTAATGAGATCTACATTTTTAATACGATTTTGTCCATCTGTTACGATTTACTAGTTATGTATAAGTCATCCAGAATGATTCAAAGGTACTCCCAGAAAAGTCAGGATATACATTTCATTTGTCATAAAAGTAATTTAAACAAGTAGTATTTTAGGTAAAATCGCTGAAATCGTTTTTGAGAAAATCAACATTTTCGATTAATGTTCAATTTAAAGGATATTTGGCGGAGGTATTTCATCCTTGGAAGTTCAGAGCTAATATATTAATTTTGATATTAATTTTGAGTTACGCTGTTCACAGGGACACACATACCACGGGACGTTTTCGGTTTTTTCATTTGAGTACTGCGAAACATATTTTTCGGACAGAATTTTTGGATGGAATGCAATACCTTCTCTGATTACTAAGTACAATAAAGTGGTATAGAATGAAAAGGATCTGGAGCACCTGAAAATATTGGGTTAGTGCATCATAACGTTTTAAAAATTATGTTTTAGTTTCGTGGGGTTATGTCTCGTTTCTTGTTTTTAAATTACATAGTAAAAGATGTCCGAGAAACAATTTTTAAAGAAACCCAATATAATATACTTGTTTATGACTTTAATAATAATAATAATAATAATAATAATAATAATATCAAGCCAGTACAAAAGTAGAACCGTAATTAGCACAATTCTTTTCTATTGTATTCATTAATATGTTTACATGAATAAAATAAACATTACATTTGTGTTCTCTGGATAAGATTTTGTTTTGCCGTAGTTTTCCCTTACCCTGAAAAAACGAATGCCGAAAAACTTTATGCTCCATGAACTTCGGGAGTATTTGATCGTCATTTCACCGAATGATTCATTATTTGTTTTGACCTTCCAGGTTAAAGGAAGTTCAACTGAAAAATAAAGTTTTATTTTTCCTCATTTTTTCAGCACAATTATCATTGAACCTCACCGCAAGTGAGGAAACACTAAGGAGAACAAGCATAAATAAAGAACAGTAGAAAGTGTAGAAATGTCGCTTGTAAATATATAGCACTTTCACTCTGTGCCATCATAGGTAGTTTAAATTAGGAATAAAACATGTTTATAAATAATGCTGGTTGCACTGCTTACGCTGAACTGTTTTAATAGCTTATAACAGGGCATGTTCAGTCATGTTGTATTAAGAAAGAGTTGGTCAGCGTTCAGCTCCCTCATAAAGAATGCAAGGTCGTCGAAAGACGATGCTGGCGACGCCACCGATTTTAGCAATCGATGCCGATGTCTACAAAAGACTTGCATGAATGGCGTCTGTGTCCTAAATAGCACGTTATTTTGCTGCATCGCGTGCGATAGGAATACCACCACTCTCGAAACTAAACACGACTTCAGATAATAGATGCATTGGTCCATCTAGCGAAAAACAATACGATTGATCATTGTACAGCCCTTTAACAAGCATTAGAAGTATTGAAAGCAAAGAAAGTAAAAGGATGTCAGAGATAATGGTCGATATAATCTAGCTTGGTAAAAGGCACTCAAACTGTGTAGTTCAAGAATTCCCAATAAAAAATCTAATGTGTTCCATTCACATAACTTTCTCTAGCCGTTTCACATACAAACTATGCTCTTTTTTTTAACTACATCATGATAATCGAGATAAACATTAGCAGAATAGCTCTTATTACTTACTTTATTCTAAGTAAAAAGAAAATAAGGGAACACACTAGGCTAAAGCTAGTCAAATCTTTTAAAAGTTGGCCGCTACGCGAAACAATTCGGTTCAGTTTGCTTTGCGTGGCCTGCAGTAAAGCAAAAGAGATAAAAGAAATGTGATGTCCCATTTGTTGTAAGTTTTTTCTCTCTTACGGTTTAGCAGTTATCAAAATTCAGCGAAATTCATCCAGAATATAGAGCTCTTCAGAGGCTATTCCCACAAAATTCAAGATATACATTTTATTTGTAAATGTAAATATTTTTAATATACGGTATCCTAATCAAAATTGTTAAGAATATTTTTAATAAATACAAAATTATAAAACAATTTCCATGTAAAGGGTAATTTGGGGTGTGGGAATTTTTTTGAAAACCTTCGTGTCGTAATACCAGGTTTGGTATTTAAAGGTCGTTTCCTTTTGAGCTATGCTGTCCACACACACACGGACTAGTTTTTGGACTCATGGGCCCTCAAAACATATTTCCGGTGAAATCTTGACATCGAACTTTTGGGGTAGAATAACATTACCTTCTCTAGCTAGTGTGTACCTTATATGCAAGAAGTATACGTGCTAGAGAACGTAATAAAGTAGAAAAAGTGTATCAAGCAGAAAAATACTAACACTAGTTAATTTTGTAATCCTTTATTTTACGTAAAAGGTCATGGGAGCAAATAAAATGCTCGGGATGTCAGAGATAATGATCGATAAAAGCAACATCCGCAGAGGACACTTTAGCGTTATCATTCTGTCCTACAAGAAAAACCGAGGACTAAGCAAGGAATATTCTAGCTTTTTAATCTGCATACATCCACGTTTATTTTACATACAAGGATATATGATTAGTAGTATTGACCACAATAGCTGTGAGAAAAAACAAACACTTTTAAAAAGTTATTTAAACTAGGTATTTATATCAACAGAGAACCGAAGAAAACCCTGTAGAACTAATGCTCTCCCAATTACAGAAGCAGAGGTGAACAAGGTTAACGTATTATTTGCCTAAATGTCACCAAGCATGCTAAAGTTAAGCTACTGACTTTTGAGGACATGGTCCAATGGCTTCCCAAGAACGTCTGGCGCCGGTAAGAATATAACTCACCTTGTAATACAAGAAAAACAAGTGTTTACAGAAGTAATGGAGGCCCTGTTTAAGAAGACAATGTTTGAAAAAACTCAAGCGACTGCAATAATTATTACTGTGACGTAAGCACAGGATATTGTTCGATTCAAGTATCGATTGTCTGAAATATTAATGACCCCGGTTTATACTGCAGATATATATAGTTATGGTCATAAAAAATTTCTTATATAGATAGTGTTTCTCGTGCTTCAAGGAGGACTGCTACTTCATATTTATTCCACACGGTTTTCAGATGAGCTGAACGTCATGCAACCCGGCCTATAACTCAACTCACCATCAACTTTATTATATCAAACGTAGTCATAAAATTGCCACCTCAAGTTGTCCTTGCAAATCCCAGGCTGCAGCAAATCCGAGACCCTTTTTTAAAAATGGCGGCTTTTATGTAGTATGGCTCTTTACAACAATGCATGTTACGTCTGTAAAAAGCATTAATGCCGCCAGCTCATATACCAGCCGGATCCCAGAGAGGATAGCTTTATTTATTTCGCAGTTTTCCTCTTGTGCTTTCACTAAGATACTCAAATTTATTTGCATACAGTGCTGCCGTTCTTATAATCAGTACATCGAACTGTGGAGCAGGGCTGCTTCAGAGGTTCTGCTAACAATGAAAAGCATTGTTAATTGTTTTTTTTTTTTTTTTTCACACAAGCCGTGTGTAGAACAGGAATTGGATAGGTAGAGTCAAACTGAAAAATTCCATTCCATAGCCAGGATTTGAATCACGGATCTCCCGGTCTCTAGGAATTTAATGCCGTGTCGGTAGCTCAGTGGTCAGAACAACCGGTTATAGACCGGGAGATCCGTTGTTCAAATGTTTGAGTCTGCTGTATCTATCCAAATAAAAATAATTATTTCGTCGCATATTCCGTGTAAATACGTGAAGCATATTTGTAGAGTAATTACACAGCTTAAAGCTTTCAAGGGACTTCGAGCTAGAACGTTTTATTTTTACAGAAAATTTACTTTCATGTGTTACTCTAATATTACTCTAGCATTATTGTTGCCTATAACCATTTGTGATCTCTATCTAGCTCTGGCACTTTAAAAAGGATGTAACAAAGAACAGGCATAATATAATGTTTAAATGTTGCTTTGGAATTTTCCTGTTTATAAAATACTTCTTGCAACATAATTGTATATCTACCTTTTAAACTTTTGGTAAATTTATGTTTCTTTTAGTTCTCACTGAAAAAACAACTAATTTCCCGCAAACTAAATATCCTTGGGATAAACTCTTTTTGAGTTTAACAAATTCTGAATGCAAATATACTAAAGATTGCAAAACCCATGACTGTGGTTATTTTAACATTTCAGCTTTCAGCGTTTTTGCCACCGTAGAAAATGACAACTTTCAATATAGAAACATGATTCAAATGTCTGTAACTGTGGGCTTTAATGCGATAACACATAGTAATGATAAAAAGGTATGATGAATATTTGAATGTCTTTATAAACATAGGAATTGAATATTTCAGACCTAACCCTCCTTAAAACAATAGGTACTTAAAAGGAAAAATTGCAGTCATCTCATTGTGCAAAGTATTAATTAGATTGAGATTCAATGTTTCTGTCCCTAAATACTAAAAATCTTCCTCCTACTTCTTTCTTGAAGAGTGTATATCACTGTTCATTCATAACGTCATTACAATCTCCATTAACTTAAGTGTTCAAATCACATTTAGAATGCATTATTTAGTTTTGTAATTCACTGAAAACTTCCAAAGAATCTCAATATAACCTGTAATAGTAAAGAAGATGTACTTCCGTTATGTTATGTAGAGAAAATTCCCAACGGAAATGTCCTCTTGAAGCTCTACTTTTATAGATAGGCAAAAGGTTTGCTGACGCCTGAAGGTTCCAGGAATCTGTCACTGCGAAAGAGGGAAACTATAAAGAAAATCAGCAGAAAATCTATTCCTAAATGGAATTCCCAAACTGAGATCTTTAGACTAATGAACAATTTATACGTTTTACTTTTAGGCTAAAGAAACGGAGAGGTGCGCCAAATTGTCCGGCATGACAATATTCTCAGTAAATATTATGTGGTTACAACTTCATCATATTCCTACTGGTATTAACGTTTAATATTTTGTTATATTCAACCCCAAATAATGATATTTATAAACAAACATATTTCCAAACCTAGTAGTTCATAAATTGCAGATGTGAGAATTAAGCCTTTTAAGCGGCACAAACGATATTCTTAAAACTATAGTCTCTAAAAGGTGCAAATAAATTTCTGAAACCCATAAGCAGATGTTTTAGATAAAAGATAAATTTGTGGATATAGCACTTAATATTTAAAAGTACACAGGTTTTCGGAGTTAAATATAACGATCACATTACTTTCGAAATCTCCGTTCCTTCATCCGCCGAGACTATTTGCTTCCCCTGAAGACTCCTAATGAAAAAAAAAATAAATAAATGAGTAGGTTCAGTAATGGTAAACATCAAATCAATGAAATTTTGAGACCATATCTAGGGCCGGATGATTGAAGAGACGTTTCTAAAGTGTTACAACAGCAAGTTGACCAACTTCGGGATGGGAGTCTCGTGGCATTGTGATGAATTTCAGGCACGTCCACACTGTAATTGTGCGCGTGAATTTTTCCCCCCTCTTCATCTGTTGCGAAGCAGGCAGTAAATCCCACTCCGCTATGGACGTTACATCACTTCTAACCGTCCCAAGGCACACATGACCTTCCGCGTTGTTTGAACACTGCGAGAGAACCAACGGTAGGAAGTCTGTAATCCCAGCAAGAAAGCTTCAACAATACCGTTCGCCAAAATCGTTGTATGAAAATTATTGTGTGAAGATAAATAACTAGAACATTAGCCTTTAACTGGAGCGCCAGTTATTCTTTGTTCAATTCGGTGTTTCATCACCTCTTTAGAATCAACAAAATTTACCATTCCAAATTAATTTGTTTTATGATCAGAATGAAATTACATTTCTGAAAATAAGGACACGTAATTGTTGGATGTTGGTGGCTTAAAACAGCATAATAAGTCATCTATCGAACGATGAAAATCATTATAATAAGCTAACTCTGACATAAAAATGTCCAAATATTAACGCTGTTTCGCTGCTTGTAGTAAATGCTGATATTGCCCATTTTTTTAAACAAATTCTCCCATGCTTTGCTGTGACATTTTGCTGCAGCTAGAAAACGACGTTGATGATTTTTTTCTTGGCAGCTTTCTTAACAGCAGGCAGAAGCTATTATTTGTGTGTCTCTTCTCTGATGTCTCTTAAATTCCACAGGACTTACATAATAACATCTCACCATGTGTCGCAACCACATTAGATTCAGGGGGAAAAAAACTTTAAATAATAGTGTTGATGGATTTACCTTCGATACGTTTGGAACATATTTGAAAAGCAATTAATACCTTTAAATCTCTGCTACATTAACTGGAGTTGACTAAAAAATACAGTCACCTAAAGTATTAACAGTTACTGTCAAAATATAATAAAATGCGACATAGAAGAATTGCGTATTTTACAAGTAGGCATCCATGATACGTAAATCAGCAACGTTCACAATATGTCGTTCCAAAGATATGTCCTAAAGATTGGAGCATGTTTTTTACATTTTCATTGCCTAGTATGGGCCTTTATCTTGTAGTTTGTTGCCAAAGTAGCAAGTTCTGTAAGCAGATGTAGCGATGACGAGTTTTCAACCTGAATGTCAGTCAATGGCCGGGATGTAATCGTGAGAGAGACCATAACTTGATCTCGGCGTTCAGGAAAGAATGATTTCGGTGGTATTGTCATTTCCCTTCCGCAGGATGGTGATGATGAAAGGACACACACACACCCAGTTCTCCCTGCACGGATGAAAACACCTATGCTGTTAACGGGAATCGAATCCGGGTCCCCCGTGCCAGAGACAGGCGCACTACCACTGCGCTAATGGGAAGACTGATGGTGTACGGATAAAAAATTAACGGGAGAAATTCTCTAAGAAAATTTCTTTTTAATATGCGTAATTTAAAAATCATAATGCGATTATGTGGAAAAAGATTCTGTTGGAATAAAATAGTATTCAAAGATGAACAGCCTCTCTTCTTACAATGGCATTCAGTTTCAAACTGCTGACTATATTGTTCAACATTAATTTTATATTCCGTGTTTTAACTCAAATTGGTCAAAGAAGGAAGTTAATGTTAATTAAGAACATGTGGCAAAATGTCGGAGTAAAGTATCAGTTTTATAGTCAGCCCGGAAATGTTTTTCAGATAAATCTATGTCAGTGTAGTCCACAGTTGGAAACCCTATTTTCTGGGCATATTTTGCTAAAATTCTGAAGTATAATATTTCATATTATCCAAGTAAAATCACTAGTTGTTGCAAATATATTAAAACAATTGGAAAGTAAGTTTTGGGAGTAGGTAATGACCAAGTCCTCTAAGAGAATAAAAACAATTTTATTCCACTATGGATTAATATTATTATCGAGATCGGCAAATAACCTTTTTTGGAATAAAGCTATACGTTTTCTGATCGTCTTATATAGTATGTATCACGTAGTGACACTAAAGGTACAAAAGCAGGAACTGTGGATAAAAATAGCATATTAGTGTAATAAAAAAGAATACAGTATCAATTAGTGGAGAAGGAAAGTACAAGGTGAATGTTATTCTTGTCTCAAATTTTATGTTGGAAATTGTTATTTTAAATTATTCCTACCATTTTTGGACCTTTACTCTTCATAATTGTTACCATCCAGTTTCATTAAAATGCAAGAAATAGGAAGTTTTTATTTTCAGAAATGCTCTGATTGAAATAAATTACAATTTTGATTGCACCGCTTTAAGAAATTAGTCAAATCTTGAATATGTAATTCGGAAGTTTACAAGGTCTCTCAGGAAAATAATTGGGAATAGAGCAACAGGTTTGGTGAAGAAGCCTGCACTAACACAAGAGAGGTGACGTAAGCTCGAGATGAGGATCCCAAACGCCCCAGATCCGCAGTACCGGTGATGTCACGACAAGATGATGGTCCAGACCGGTCCCTCAACCCAGATTCCTTAGGGCACGACCACATGCGCATGCGCTTCACTAATATGTTCCCGCGTTAATGCTCTTCACAAATTATCCTATCGATTTCAGCATACTGGTGGTGAGTACATTTTGATCGGTTTTCGCGGGGGTACTAGTAATGAGGCAATATACTGCAGCAAAAATGTTGTTAACCTTTCATGTATACCTTAGTACAATTGTCATGCATTATATGTTTTGTTTAAAAATAATTAAATTGTGTACTTCACCCTTGAGAATATTTTTCATTAAATTCTTGTTTAAAGATGTCTTATCGTAATCTGCTATTTTGGAGAATAAATAATGTTTTGTAGCTGATGTGTATTTCGGGTGTTATCTCCAACAGATTCAACTCAGGTGTTATATCCACTTAACTTTAGCACTTTATATAAACAATGTATTAATAGTTAATATACAGCTTTCTTTTTAAATTTTCAATATCGATTGTGTTGATGCTTTTCTTACCACTTTAGACTATTTCATTTTTAGAAGCTCAAATGCCAGCAAAAACAGACTTTAATGTTCAGTATATTAATTTACAAAATGTTTAGGTATGTTTCATCATGTATGTCCTAACTTTGATATTCACGATAATTAAAAGCAATGTTAGACCTTCCTGTCATTTCAATCAGAACAGATTTACACCAGTGACACACAGGTTTCCGAATCAATAAAATCACTCCAACATTCAGTTAGAGATATTTAAGTTCATTGTGTTAGGACTGAGAACATTAGGCATTATCGGTTAATATTATCTTATATTTAAAAGTATCTTATATTACAATCTCTGTATTTTAATGATTATTTTCTAATTGTAGTATCTGTCACTAATAATCCTATAGTTTCTATGTTCTGTGAAAAAGAGTGAATTATATAATAATTCATATAAATTATTGTTATTATCTTTGGAGTAATAAGGACACTGTGTGAGTGGAGTTAGTTACTTACGTAAACACAGAACCCAGTGATCCCTCAACTTTCTAATTAATTTGTGTTAGTAGCTTAAAATGCTGCAATTGTCCACCTTAGGCAAGGACATTGCAAATATTACATATAGGGTTATATTCATAGAAACGTAGGTTTTTGATACTCCATTAAGAATGCATAAGATATTAAAATGTCCAAAAAATTGCTCGGTATGAGGGCGTTGTAGAACACAACCACTATGCATTTAGTACCTTTCAGAATGCACACTAACCCTGAGCACTATTGTTGAAAGTCATGTCGATGGCATTTTGAATAGATTTGCCAACTGTTAGCCAGCTTTATATATATATATGAAACACTGGTAGATATAGAACACTCTCTAGAAGTGGAGTGTGGGACACGGAATGAATTCCAATTTTTGAAAGAAATGACTATTTCAAGCTTGAACAAATGACGAACAAACAGATCCCACACAGCGGTTTCTAGTAAGCAACTAGAAAGTTTTGATATCAAATACAGTACTGCACGAAAATGAAAAGAAACGTGATGTTGGTCATATTTCCCCGATATTGCGTTGGATTGAACATCTGTAGTCTAAATACCGCATGGAAGCAACAAGTAGCACCAACAGGATACGTTATATTACAAGGCAGTTTTGATTTTCCTCTTTCTCGCCTCTAATTAATCGTGACTCACTGTTTGACGTGAGGCTACGAAAGGTCCGCTTTTAGCGGGCAACCCCGCCGCAGGTTCCGTGAACAGCAACCGGCGAATTGCCCAAGATCTTCCGTAGGCCTCTGTTAGCTAAACGCTGCCTTCTCTTGCTGTAAACAAGAATTGACAGTAATCCTAACATTAGCTATGTTATAACTAAAAGTCAATGTATCCAAAAAGAGTGAGGCAATAATAAGTATTCAACCTATATAAATTATAACCAATAAGGAATGTATCAAAAGCATTTACTATACAAGCTTGTACTGAAGGAATTTCGAGTTTTTAAATTTCCCATTCTGCTGTCATAGCAGAAAATTATAGATATTCCATTAAATATAGGTATCGCTGTTTTATAAATAAACAAACTTAAGTTGTATAATGGATTATTCTGAAGCCAAAATTACAATGGCATTTAAAACTGTATGTACTTTTCATTTAAAAAATCTTCCATTCATAGGATAGTTTGGGGTGAGACATTTTCCTGAAAAGCTTAATGTTGTACCCTTGGAAGCTACTGAGCTCAAATACTAAGTTTGGTATTCAACCGATTTTTCGACTTTCAGTTATGCTGTTCACACACACATGGAGTTATTTCTTTACATCTGGTGTGTTCCATTCACTTGCCTTTCTCTAGCTGTTTTACAAACAAACTTTCCAAAAGAAATCTTATTCTTTTATCCACGTCATGCTAATGAAAAAATGGCCTTATTACTTGCTTCCTTATTAGCAGAATGGAAATAAGGGAATACATTAGGCTAAAGCAATAGTCAAATCTTTTAAAACTTATTGCTAGGTGTACAAATGAAATTCGATTCTCTTTTGCTTTCCCGGGAGTGAAACAAAAGAGATGAAACGAAAGTTGACTTCCTACTTGAAAAAAGTTTAAGTAGATTAAAATTGAAACTAATAACAAGAAATATCACTGAAACGGTTAACTATACAAAAAAACGTTTTATGACAAAATTGTGTGCAGCAAGTTGTTTTCTATCTCTCACAATATACGAATTACACAAAATTCATCCAGATTGAAGAGGTCTTCAGAAGATTCCCAGAAAATTCAAGATATGCATTTCGTTTTTCGTTAAAAGATCTTAAACATATGGCATTTTCAACAAAATCGTTTGTATTTTTAAGAAAAACAACATTTTCGAAAAAGCTGAATGGATGAGGATTTTTTTTTTCTTTTGCGTTTTCCTTCATTGCCTACTTGTGGATGAAGTTAGGTAGTTTAAACGATGTAGATCCCCAAAGCGAATTTGAATGAAATGCATTGTCTCATTGTCTCTTCTTTTCTCTTAAATGGTCATTAAGTATCAAATAACTAAACGAACCAAGGTAGAACGATCACATATACAAAAGAAATATAACTATAGAAGTATTGGTTTTTGAGCAGTAGTGCTCATTGTATTTAGTGTCAGGAGTTTTGAGCCATAAAGCCAGGACGAAAAGAAAGTTAAAGATCTTCACGCAGGTACGTTGCAGGTAACACACCACCCCCGTCCTCATAGTTGTGTTTAGAGACAACACCCACCATACCGTGTTTACCTAATCATTAGTTTCTCATGTCTGCTGTTATTTTGTTCTTTTTAGTGAGATAATCTTTTAAGTGTAGATAATTTGAAGTACATTGCTTATAATTAATGGGTTACAAAAACTTCGGTATGCAAGTTACAGTTGTTTGAGTGATAGTTTTCTATGTATTTTTTGTTGTAGATTCGCTCCCATCTAGATAATAATGCTTTAGTTAAGTTCAGTTGGACTTTTTTCTGCGATTTAAAATAACTTACCAGAAAAAAAAAAGGATATGACACCGGCGATGTTAAGAAGAATTGGAACTTGCTAACGCTAGAATAATTATTATTATTATTTTATTATTATCATCATTATTGTTTTCTTTGTTGTCCTTATCTCTATTGTTATTATTACTTTCCATTAACTAAAATGTGAAAACTATAGAAGATTTATATTTAGTTTTATTGTATTTTCTCTCTCTACTGGCCAATTAGGCTAAAAACATGGGGACAGTAAACTTTTATTTTAGGTGAATAAAATACTCGTATTACACTTAAAATATTCTTAAATGTGTAATAAAAGTTTAAATAAATTTAATACTTTATCTGGATATAATTAAATTATCTTGCAACTTGAAAATTAAAGTAGGAAAACAGGTACTCACATTCACAAAATACTATTATGATTATAGACTAAGCTGAAATAAAATTTAAAATAATGTATTAGTATTAATAAAATAATCACAGAAAAACCAAGAAGAAAATAAGCAATTACGAAAATATGTTATCTTAATATTACTTCACATTATAACTATTTAAAATTGTTAAAGTGCAAGGATATTTACGAGACCGTATATGTCTCAGTTGGCTCCGCCCACTCATTCTGGAAAGACCACTTGTTGCTAGAGGTAACCTTTGGTTGCTATGACAATTTTCTGCTAACATTCGGCCGACACTCCATATCTGTAGCAGAGGCAGGCTTCATCCCACGCAACGTTATGAATAGGGTGAGAATGGTGTAAGCAAAAAAAATCCGCCAGTTCGTTTATTTAGAAGAGTTCACTTTTAAAATTCTTTGGAAATGTGCGAAAATGGCGACAAATTTGGTACGTAAAACTAACTTACTATTGACTATTCATAAATAATGTGAATGTTCAAATAGATTATACTTTTGTTCTCGTGCTCATAACGGAATCAACAGAATATAGAGATTATTTCTTTGTTGTAAAAAAATAACATTTGTCCCTATTTTAAAGAATGTAAATTTAGGAGATGTATTCGAATATTATTCTTCGATTCCTTCGGATGATAATTTATGTGATGTGGAGGACGATGAAGTGATCATTCAACATGTAATTTAGTGATGACTCCAAGTTTCAGTGTTGGTGGAACACACCTCAGAATAGATAACATACTCGTATATTAAAAATATGGAATATGAAGAAAACAACAGAACAAGAAACTACATCAAAATCATCTTAAAGATGTCAGAATGATTTGAACCACCAAAAGACTCATGGAATCACCGCTTAAAAACTTACAAAAAGTCAAGCTTAAGTAAGTCAAGTGATGTGTATTTAATGATCACATGAACAATGCATCAGCTATACGTATAACCTATTTATCGCTTTACTTCTATGTATCCACAGAGGATACATTTACCAAGAGGATTTTTCCTGTGATTAAAAGTGGATTCATTAACCCAATCCTGATGGTTTCAAACAGTGGCTGATACTCCAATGTCTGATATGGAATGCTGAAAGAGAGAGAGAGAGAGAGAGAGAGTATAAAGTATGGCGGTGTTATAAATAGCTTTCCAAATGGGAACGCTATAATGCTAAGTTCTGATCTCAAGTACTATAAAGATGTGTAGTTTTGGTTCAGCATTATCCAGCATTAATTAATGTGAAAGCAATTATTTTGTATGACGATAATACAGCTGAAGACACGAAGGATATTCTGAATATACTAATCGTAACGTGCCTCCAACTGTAGATGGCATATGGTCTTTGCTTTGTACCGTCCCTTTAATTTCTGTTTAAATTCTTGGACAATATTCTTAGTGAAAGACAATTACAGAACTTTGAACAAGTTAAGATTGTTGTGCACTAATACTATTCATCACAAAGCAAGAGCCCGCACTAACATGGATTCATGGCATAGATAGTATACAATCTTGCTTTGTATCATCATTTGGCATCTGCTGTACTCCCACAATTTCCTTTGTGCAAGACAGTTCCAAAACTTTGAAAAAGTTACAGTTGTCTACCAATGATAGTTTTCACCACAAAGCAAGGTAGAATTTAGAGGGTTTGAAGCTTAATTTAATTGTATGCATAATGCATGAGTTTATATCTAGAAAATATTGTTAATGAGACTGTACATTTAAACTTACAAATCTTGTAGCAAATCTGATTTTTTTGTGACGGGTTCTCGGGTTTGGAATTAAAAAACTTATATGTTTAATATTAGTAAGGGTATTACAAAATGTAAATGTTTGACTTTAATTTTTTAGTATAAGAATGTGAATGCTATCAATCATGCAGGACTTTCTGTTGTTCTAGGTTCCTTGGACCCCGAGGAGCTATCGCTCGATCCTGCGGGAAGCCCTGTCAGTCCGCAGACCGAAGCTGCCGCCTCCGTCGCGAAACACGAGCCCAGTCTCAGTCCAAGCGGCGTGGCCACTAACACGGTGGCCACTATCACTGCAGAGGACTCTAGCAACGCAAGCATCAGCATGTACCCGTCCTCGAGCACGTCGACGCCCCATACTAGTAGCGGCGCTGGCAAGATCAGCTATAGAGGCATCTTCACCACGTCCAGTAGCCATGGAAGTCCCGTCGTGCCTCCCCTCATGGGCCCCAATGGTGGCTCGGCGGGAGCGCTCGGTGGTAGCGGTCTCGCCTCCTCACCCACGTCAGGCATCAACCCCTGGATCCTCCCCAGTCCTGACAAAACCCTCTTCCCTCCCATTTTCGGGCTTTTGGGACAGCAACAGCCCACTGCAGCCAGTCCACAACAGCAACAATACCCTACAGCAAGTCCGAGCCCGGGACACTATGATGATCGATCTCAACAACAGCAACAGGCCGAGTTGCTGGGTCTCAGCATCGAGTGTGGACCCGCGGGAAACATGGCCCTCAAACAGCCACCAACGTACTCCAGCTGTAGTGGCGGTACCGTTACCTCCATCGGCGACGTTCAACAGCAACAACAGGAACTGGCTTACAGACAGACTCTGGTGCCTACTACGGCCAAGTATCAGTGGTTGGACTCGCAAGTGGAATACGGTGCTACTTCAGCGGGCACGTTATCCGTACCTGGACCTTCCGTTCTCATCCCCAAGCAGGAACCCTTTAGTGGTTGTAGCGGGAGTGCGACACCTGGGGGTGGGGGTGGTACGGGTGGTGCCGGTAGTAGTGGTGATGTGCAAGGACAAGCTCAGACAAATCAGGGACAACATCAGCAGGGTTCGGGGTCTGCGGGGGCGACGGGAACGGGTTTCTCTGTGCAGCTGGCCGAGTATAATCCGTCGACGAGCAAGGGACACGAGATACTCTCTCAGGTTTACCAGCAGTCGGCAATGCCCCTGAAACTGGTCCCGGTGAAGCCGCGAAAATACCCGAATCGACCGAGCAAGACGCCCGTGCACGAACGACCGTATGCCTGTCCGGTGGAAAATTGTGACAGACGTTTCTCCCGATCGGACGAGCTGACGAGGCACATCCGGATCCACACAGGTCAGAAACCCTTCCAGTGCCGCATCTGTATGCGCTCCTTCTCGAGATCCGACCATCTCACCACGCACATACGCACACACACCGGAGAGAAGCCTTTCCAGTGTGATACCTGTGGCCGCAAGTTCGCGCGATCCGATGAAAAGAAACGTCATGCCAAAGTTCATCTAAAGCAGCGCCTCAAGAAAGAGAGCAAACTGGTTGCTTCCTCCTCCACACATCAGCAGCAACAGCAGCAACAACAGCAGCAACAGCAACATCATCAACAACAGCAACACCTGCACCATCATCATCACCATCATCATCCTCACCCCCATCATCAAGCGCCCAGTACTGGTCTGCAACCATCGCAGCACGGCGTGTCATCAGATGACAGTTTGTCGATGCCCGTCGTTACCACCTCCCTCTAAAGCTTGTTGTGTTCATAGCTTGCTGACAATCGTAAAGGAATGCGAAGCAAATGAAAATGTGTTCTCTTTTTTCCTGTTTGTACAGCGTGATTTAAAATTCTCATTGCGTTTTGATGTGCCGTTTATTGTATTATACTACTACAACTGAACTTTGCGTTAACTGTGATTTTTCTCTACTCGAAAAACAAATAACTGTCACAATAATAGTTATTATTAAAACATTTAAAACTTTATTTTATGTACATATGAACTCATCTCTTGACGCCTGCAATGTTAAATGGACAGAAAAAGATATCTTTACTTTGTGTATAGCACACAAACCCTCCACCCCAGCGTACCCCGCACTGCATATGTAGGCGGAGTCTCCTATTGGTTGGCCTGTTCGTTGTCCTTTTTTCTTTGTTGTAATATTTCATAGAGACTATTCATTGTTGTGTGTGCACAAATTTACTTCGTGAAGAAGAGTGCAAGCAAGATGAAAAACTATCTAATTTTCCTTATTTGTTGTTGCGAATCATGACATTGTTGTTTTTTTTATGAAATAAAATTATTGTTCTATTGCATTTTAAGGAATACGAAAGAAAGGCATGTTTCAAAAACATGTGTTTCTTTCGTCATCAAGAAGGTTTGCGCCCTTGACTTCGCAATGGTGCAGACAGACTATTTTTTTACTTCGCTCTTGATTGGGTATTTTTTTTAATTCAGTCTCTTGTGTGAAATAGCTGTTGCTTTTCATTGTGTTGTCATATAATAAGGCTTTAACATAGAGAACAAAATAACTAATGGCTTTAATTAAGAAATGCTACATTTACATGTTTTTTTGTAACTATACCAAATTTGCAGGGGCAACAAACTGCTGGGCGAAACTCCTGTACTTCTCATTGAAAATCAGAAGTTAATTTTACTGAAATTTCACAGGTTAGTAAGCATAAAATGTAATTTGCAGGCTTTGGTAGAGAGAAAAATCACCCAGCAATATGCCCTCTGCAAAAAAAGTTGCCAAATAACAAGTAGTTCTAACTGCACAAAACATTCCGTACTGTAGATTTGTATTATTTGTTAACGGATATTGGCTATTTCAGGTGAGCGAACATACCACACCCCCACCCAGCGTTGTTGAGTATTCATTCTAAATTTTTGAGAGTATTAAGCATTCATTTTTTTTTGTCTTAGTATTCTGATTCTTTAAAGTAAAAAATTGTCAGACACGCACATATGCTAAACGTATTTTAAACGCACGAAATAGGATTTTGAAGCCCCCTTGATTAAAGAGAAACTAAAATTGCCGGGAATTTGCCTTAAGAATAAAGTACAGTGAACCCAGTGACTTTAGCACCCAAAACTGTTGTTCTTCATAAAGTGTATTTAATACTGATTGTTGGGAACACGGGTTTCTTGCTTTGCCAGCTGTACTGGGTCTTTTATAAAATGGATACAATGCAAAGTGCCATGCCTTTTTTGTTGCTTTCAGAGCCCTCAAATTTGGCTTCCAGCATCGAGCTATCACTTACTGACACCCACTCCTTCAGAAAATATTTCATTTGGAACTTCTTTGCGTAAACATTCAAGGATTGCCGAAACATGTAAACATTTAAAAGAAATTTATCGTTTGTGTGTCTAAATTAAGACATGGTGAAAATATTTTGTTTTCTTTGACGCGGCGGAACTGAAGTTGCCTCCTGCTGCACTGAGAGTAGCCAAACCCTGTTAATACGTTCCCAAAATTAGTAATGTAAATGTACAGTATATTCTTTATATACAGTTATGTGCGTCCAAATACCTATATATAGCTCTCTCTCTCTCCCTCTCCTGTATCTAAAATGAATAAAAGCTCCATTTAAGCTCTAAAAACTAATTTTGCATATAGGACCTAATTGTTAACTAAAGTTCCGAATGATGTTTATTTAAGAAAATAAGCTTTTAATGTGTATTTCGATATAAAGAGGTCATAACTTGAATTTTAAGTAGTATGCCTTCCTGGTAAAAGCAGCATACCAACTACTTCTATGCATCGCAAGATTTCTGCACATTTATGAAAAAAAATCGACACAAAGATATCTACTACTCTCCAGTAGTAGTTCATCCTAAAGAAAGACGAACGCAGTGTATTAATTAGTCCTCAAAGTGTTAAATTACATAAGACAGAATATTGAAATGCATACATAAAATGTTCTATAATTATGGTGGAATTACAACTGTGGAAAAAATAACATGGTCTACAGGGAATGTTTCCAAATTGCCTAAAACCTGTGGAACTGTTAAAAACGGCTTTATCAATCTGAATGAATGTTATATCAAATGTTGCTGAGAGCATTATTGATTAACTTGCAAAATTTGATGAACATTTTTTGAAATTTGTAGAAAATATAGCATCCGCCCTAAGCATCCTTTAAAAGGTGGTAGCAAGTAATTAGTAGGGGACAAATTTTAACGTCGGACATTTTAAATCTGACACACCCTCTCGCACCAAAGCTGATTACATGAGCGCTGAACATCTGTAAGTATCGGGAAACTGTTTTAACGCCTTAACGACTTTTCTTTACCTAAAAGTCAAACGCTCAACAATAGGCCTGTCTCGATGTTCAGTTTTTTCAGTAAGCTTAGTCTCTTTAAAATCTTAAAATTGTGCAGTTCATTTTAATTGTACAGCGTAACACGTAAGTTCTCCTTTAAGTAACGAGCTCAATATTTACTGACTTACTCAAGCGTTGAACACTTTCAGTGAATTAGTGTCAAAATGTTCCATATACAGCATATTGTGCGATTAAAATAGAATCCCTTGAAGAGCGTATTAATGGGGTTACATTGTAGTATATAAGCGTTTTATTATTATTTTTAATACACTGATTACACTAAGTTTTGGAATGTTATTATTTACAAAATTAAATACAAAAACTGGTATTTATTTTTAAATTACCTGCATAGTTTGGATATTAATTCATTGGTGGAATAGAGAAATCTAATGCCCAAAAGCCAATATAAATTATACATTTTTATATTATCCTACCATAGAGTGTATAGAACGAGAAAGAATACCGAAATGTTGTACATAGATGACAGTATTATTACCCATAAATCATTGCAGTTCCTGCATAATGCAGCTATAAAGTAAACTAATTTCATTGAAGAGCCATGATCCAAATACAAATTCCTGAGGCACGAAAGCAGAGAACTGTAGAATGGAAATGGTGAAGAATGTGAATCATTTCCATCTCGTCTTTCTCTGATAAGTTTTTTTCCCTATAAAACTAATATAAACTCTCAATCAAATAAGGAATATTTGAACTTAAAGTTCATTTTCTTCCTTTCCTTTCCCTGGTAGACTGTGCTGGCATTAACACGTGTTCAGTATTGTGCAATGTTTTTCTTTTTCTTTTTTTAACTTTTAAAACTAAAGGGTCCAGAAAAAAGATAATCGAAATCCAATGTCGATCCTATTGTTTTTCTGTATCAATCGTCACTAGGATACTGAATTATATTGTTATCAAACTTTTGTAAAGAAAAAATAAGAAGAATTGAAAAATTGCCAAACCTTGAAATTACATGTTAAACGCTTAAGAATTAACCTAGGCATTTTATCAGATAACTATGAGAGCCCGTTGTTTGAGATTTTTCAAGAAAATTTATGCCCAAAAAATTTATATGCGACTATAGCGAGATTCAATGACCTGCAGTCACTGCATTGAATTAGTCCAAAAATTATTTTGTAACAATATGGAATACATGGGAATGATACTTCGCAGGAATGCCACATTAGTAAGTCTGTATGTATTGTTTACATATCGATTATATTTGTTTGCTCATACCAATAGAAAACGCTGATCACTTTTCCGTTCCAAAAAAACTTATTGGATATGATAATGTGGCTATTATGGCAACAGTGTCGTAGTTTTTGAACTTAAACACAAGGAAGAAAATGTTGTATAAAACTGTAAAATTATTATGCTCAATTGACAATTTGTTAACGGAAGAGTGCTTGTACCTTTTTATTAAATAACAAAGTTGCAAGAAATTCTAATTTGGGTAGTTTTCTCTGGACCCTTCAGTTACAAATTCTGGGGTGCTTATTAGCGTCTCGGAAGTAAAACTTTTGAAAAGGAAGGAATCAGGTGGTAATGTATGGTGCTAAACTTACTGGTTGTGAACAGATATGAAAAGTTCCATTTTGAAAGAAATATATATATATATTATTCGTTATGAAAAAAAGAGCCTTTTCGTATTTGCAGTTGTTGTTAGTGGGACACTCCCACGGGAAAAAGAAACGTACAAATTTTAGGCCTAATTGCCATTATAGCCAAATAAAATATAAGAATCCATGAAATTGTATATAAAATTAAACACTGTATATAGTATATATAAATATATATTAAATATTAAAAAGGTATAAGATTGTTGACTTTCCACGTGACTGCTGTTAACTATTTGTGTGAAAGATGAAAGAGAAGAGAAATCTTTCTACATTTCCCGCTTTTATTTGTTGTCGAAAGAAATCCGGGCAGTTCCATAGCTCAGCTTCCTGACTGAACACTTTCCCAATATAAAACTGTTTCTCCAAAAATCTGTCCCAGCCCCGTGATATTTTTATTACTCTGTCACACTCTGCACACATCTTTCGTTTGTTTTATATGACCACAAGAATATGATGGGCAGTTCTAAACTGCCTGGTATGTGTGATCACTTCAGAACGAGTGCGTGTGTATGTGTGTGATTCCAAGTCACTAAAATAACTCGCGAGGCTGTTTCTCTAAATGTGATATCTGCTGAAGCAAACAAAAAATTTTAAAAGGTGATGTAATTACTATACATAAAAACAAACCTACTCAAATATTTATTTGTACATTTCTCTCTTTATGCATAGATGTATAAGTTGATGTTATAAAAATAAATGGCTGTAATCTATTATTATAATAATACGATGAAGAGTCTATTATAGTTTTAAGCAAAGAGAGAAAATATACAGAGCTAAACCAATTTTGGTGTATTTATTGAACGTTTTTCGGAATCCCAATCCAGCAACTCCTTTCTTCCTCAAATGCTGCAAATGGTCATTGTAATATCATAAGGAGAACAATCAACACTTGGGGACCGTCTGTGTAGTGTGGTGGTAGTATAACTGCTTCACATTCAAGCTATCCCTAGTTCAAATCTCGGTTACATTCATTTGAACATCATTTTATTCATTGTCTGAAATACCAATCAGGTCAAATGACGTTAAGCTAAAAAAAAATAAAAAACAATAAAAAAATAGTATACTTTAAGTATCGAAATATGAAAGTAAATCACGTTAAGGAATTCTGTCCTCTATAATTGATGAGGACAATAAAGTTATCAAAAATGAATTTAAAAAAGCTGATGTGTTCCATTCACAAGTCTTTCTCCACATCTCTGCAACAAATTACTGATAAAAAGCTTATTCTTCTATTTACTTAATGATAATCGAGAAAAAATTATCAGAATTAGTCTTATTACTTGCTTCCTTGTAAGTAAAAGTGAAATAAGGGAGTACCATAGGCTAAACTGACAGTCAACCGCTGGTTGCTATGAGACTGAAGTTCTTTTGATTGTATGGACAGAAGTTCACAAATTCCTGTATGAGAAAAGTATGTTTTTTAAAGCTGAAACTAAAAGCAAGGAAGATCTTAAAAACATCCATCTCCACAAAAAAAAATGTATATAACATAAAGTATGTGTTTTAATGTGCTTTACATGTTCTGTGTGGTTAGTTTTCGTCCATCTCTTACGGTTTAGCAGTTATGCAAAAATCCGTCAAACTCATCCAAAATAAAGTAGTCTTAAGAGGATATTCCCAGAAAATTCAAGATATATTTTATTTGTCAAGTAACTATCTTAAATATACGAGATTTTAATGAAAATCGTTAGAGCCATTTTTAAGAAAAACAAAATTTTCGAAAAATTTTCTATGTAAAGGGTAGTTTGGGGTGGGGAGATTTTCTTGAAAATCTTCGTGTCGCATCCTTGGAAGAAACCAAACTTAAATACCAAGTTTGGTTTTTAACGGTCTTTTCATTTTTGAGCTATGCTGCCCACAGACACACACACACTCACACACAGACACGCGGACATTTTTCTAAAAATGCTTTTTTTGAATTCAGGGGGTCTCAAAATATGTATTTCTGGTGAAATCTCGGTATCGAATTTTCGGGTGCATTACAATACCTTCTCTATACAATATGTACATAATACGTGTCGAGAAAGTAAAAAAAGAGGAATGCATTGAAGGTAAAAGAAGGGGCGGATACCAAATTAATTATTAAGAACATACATGGAATTGAAGCTGGTACATATTGGTCAAAACATATATGCCAGTAGTTACTAGTTATATAAAATGTATCCACAATTCCAGAATGTCTTGAATTTTAAGATACTAAGCCTTCATGCCTAAACGTCCCGAAAGCTCATCGTCATCCAACAGGAATCTGGAAGAAGGTAAGTATCTGTGTTAAATTCAGTCTACACTATTAACATGATGATGTCTATTAAAGACTGTAAGAAAAATTCCAACCTTAACCTTCCTATTAACATTTCTCAAGTCCACAAGGATCACCAAGAAATAGACTGATAAAATTATCAGTAGAACACAATAAGTGGCATTAAGGTCATTCTATGAAATTTGGAAAGTTCACAGTAGTAAGACATAGTGTTGACATTTACATCAGTTATTATATATAATAGTGATATTTTCACGATTTATAGGGGACTATATTAGGCTAAAACGAATGTCAAATTCTTAAGAGCTGTTTGCCATGTGGTTGAAATGCGCTTTCATGTAGGGCCAGAGGTTTACAACTTTCTAAATCTGAAACAAATAACAAGGAATGTCTCAGAAACTGCCAATTCCAGGGGAAAAAAACCTATATGACAAATTATGTGTTTTAATGTAATCTACATTTTTTGTTTAGGAAATTTCGGTCTAACTTACGGCTTACCGGTTATGCAAAATTCAGCAAAATTCATTCAGAATAAAGAGGTCTTTAGATCCATTTTTGAGAAAATCAAAATTCTAGAAATTATTTGCATGTAAAGGGTAGTTTTGTGTTGGGAGACTTTTCTCAAAATCTTCGTGTGGCATCCCTGGAAGACACTAAACCTGCATACCAAATTTGGTATTTTACCGACTTTTCGTTTTTGAGTTATCGTGTTCACGGACACAACCACACTCACGGACCTTTTTCCGAAAATGCTTGTTTTGGATACAGGGGACCCTAAAACGTGTATTTCTGATGAAATATCGGTATCGAATTTTTGGGTGGAATGCAATACCTCATAGTACGTGTAGAGAAAGTAACAAACTACGCAAAACAAATCTCACCATCCTAAGCAAAAATCACAATATAGTTCTTAAAATTTAGGTTAATAAAATAGGATAAAATACATTAAAATTCAAGGAAGAAAGATGAAAAAGGAGATGAATGGTCATATACAAGAAATTGTGCAAATTCCAACATTGCTATAATTTCTAGGTGTGTGTGTGTGTGTGTGTGTGTGTGTGTGTGTGTGTGTGTGTGTGTGTGTCCTTAACGTCTTCTAGAATCCCTAATGAATTTTGAGATACTAACCACCTAATTCTAGAGACTCTGTTCATCCCAAAAACTCACTTTAAAGGTTGAGAGGGAGAACATCAGTGTGCTAAATTAAATCTACTAAACTATCAGCTCTTTCAGGCTCCTCTATAAGACTAAATATTCTATAAGAATAGACTAACCTTAGCTGTCTTTTATATTTCGTAGTTTTCCATAAATCACCGAGAAACAAAATTATAAACTGTCAGTAGAATGCAATTAATTGTTTTTTCTATTTTTCTTCTATTAATTCACATCAATACACTTGGAATATCTTAAAGATCAAACTATGAACATAAATTACAGAATCCCATATATAAAAAATCTTATGTGTACCATTCACATGACTTTCTCTACATCTCTGCAACAAATTATTCTTAAAAAGCTTATACTTCTATTTAGTTCATGCTGATCAGAAAAAACTTAGCAGCCATATTACTTGCTTTCTTATAAGTAGAAGCGAAATAAGGTTAAAGAGATAGTCAAAAGCTGGTTGCTATGTCACTGAAGTTCCTTTGTTTGTAAGGACAGCAGTTGACAATTTCCTGTATGTGAAAAGTATAAGTTTTTCAAAGCAGAAACCAAAAACAGGGAATGTCTCAAAATCGATGAACTCCACGAAAATATGTGTTTTAACGTGCTCTACATTTTTTATGAAGTAAGTTTTATTCCATCTCTTACGGTTTAGCAGTTATTCAAAATTCCTAAAATTCATCCAGAATAAAGTATTCTCCAGAGGTTATTCCCAGAAAATTTAAGATATACATTTTATTCGTGAGGTAAATAGCTTTAACATGCGATATTTTAATCAAAATCGTAGAAGCCTTTTTTGAGAAAATCAAAATTTTCGAAAAAAGTTCCATGTAAAGGGTAGTTGAGTGTGGGAGGATTCTTCTCAAAATCTTCGTGTCACATCCCTGGAAGATACCAAACTTAAATACCAAGTTTGGTATTTAACTGTCTTTTCGTTTTTAAGCTATGCTGTCCAAAGACATACACGCACATGGACCCAAAACATGTATTTCCGGTGAAATCTCGGTATCGAATTTTTGGGTGCAATAAAATAACTTCTCTATACATTATGTACATAGTACGAGTAGAGAAAGTAAAAATTAAAGCTGTGCAATAGTTCCTCTAAAGTCCTGTATACCATAAATGTCGGTAGCAGTTTTCAATGGCTCCAACATGTAACATAACGCCTTAAAGAAACGAAACTTTACTTATTTTCCTGAAAAGCGTCTAGAAGCGTCCGCCCTGTAAGTACAGTTTCTTAAATATCAGCCAACTAGCAAATGTGTATGATGAGGAAGGAAAGCAAGCCATGTAATGTAGGAAGTGAAACTCGCTAGATTCGTCCTTGGATTTTTTTGGGGTTTAATGTTACGGGCCCTACGGCTTCACAGATCCGCCAAAATTAAATTAAAATGTTATTTATGAAACGCTCTTAAACTCAGCGTCCTATTCTGTGTTAGAAGTGAAAGACCACTTGACAGAGACATCTTGATCAGTTTGAGGTTCTTTTATGTGCGGTAAATCTATAACATGGGACCAACGGCTTTACTTCTCTTCTGAAGGAAGCTTTGCTAGGGATTTTAAGTCATCATCCTCCTCCCGGTTTGAACCAGCAACCTTGGGAAACAAATGTTAATATATTAGGTATCCCTATCTTCTCTCTTGACGTTACACAAAACTAAAATAATTACAGGAAAATCAGTTTATTTTCAATCACATTAATCTAGACCATCCTGGTCCCCTCTGACTTCGTTCGAGAACTTTGATGAAACCAGTGGAAATTGCTAAAAACTAATTACAGAAAAATCAGTTTATTTACAAGCACACGCACGCGGGCGTAGGCACACACACACATATACACACTATCCTCGGTAAATCAGAAAATTACAGGATCCAGTCGATTTATTGGTTCGCTACGACCTAATGGTCTAGATTCGTCTAATACTTAATTTAAAATTTTTCCGTTATTAAATACTTGCAATGTATTAACATTTTAAAGGTAAAATAAACCCCAGTGGATTTAGATACGATTTCATGAAGTGAAGAGCTATGCCATGGCTAGCGAGATAGATAGATTTCGGCGCGAAACAGCATTACGTAGTACCTGGCTAACATTGAATGACTTCGTCATTTAACTGTACCTTCTATACGAATTTAATAAACAATTTATTTCTCTGTGTGAAATATAGATTTACGAACTAGTCCACTGTAATGTTACTTCATCGGTCACGGCTGGACTAGGAGAATCGCGTGATTTCAGTTCGGACCGGAGCTTGACCAATGTACGAGGATAGCAACAAAGGCCTTGCAAACAAATAAAAACGTTTCTTAGTGACTGAAAACCAAACCATCAAACTAATCGAGGTGTCTGTAATATATTTTAAAATAATTCGCGTGTTTTATTGAATCTTAATGGGAAAAATAAACATTTGTAATAGATAAAGCTTTGTAAAACACATTAAGGTGACTAAACGTGTATAAATAATACATTGAAGTGATGTTACCACAATAAACTAGAAATTAAATTTCTAAAAAAATTATTCTATACAGCAAACTTGCCACAACACATTATGGTGAGTAATTGTGTATAAATAATATCTGGATGGATTTAAAGTTGGTTTAGTGATGTTGCCATTGTAAACAAGAAAACATTTATAAAAACCTATTCCGCACAGAGCAAAATTTGAAACTATCAAGCAGAATTTAAAGGCATAAAATTGGTAAACTTCCTATAAAACGAATATCTGGAACATTCTTTACATTATGAATTACTTCATACGAATTGTTTTCGCTACTGCACGTAATCATATAATAATGCATAATTAGAATTTAAGAGCACATGATATAGCATTTTCCCGAATAAATAATCTAAGTTGTTGACTTCTAACCCCAGAGGGCACATATTTCTTGAATATATTCTTGAATGCCTGAATTTAGAGATACTAACCAGTCTATTCTATAGACTCCCAATTTTCCCCAAACGTTCCAAATAGTATACCAGCGGTGGTAACTTCCAACAGATGTCTAACGGATGAGATGTACACCCAAAAGATATTTCCTTATATTCTTAAATAAATCCACAGAACTAACAATGGGGAGTTGTATTAAAAGACTATGTATTATGAAATAAAACTCCAATCTTAGCCTCTCTGTTCACATTTCTCAATTTCACTATCTATCGCCGAGGTGCAAAATTATATAATAATTAGAGAAAAGCAATCATAAACGTTTCTGTTTTAGGCACCTACTTAATGCTATTAATTGATATAAAACAACCGGTATAACACGGACCAAATATAAAAAAAAATCTGATGTGTTCCTTCACCTGACTTTCTCTACATATCTGCAACAAATTATGGTTAAAAAGCTTATGCTTCTTTTTGCTTAAAAAATTACCCAATAGTCTATTACTTGCTTCCCTGCAAGTAGAAGGGAAATAAGGGAGTAGCATAAGCTAAAGCATTAGTCAAAAGTTGGTTACTATGTGAGTGAAATTCCTTTATTTGTATAGACAGGAGTTGACAAATTCCCGTATGAGAAAAGTAAAAGGTTTTTAAAGCTGAAACCAAAAACAAGAGATATATAAAAAACGATCCACGCCACGAAAAAAAATGCATATAACATAAATTGTGTGTTTTAACGAGCTCTATATTTTCTGTGAAGTAAGTTTTTGTCTATCTCTTTTGAAAATTCCGTAAACGTCATCCAAAATAAAGTACACTTCAGAGGCTATTCCCAGAAAATTCGTGATATACATTTTATTTGTCAGGTAAATAACCTTAATATACGATATTTTAAACAAAATTGTTGGAGCCATTTTTGATAAAATCAAAATTTTCGAAAAATTTTCCGTGTGAAGGGTAATTGGGGGTGGGGGGATTTTCTTGAAAATATTCCTGTCGCATCCTTGGAAGATACTGAACTTAAATACCTAGTTTGGTAGTTAACGAACTTTTTGTTTTTGAGTTATACTGTCCACAGACAGACACACGCGCGCACACACATACAGACCTTTTTCCAAAAATATTTTTTTGGATTCAAGGGGACAAAAATATGTATTTCCGGTGAAATATCGGTATCGAATTTTTGGGTGCATTACAATACCTTCTCTATACACTATGTACATAGTACGTGTAGAGAAAGTAATAATTAGGCTAAAGAAGTCTCTCTTCTCTAAACAAGATACAAAGTCATATAAAAAGAGGAAATATATTTTAAAGGTAAGTACAGAAACGGGAATCGCATATACAAGGGATTAAAGCTGGTTGCTCAAAATGTATGAAGCACATCCATTAAAGTTGATAAGGTAAGTATGTGTTCCAAATAAAATCCACAGTAGATGCTAACAGTAGGATAATTTCAACCTTAAGGTTCCAAGTTCACCTTGAATCGCCGAGGAATAAAAAAAGACCAAAACACCAACATAAGTGACGTTAAAGCATTCCGTTCACTGTAAGCTTATTAAACAAAACCTGATACGTTCCATTCACATGACTTTCTTTACTTGCTCTACAAACAAACTTCTTAAAAACATTATTCTTTTTTCTACTGCATGCTAATCGAGAATAAACAATATCTCGATTAGCATGATCTTAATACTTAGTTCCCTCTAAGTAGAAGGGAAATTAGGGAAAACTATGTGATAAAGCGGTAGTCAAATGTTTTAAAAGCTGTCGCTATGCGATAGTAATTCAAATTCGTTTCTTTCCATGGCCAGGATAAAAACAAAGGAAACACGGATGACTCCCTCTACTTCATACTTTCTCTACATCTCTGAAACAAATTATTCTTAAAAAACTTATTCATCTATATGCTTCATGCTAATTGAAATAAAGATTAGCAGAAAATGTGGTCTTGTTACTTAGTTTCATAAAAGTAAAAGGGAACTAAATAAACACACGACTAAAGCGAGTCAAAGTCTTTTAACTGTATGGTTAAAATTTGGTCTCTTTGCATGGCCAGCAGTTAAAATTTAAATTAGTAACAAGGAATTCTCTAAATTGTGGCTAACCTCACAAAAATGGTATATGACATACGTACAATTTACATACTGAACAGAGAAGGTATTGTATTCCTCCCAAAAATCCGATACCAAGGTTTTACCGGAAATATATTTTTGAGGTCTCCTGAGTCCGAAAAAAGCATTTTTAGAAAAAGGTCCCAGTATGTGTGTGAGTGTGTCTGTGGACAGCATAGCTCAAAAACGAAAAGTTGTTAATACCAAACTTGAATTTTTGGGTGGAATGCAATACCTTTTCTACCTATGTACTAAGTAGAGGAAGTAAAAATAAGTAGGTTAAACAGTTCTGTGCACTATGCGCAAAAATCACAAAATTATTAAAGAATGGAAATACGAGGAAGAGATGGAAAACGATATCAAGTACAAGGGATTAAATTGATAAACATTGCTCCAAAAGTCGTGTATGCCAGTAACTTCTAGTCGCATACATCAGTAACTTGCAGAACATACAACAAGAATCTGGCAGAAGAATAGATATCTATATATCCTAAATCAAATCTACAACACTAACAGAAAGGAGTTCTATTAAAATATTATGTGCTCGTATTATGCTCTTAAAGTTCAATCTCAAACGTTTCCAAATTCACCGTTAATCGCCAGTGAATAAAAGAATAAATAGCATTCAATAAAAATTAAGAAACTAAACAATAGAATATTTAAGAGAGCGGTGCGATTTTACTATCGTGTAATGCCCACTTTTACTACACAGGCACCGCAAGCGATGACACTGATGGTGCATGGAATGAAGATGGAGCGCCGGTGGAATGTGATGGCCCCTACTCCGCTATGTCCACCACATTTCCCACATGCTGTCTCCTGGATCGAACCCGGGTCGCCTTGGAGAGAGGCGAGCGGTCTAACACTCGGTCACGGCTCGGCCAGATCTGAAATGAACCGAATGGTTATCAGTGGCGAAAGCCCACTTAAAGAACAGGTAATTTTGCCAAAATTGCAAGTCCAACAGTTTTAAATATTGTATTGATTGTGCACCAGTACTGCATTCCTTCGATGCTATCATACAAATGAGGCATTCTGAATGAAAATAGCACACACACGTCCACGTTCTTTTGATTTATGTCCACTGAGTGCGATCCAGAAAACATGACATAACTTTGAAATTTGTCTAAAGGGACAATAGGTTCTCTATCTGAAAGTGTTAACGACGCCTCTACAATCTTCCCGATTTCTGTGGTTGACCACCTGTACATGGAGAAGAGCCAAAAGGAATTTGGCAGAAGATATGTATTTATATGTTCTAAATTAAATCCTCAGCCCTAATAGTGAGGAGTTCTACTAAAAGACTAAAAGTCATTAAGCGTCCACCGCCAATTGCCGAGCTGCAAGATGATCTGCAGAATGCAATCAAAGACTTTTATCTTAGGTATTGGGACCATCAATCGAGATCAAAATCATATGGTATATCTGTAGGATCAAAATACGTAAACCAATAACGTTAAAGCATTCTGTCCATGTGAGTAAAAAGCTTAATGATGCCATGAAAGACTAACAGAAAAAACATCTGACGTGTTCCGTTCACATGACTTTCTCCTTATCGCTGTAACAAATTATACTTAAAAAGCAAATTCTTCTATCTACTTTATCATAATCGAGATAAACATTGGCAGAAATTGTCGTAATTACTTGCTTCCTTATAAATAGAAGGAAAATAAGGGAATACACAAGGCAAAAACGATAATCAAATCTTTTAAAAGCCGGTTGCCATGTGGATGAAATCCGTTTCTATGCAGGGCCAGGAGTTTACAACTTTCCATGTGAAAAAAGTTTAAGTATATTAAATCTGAACTAAATAAAAAGGAATATCTCAGAAACTATCAATTCAACGAAAAAAAACGTATGTTACATAAAGTGTGTGTTTTACCGCGATCCACATTTTTTGTATAGTAATTTTTTGTCATCAAAAATTCAGCAAAATTCATTGAGAATAAAGAGGTCTTTAGAGGCTATTCCCAGAAAATTCAAGATATACATTTTATTTGCCCAATAAATACCTTTAAACGGTACTTTAATCAAAATCGTTAGAGCCATTTTTGAGAAAATCAAAATTTTCGAATTTTTTTCCATGTAAAGGATAGTTTGGGGTGGGGGGATTTTTCTCGAAATCTACGTGTCGCATCCCTGGAAGATACCAAGATAAAATGACAAGTTTGGTACTTTAGGGACGTTTCGTTTTCGAGTTATCCTGTTCACAGACTCACGGATACACACACACACACACACACACATACACACACGGACTTTTTTTTGTGAAAATGCTTTTTTTGGAACATAAAGCGTGTATTTCCGGTGAAATCCGGAATCGAATTTTTGGGTGGAATACAATACTTTCGCTATACACAATGTGTATGGTACGTGCAGAGAAAGAAAAAGAAAAGTCGTAAATGTATTAAGATCAAGGAAGAAACAGCAAGGATAATAGACATCAATCATTATAAGTAGAAACTGTTGTTCTAATAATCATATTCTTTTTTTTTTTTGTTGTTGTTTTTTTTTTTGTGTTTTGTTTTAAAACAGTAACGGAGTCTGATCAGGACTCCGGCACTGTATCCCTATTTACATTTCCCCCGTAGGTTTTACTGATTACTGGTTCTTTACAAACATATACACATTGCACAAACACATAACACCCATACCCAAGGCGGGACTCGAACCCACGATCCCCTGTCCACGAAGCACCAAAGCGAGACGCTTTAGCGAGCGTGGCCATGGGGACCGGCTATATACGGCGATAATTCAAATCATCCGATTCTTCAGCCTCCTTTCTTCCGGAACATCGAAATGCTCCTCTTAAGCGCAACGAGAACAGCAATAAGAATCTGGGAGAAGGTACGTATTTGTATGCTCTAAATAAAATACATACGAAAAGTGAAGAGATCAACTAAAGGACGGTGCAGTATGCAAGAAAAGTCCAATTTAAGCCTTTCTGTTAACATCTAAATTCGCCAAGAATCGCAAGGGATAAAATGATAAAATCCAGTCATAGGTACTTAACGCCATTAGTTTAGTATACCTTAAGATTCAGGTTATGAATTTAAATTACGCTAAGCAATTATATATAATAATTTGATATGTTACATTCACATAACTTTCTCTACCTATTCTGTAACAAACTATCTTTACAAAGGCTTATTCTTCTTTCTACTTCATGCTAATCAAGATAAACATTAGCAGAAATGGTCTTATAATTAGTCCCTTATAAGTAAGGGAAATAAGGGAATACACTAGGCTAAAGCGACAGTCAAATCATTTAAAAAGCTGTCGCTTTATCAAACAACTGAAATTGGGTTTTCATTGCAAAGATCAAGAATGAAACAAGAAAAATGGAATGAAAAATGACTTTTCTTTTGAGAAACGTTTAAGCGGCTGAAAACTTAAACAAATAACGTGGAAACGGTTAACTCTACAAAAAAATGTATATGACGTAAAATGTATGTTTTAACGAGATCTACAGTTTTGAGTAGTAAGTTTTCGTGCATCTCTTTCTGTTTACGAAAGTCGTCCAGAATGAATAGGTGTTCAGATGCTATTCCAAGAAAATTCTAGATAATCAATAATCATAATCAAATATATAACTTAAGCTTCTTCAGCAACAAGCTATCAATATTAACTAAAAATATTAACGACACAAAACTTGATACAGTTTAGATTGTAGAATCTGCCAGTTTCCATGTGTGCTCACTGTAGCGCTGTGACAAAACGTAGGTTACTCCACAGGTGAGGGTCGCTGGCGCACTTCTCGCATGTAGCAAACATCTCCCCCCTAATCTTAATGACCTTGATTTTCCCAAAATTGAATTGCTAAAAACAAATGTTTTCTTAATAAATTTAGTATTTTTTCATACTATACAAATTCCATTTTATTTTTCATTGAGAGAGAACTGTTCGTGCCCTATATGTTTGCGCACCATTCTGTGTAGCACACGCTTTCATGTACAGCATATTTGGAAATACAACTCTCGCGGCGGAATGGTGTTGGAAGTCATCTGTAGACCCAGGGAGTTCGGTCAGACCTGAGGCACGGGCTGCTAGCGCTCCCTGTGTCGAGATGAACTGCTTTTAATATGTTAAGTACCCTTCGTGGTGGCTCTTCCATTGCCGTCCGGTTTCGGCCGCCCTTTGAAATTGCTCTCATCTCATTCTATCTTCTGGGTTCTGAAGTATAATAAGCTAATAGCGGCAGTGTGGAATGCCTGCTGACATCACACACACACCCACACACACACACACTTCAGCATTTGATAGCATCCTAACAGATAGCATCATGTTTTACTTTCGAAGCTTGCATCAGGGAAAATAATATTGGTTACACAACTGATGTAAAAGTAATATTTTGCCCTTAGTTATAGTCAGTTGTTCAATTACAAAGGCATATTTGATCTATGCCTATAAAATAGGGACATTATTTTATGCCTATAAAATAAGACAGTTTCGTCTAATTAAACAATGCAAAGGTGTACTCTTCTAATATTGTACAAAAAGCGTCTTCATTTCGATTAAATCCAGAAAAAAGGAAATAAAGAAAGAAAGAAAAACGAAACATTTGAGGCCTCATATCCCTTTTTTAAACGATGGCGATCTTATTAAACAGCAACTGTAGTGTGGAGCTCTAGAATTTCACATGAATACATTTGGCTCGGGACATTTGGTTTTACTTTATTGTGTCTAATAGTGTATATGTGAAAATTATAATTCAAAAACGAAAAGTCTGTTATATAGTACACTTGATATCTAAGTTCAGCATCTTCTAAGGATTCGAGAAGATTTTCATGAAAATATCTCCACATAAACTACCCTTTACATGGTATATTTCTTTAAAAGTTTGATTTTTTCTCAAGAATGAGGATAGTGATTTTGGTTAAAATATAATATGTATAAAATATTAATGACAAATGAAGTTTATATATTGAATTATCTGGGAATAGTCTCTGAAGGCCTCTTCATGCTGAATGACTTTTGTATAACCAACCGTAAGAATGTAGATCTCGTCAATACACACAATTTATGTTAGTTTTTTTTTTTTTTTTTTTTGAAATAACAATTTCGAGATATTCCTTATTAATGGTTTTAATTTCCCTACACTTACACCTAGATAGCGATCAGCTATTTAAAGACTTTACTATTGCTTAAGCCTTCTGTATTCCCCAATTCCATTGTATCTAAAGGAAATATATAATAAAAGTATCTCGATTAACATGAAGTAATTAGAAGAACAAGCCTTGTAAGAGCTACTTGTTGAACAATGAGTAGAGAAAGTCGATAAATGACATCAGAATTTTTGTAAATTATTATGTAGTGTTAAATGTGCGATTTGTATTCGAGGGGGTCTTGACCGCCCACCCATGGATTTTTTGTGGTTTTCCTGGGATGTTTTTTTTTTCTTTTTTTTCGTCTGCCACGTTTTCTTTCCTATAACTTCCACTTCATTCTGTTTCCTTCTCATTTTTCAGGTGTGCCTTTAGATTTATTGGTGTGTGGCGGGACGCGAACGCATGCTCATAGGAGACAATACTCTCCGTGGACACTAGAGAGACAGCTCCAGCAGCGGAACGGGTCTTCCAACTTTGGTTCCTCTCTGTGGCCTGTCTGCCTGCCTCCTATGAAATTCTGTGACTCCATCTCTTCCTCCCGGAGATGGCAGCCTCAATGAATCTATGTAGACCTAAGTTGCGACCTTTGTATAGATCTAATCCTAGCTCTAAAGTTAATTTACAGCTATTGTTCAAGCATTTATAAGTCATCAAACACTAGACACTGATCTATTAAAGCAGCATCCTAACAATATTACTTTCTCTACTCCGTTATCGTGCTGCTGAAAAGTTCAACATGTGCAGCATCAAAGGCTGTGACAGGATTGCAGGTATTCACTGATACAGAAACCGACGTTGTCAGGTCTCCTCCAAGTAAACACGCGTTATACACATGGACATTTATTTCTTAGAGTACCAAGAGATTAGTAACAGTAGCTAGGTTCTTATTAATTACACAGTGCTAATAATATCTAACCACATTATCTACTTAAATTACGCTGTGTCTTCACCTTCTTCGCTGTCACTTTCATTTTCATTCATATATATCATAAATGAAGCACTGTCGGTGAAACATTCCGCAGTTAAAATTTTCACTCTTGTTGCTTGGTATGCCGAACACACCTTTCCCACACATACTAGAATATATTCGAATGGTAAATATTCTCTCAACACTTTTCCCACACGGTCACTTGTAGAAGGATTCACCTTCCGCTTTCTTACAGCATGTTTAAGGCGCTCAACATATCAGCTCACTCGGATTCAGACAACAGTGATATGGTGGTAACCTGAGGATTTCATAACCATGATGTTTTGCCATTTCATCTATTACATACACTTTATGGATATTGACTTTCCAAAGTTTCTACAAAAGCACGGTTTTATAGGAATGAACTGGGCAAATCTAAATTATACTCTTCCATGAATCTGATCATTCAGGCTTTACTGCTGGACTTGGTGGGAATTTTGATCTTTAGCCGGGATGATAACTAGCATTATCTAACACTCTTAGGAGGAATGTTTTATAAAAGTGTGTTCTAGAACCAAGCTTGAAATATTTCAGCATTCATCTCGTGATGTGAACCAGCCAAGGGTCCCCAATTATTTTTAGAAGTCAAATATAATCCAACCCTGGATATCACTGCATGTAAGATCATGATTCTTTTCCCACCTGACAAAGAGGCTGGAAGGCAGCAGGAGCAACTGTGGTCATCGCAACCTTTTCTTACATAATGTATATAGTACCACGATTCATCTAAATAAATTATATGATAGCCTTCCTGACTGAAATGGTTTGTATACTCAAGTACCGATATCTTCATGCCACAATCCTTGCTGATTCCATAATGACGCAATTCTTATTTAACGTGCGAAAGCGGAACCTTAACTTCACTAACAACTGTCTAAGTGAATCCCTTTTGTAAAGAGAACTAGCTGAATTACTGACTATTACTATTATTTCTAGCATCAAAGCCAGATACGTTCCAAGGCCTCCACATACTTAAGAATACACATGAAACGTGGCGTCGATTACAACACCGCGGAGTGCACTGAGTATAACCTTCGCAGAAGCAGCCGGTTCTCTGCCTCTTGTGGAGGCACAGGACATTATACCGGGCAAGCTCAGTACCCCCAATACCCGAAGAGCAGGCAACTACGACCACCTCAACCAGCCCGGACATCGACGCCAGCACCTGCGCTGCCCTCCCAGGTAACGCAGACAGACGCTCAACCTCATTATTCCGATCAGCCACCGCAGGATACGTCTAAGCTCCTCCTGGAACTCAACGTTATTTACACCCTCCTCCAGGAAACTTACGACGCCAACACCAGGATCGTGGAGGCAATCCAGGACCTCCATGCGGAGCTACTGATCCTGCCAACACGCCTGACGCAACTGGAGGACCTGCTCACCAACAAGCTCGCCGACAACCACAACGAGATCACCAAATGCTACTCTGCCGTCCTTGACAACCAGGAGCTGGTAGCAAACAACGTCGCCGAGCTCATCGCCAACAGCCAGAGGCAGATGCTTCAGAAACTTTGCAACAGTAATCCACAGCATTCTACACACACTCGAGAACAGCAGCCATCAGCAAACACCAGACGCCACCATAATGGTAGGCAACACCCCAATTAGTAGGAATGCGCCTGGGCTTCGGTCATGACCTATACCTGAAGTACCAACCGTCCACATAGCTGTCACCCACAAACACTCGGTTTGCTTCGGCGGTACCGGGCCACATGCCACCAAAGTTATCCTAATAAATAGAGACACCACAGCATCAAATCCTTTCTCTCCCCTTGCCCTTATCCTTCCCAAATATCTTATTGACCTGTTATCCTTATAACCTTTATTCCTGTTTCTCCCCCCCCCCAAAAAAAACTCCTGTACCTGTGAGTTCACAAGAAAACTGCATGGATGAAATGAATGAGAGAGAAAACAGCGAAGACATTGCAACACTTTGTTTTACTCTACATGTAGCTGATGTCTATCTGTCATTTGTGATTTCTAGCATTCATTGACTGAAGTGACGCGTCCTCAGTGCGTTATCTGAGAGGTTTCTATTCACAAAGATAATGTGCATGTTAACCTTTTTACAGCACGATAATACATAGAACAGGTAGATAAGGTACTGCATTCCATCCAAAAATTCATAACCAGATTTCACTGAAAAAACACATTTAGGGTACTCTGAATAATAATAATACCAACAACAACAAAAACAACAGCTTTAGAAAAAATCCCGTGTGTGCGTGTGCACAAGAAAAGCTATTCATCCCAAACTATCTTTTAAATAAAAAACTTTTCAAAATGTTTTCTTTTCTCAAGTTTTCTTCCCTACAGTATTTAAATACATTTATATGAAAAATAATAAAGAATTGAATTTCCTAGGAATAGCCTCTAAAGACTTCTTCATTCTGAATGACTTTTGCATAACTGGTAAACCGTAAGAGATATTAAAAAATTTACTACACTAAAAGCATTATGTGTTTCGATTCACATGATTTTCTTTACAAACTAATTTACAAAAGATTATTCAATTACATACAACGTGGTAAACAGGAATATTAGGCCCTTCTGTGTAGAAGGTAAGGTAATACACAAGGCTGAAGCGATAGTCAAATATTTTAAACAACCGGTCGCTATATGAAACAATTGATATTAATTTAATTGTTTTTTTTTTTCACACAAACCGTGTGTAGGACAGGAGTTGGATAGGTAGAGTCAGACTGAAAAATTCAATGCCATAGCTCGGATTTGAACCACGGATCTCCCTTCCTATGGCCGGTTGCTCTACCACTGAGCTACCATTGCAGCATGCAGGCATACTATTTACCGGGAAATCCGTGGTTCAAACCCCGGTTATGGCATTGAATTTTTCAGTCTGACTCTACCCATCCTACTCCTGTCCTATACACGGCTTGTGTGAAAAAACAATTAAAGCAAAATTAATTGACCATGATAGTTGGCCATACTATGAATCCTGGGACTTAAAGAGCTTACAACATTGTAAACCGCCATTGGGATTCGAAATCGCAAAATAATTTGAGAATACCTTGTGGTTTACCGGGTAATATTGAGAATTCAATGCTATGCCATGCTAGTTCAGTGGTAAAGCAAATGGCTAGAGACCGGGAGATCCGAGGTTCAAATCCCGGCTATGGCATTGAATTTTTCAGTCTGACTCTAGCTATCCAATTGATATTAAATTCGTTTTACACGGTTGGAAGATAAAACAAAATAGAGCTGAAACGAAAGATGACTTCCCAATTGAGAAAATTAGCTTAAAATAGAAACCAATTACAAGAAATGTCTCTGAAACGGTTAACTCCACAAAAATGTATATGACATGAATTGTCTTTTTAACGAAATCTGCATTTCGTGAACTTTCTGTCCATCTCTTGCGGTTTACAAGTTATACAGAATGCATTCAGAATGAAGAGGTAATAAAATTCAAGATATACATTCCCATAAAATTCAAGATATACATTTTGTCACGCAAGTATATGGAAAATAGAGGATTTTAATCAAAATTATTACAGCCATTTTTGAGAAAAACATTTTCAATTTTTTTCCGAATAAAGTGTAGTTTGAGGTGGGGGGAAAATCTTCGTGTCGCATCCTTGAAGGATACTAAATTTAAATAACAAATGTGGTACTCGATGGTCTTTTCGTTTTTGAGATATGCTGCCCACAGACACAACGCCTGTACACGGGCCTTTTTCTTAAAATATTTCTTTTTTACTTCAAAATATTTATTTTCGGTGAAATCTCGACATTGAGTTTTTGGGTGGAATTCAATTCCTTTTCTATCTACTATATGCATAATTAGCTGTAGAAAAAGTAAAAATGTAGAGTTCGTTAAAACGTATAATTTATGCCATGTACATTTTTGATCTAGAGCTAACCATTTTCGAGATATTGTTTGTCATAGGCTTAAATTTTCCAATATTTTCACTTATCTCATATGGAAAGTCGTTATTCATTATTTTATCCTGGTTAAGTAAAAAGAACGTAATTTCAGTACTATCACATAGCGAGTGGTTCAAAAAGATTTGATTACCGATGTAGCGTATTATATTTCCTTATTCTTCTTGTACAAGAAAAAATATCGTAATAAAACCTTTTCTGCTATTGGGATCTTGATAAGCATGAATAAATAGGAGAATAAGGTTTTTTAAGAATATTTTATTGCAGCTTAGGTAGAGAAAGTCATGTGAACGTAGCGTATATTTATATTTATGTTTAAATTTATGTGGTTGGAGGAAGTAGTTTGTATGTGTCCCTATACTGCGGTAGAAAGCAGACAGGTGATACCTGTATACTCTTGGTAAAACTCAAGCTGATATTATACAGTTAAATCTGATCTTCTGGCTGACATTTAGACAAATTCAACCAGTTTGAACAACTTGAGAATGTAGCACACCATCTTAGAATTCAAAGAATTCAAGTTCAATAACAACGTTATTTAATTTCAGCATTAGACTTCCATAAATGGAGAAGGAACTGTTAATATCGAACTGGGTGAACTGTTAATATCGAAACGTATTCATGCTAATACGTTCAGGTTTCAGAGAAATAACTTTTCAGACATTTCTGACCACACAAGATGCAACGGTGGTAACTATAATAATTCCAAGGCACGATAGCTCACAAAGAACCTTGGCCCACCGCCCGGCTTGGATGGGGTGCAGTATTGGAGGGTGAGACGTGGTCAACGCCTCAAACCCCCGGCCGGTTAATGCGGTCCTCATGATCTGGAGCCGCTACTTCTCCAACAAGTGGCTCTTTAAATGGCCCCCCAGGGATCTCACGAGGCTGACTGCACCCCGGTTCAGGTCTCCCAGCGAGGGAAAAATCCCCACACCGGTACTGGAAATCGAACCCAGGTCTCCCGCTAGCAGCAACGCTACCACCACGCTAAGGAGACGACCCTTGCAATGATGATGTTGATCATTAATAGAGTGTTTATGTAACGTTTATCTTACAGTGGTTTTACATAAATTGAGCTTTATTTCTGGACTCTATTTAACAGCTACAGTTCCCAGCGACCTATTCCATATTGGGCGTGAAAGGCAGCTTAATTTTGCTCATAGGCAAAATGACCTTATTTTACGTGTTGTAAATCTACGACTCGGAACCAACAGCTTTACATCCCTTCCGAAGGAAGCCATGTCGGGTTAACAACCGTGAACTCGGGAACAAGAGACTAGAATATTACTCCTAGAACACAGAAGACGATAATAGTGGATTTAATTTACCGTATTACTCCTTCATTACTGGTTTTTACTTTCTCTATACGTACCAAGTGCATAGTGTATACAGAAGGTGTTACATTCCACACAAAAATTAGATACCGAGATTTCACCGGAAATATATGTTTTGAGGTGCCCTGAGTCCAAAAGAAAGTATTTTTAGAGAAAGATCCTTGTGTGTGTGTGTGTATGTCTATGTACAGCTTAATCAAAAACTAAAAGACAGTCAAATACTAAGTTCAGTTTATTATCTTGCCAGAATGCGACACGAAGATTTACAAGAAACCACCCCCCTAAACTATCCTTTACATGGAAACATATTTGAAAATGTTGTTTCTCTCAAAAATGGATCTAACGATTTTGATAGAAATCTCATATTTAAGGATTTACATGACAAATAAAATATATATTTTGAATTTTCTTGGAGTAGCTTCCGAAGACCTCTTTATTCTAAATGATTTTTATTGAATTTTCACAACAGGTAAACCGTAACAGATAGATTAAACAAAAAATGTAAATTTCGATAAAAACACAATTTGTCATATACATTTTTTTCGTGAAGTTGGCCTTTGGCGAAACATTCTTTGTTATTTGTTTCAGTTTTAAAATACTTAAACTTTTCTCATACGCGAACTTGTCAAAGCTTGGCCACGCAAAGAAACGGGTTTCATCTCCATAGTAACCACATTTTAAAGCATTTGAGTGTCGGTTTAGTCTAGTGTATTCCCTTATTTCCCTTCTACATATAAGGGACTAAGTAATAAGACTATTTCTGCTGGTGTTTTAGTATTAAATAGAAGAATAAACTTATTAACAATAATTTGTTACAGACCTGTGGAGAAAGTCATGTGAATGGAGCACATCAGATGTTTTTCTTTCTTTTACATCCTGGACATTCAAGGAGAACATAATTCCCATGCAACCAGCTCTTAAAATTTTGATTATCGGTTTAAATTATTTTTTTACTTTCTCTACACATACTATCTACATAGTGTATAGAGAAGGTATTTAATGCACCCCAAAATGTTATACCGAGATTTCGCTGGAAATACATGTTTTATGTCCCCCTATGCATTTTTGGAAAAAGGTCCCTGTGTGTGTGCGTGACTGTGGACAGCATAGCTCAAAAACGAAAAGACGGTTACATACCAAACTTGGTATTTAAGTTTGGTATCTCCCAAGGATGCGACACTAACCTTTTGAGAAAAATCCCCCCACCTCAAACTATCCCTTACCTAGAAATGTTTTCAAAATTTTTGATTTTCTCAAAAATGTCTAACGATTTTGATTAAAATATTGTATATTAAATATATTTACATGACAAATGAAATGTATATCTTGAATTTTCTGGGTATAGTCTCTGAAGATTACTTTATTCTGGATTCATAACTGCTAAACCGTAAGAGATGGACAGAAACTTACCGTACAAAAAATGTAGAGCATATTAAAACACACAATTTGTGTTATGTACATTTTTTTTCGTGGAGTTGATCGTTTTTGAGATATTCCTTGTTTTTAGTTTCAGCTTTAAAAAACTTATACTTTTCTCATACAGGAATTTGTCAACTCCTGTCCATACAAACAAAGGAGCTTTAGTCTCGTAGCAACCAGCTTTTGACTATTACTTTAACCTATGATACTCCCTTATTTCGCTTCTACTTACAAGGAAGTAAGTAGTAAGACTATTTCTGCTAATTTTTTCTAGATTAGCACGAATTAAATAGAAGCATTAGCTTTTTAAGAATACTTTGTTGCAGAGATGTAGAGTAAGTCATGTGAATGAAACACATCAGATTTTTTGGTAATGTTTAATACTCGCTTTTACTACTTGTGACACTCCAGGCGCTTTAACTAAATCGATTCCCTTGTTTCCTACATGGAAATAACTAATAATACTTTTTGTGGATATTTATCTTAATTAGATTGAAGGAGATAGAAGAATAAATGTTGTATGAATGATTTGTTTTAGAATAGGAAGAGAAAGTCATTTGAATGTATCACATCAGATTGTGTCTTTTTTTTTTTAATTTACAGTATAAAGAGCAATAGGTAAGCTTAAAGTTCTGTGAATAGTGCATGCGATGCTTTCAAGAGTTTATACCTCCAGCATTCACAAATTGACATAATCCCTCACAGCAAGTGGAAAATACCAGTCTAGGTAACTTAGTGTTGTAGACATGTGTAGAATCCTAAACACGTCATCAAGGAAAGCTACATTTCATTGTATACACCAATGAAAGACAACAACTTAGAGAACTTGTCAGGTTTAGACACGTTTGTACTGTACTACATTTTTAATGTCGTATTACGATACTAATTAGTAAATAATAAACCTGGAGCCCCTATTTTCTTGTCAAGGAGAAACAAAAAGCAATCATATAATAAAGAATAGGTATCCTCTTACATTTGCTTCCTACCCGTATCTATAACTTTATTAACCCGTATGTATAACTTGGCCTGTAACACAGTATAATTTATAAAAAAAGAAAAAAAAAATCTGATGAGTTCCATTCACTTGACTTTCTCTGCATCTCTGTAACAAATTATTGCTAAGAAGCTTATTCTTCTGTCTACTTTATGCTAATCCAGATAAATATTAACATAAATGCTTTCTCATAAATAGAAGGGAAATAAAGCAATGCCCTTGACTAAAGCATTAGTAAAATCTTTTAAAAACTGGTTGCTATATGATTGAAGATGCTTTGTTTGTATGGCCAAGAATTGGTATGAGAAAAGTATAAGTATTTTAATACTGAAACAACTAACAAGGAATATCTAAAAAAAAAAAAAAAAAAAAAAAAAAGACACTCAACTCCACGAAAAAATGTATATAAAATAAATTGTGTGTTTTAAAGACCTCTACATTTTTCATTTTAGCAAGTTTTTGTCTATTTCTTACGGCTTACTAATTATGCAAAATTCAGCAAAATTCATTCAGAATAAAGATGTTTTTAGAGACTATAACCAGAAAATTCAAGATATACATTTTATTTGTCCTGTGAATATATTTGATATACGGTATTTTAATCAAAATCTTTAAAGCAGGTTTTGAGAAAATAAAAATTTTCGTATTTTTTTCTATGTAAAGGGTAATTTGTAGTGGGGGGATCTCCCTCAAAATCTGTGTGGAATATAGTAAACTTATATACCAATTTCATGAACGTAGCAAAGAATACTCAGGGAAATAAAAAATAAAAACAGATACATTTTCTTTTTAAAGTATTAGATAATTTATGTGGGACAATGCATCTATGTAAACTGAGTATTTCTTTCTGGGTGTATTACATATAATGTCTTTAACACTATACTATGATATTTTATAGATTTAGGCAAATCATACATACGGATTAATAAAGTTATAGCTTCGGGTATGAGAGAGCTCTACAAAGAAAAGTGAGAGGATACACTATTATATAATTGTTTCTTGTTTTATCTCTGAAAGAATATACGGGTTTACGTAGTTCAGTACAAACATGTCTAAACCTGGCAAATTCTCAATGTTGTTAGTTTTCGTGGTGTTTACAACGAAATGCAGCTTTCCTTGATGAAGTGTTCTATACATTACTGGAACACTGAGTTGCCAACACCGGTGTTTTCCACTTGAGAGGGATTCAGTCAATTTGTGAATGCCGCAAAAATAAATTACTGAAAGCATTTCATATACTACTTGCAGAGCTTTAAGAATATCTACTAATCTTTATACTGCACTTTTATAACAAGAAAACAACAAAAAACAAGCAAAAGAAAATATTTTGTGCCCCATTCTTCTATCTACTTTATGCTAATCAAGATAAACCTTAAAAGAAATTGTATTATTACTTATCTTCTTGTAGGTACAACAGAAATAAAGGAATAAACTACATTAAAGCGATAGTCAAATATTTTAACAGCTGATCACTATGGAAATTAGGTTCACTTTATAAAGCCAGGAGTTAAAAGTAAGGAAGAAATAAAAACAGACGACAACCTCCCATTTTAGAGAAATTAAACGTTCGAAAATTTAAATCAACATAAAGATAATAATAAATCAATAAATAAATAAATATCTTGGAAATGCTTAGCTCCTCAAAAACTGTATCTAGCATAAATTGAGTGGCTTAACGATATATATATATATATATATATATATATATATATATACACTTTCTCAACCACGTTCAATTAATGTAGTAGGTAGAGAAGGAAATGCTATAGTTCACCGGATATACACGTTTTAAGACCCCGGAATCCAAATGAAGCATTTTAAGAAAAATGTCATGTGTCTAAAAATACCGATTAAATACCAAACCGGTATCTATGTTCAGGATCGGTACAAGATTTTCAGAAAAATATTTTCCCCCAAAACTAACCCTTACATGGAAGATTTCTTGGATTTTACATTTTCTCAAGAATAGTATTACTTCAAAAATGTGTAACAACATGTAATTATAATCAATAAAAAAGAACATTGGAAAATGGCTCTACGTACAAAACTGTTATTTGATATAAAATGTGTGGTTTAACGAGAAGCATGTCTCTATATAATAAGATTTTGTCTCTACCTCTTACGGTTTATTATTTATATGACAGGCATTCAAAATGAAGAGGTTGCTACAGGCTATTCCCAAAAATCCAACTACAATTTATTTGCTTTACAAATATCTTGAACATGTTACACTTTAGTCAAAATCTTTAGAGCGATTTTTGATGTAATCTAAAGTGTATTTTAGGTTTGCAGAATTTGCTTGAAAAACTTCGTATCACATTGTGGACTACTTACCAAATTTGTAACTTAACCAGTTTTCGTGTTTTGAGGTGTGCGATTCACTGACACATATATAATATCCTTTTCTCAAAATATTTTATTCGGGTACTTCAAAATGTATACTTTGGGTGAAATATTGGTATCAAATTCTCAGGGAGAATACGATACGTTTCCTCTACTACTACAGTTTAGGAATTGGGTAGTGTAAAATGATAAAAAAAGGAAATTTTCTGTTTTTAACAGTGAGATAATCTATCACATACACTGAACTAGCTATATTTTAAGTATAATACTTTTTTTAAAAAAAATTGAAGATATAGCTTTAGAAATATTGGTATAATTTTGTTACAGAGAATAATTTTTTTTCAAATAGAATTATCATAGGTAGCTTAATTATCCTAGCTCAGTGGTATAGGGTAGAATGTCTTTATATGTAGTAAAGGTTTCAGTTTTCTGCTACAATTGGTTTTTCAGAAAAGGGAACATAAAAAGTCCAATTTTTGCAATTTTTTAGAAAACGATCTTTTGAAGTTAAATTTTTTTATCAGATAAGCTACAATATATATGGTCATACAAATTTAAAGAAACGTACATGTATATATCCAAATTATACAGTATTTTTATACATTGATCTAAAAATTGCAGCCAGAGAATTTCACATATCTATGTCCATATAATGCTCACACTACCCACTCCCCTTAAGTAGAGAATTTCAAATCTGATGGGTTACCCTCACATGACTTTCTCTAGCTGCTCCACAAATAAACTTCTCACAAAAGATTATTCTTCTTTATATACCATACTAATTGAGATAAACATTAGCAAAATGTTCTTATTACTTAGTTCCTTATAAGTACAAGGAATTGAGGGAATGCGCTAAAAGCTGCCGTTATGAGGCTATCATTGCAAATCGCTTTTTTGCTTGGCCAGGAGTAGAACAAAAGAAAATCTGATGAGTTCCATTCACATTTCTTTCTCTACATCTTTGCTACAAATTATTGTTAAAAAGCTTATGCTTCTATTTACTACATGGTAATCGAGGAAAATTAGCAGACATAGTTTTATTACTTGCTTCTTTGTGAGTAGAAGGCAAATAAGGGAGTACCATAGATTAAAGTGAGTCAAAAGCTGACTGAAGTTCCTTTGTTTGTATGGACAGGAGTTGATAAATTCCTGTATGAGAAAATTTTTTCAAGGCTGAAACCAAAAACAAGGAATATCTAAAAAAACGACCAACTCCACGAAAAAAAAAAGTATATGACATAAATTGTGTGTTTTATCGTAATTGTAATTTTTGAGCAGTAAGTTTTTGTCTATCTCTTACGGTTTACCAGTTATGGAAAAGTTAATAAAAATCAATCAGAATAAACTGGTCTTTAGAAGCTATACCCAGAAAATTCAAGATATACATTTTATTTGGTATGTAAATGTCTTAAATGTAAGAGACTTTAATCAAAATCTTTAGAGCCATTTTTGAGAAAATAAAAATATTCGATATTTTTTCCATGTAAAAGGTAGTTGTGGGTGGGGGGGAGGATTTTCTTGAAAATCATTGTGTCGCATCCTTGGAAGATACCAACCTTAAATACCAAGTTTGGTACTTAACGGTCTTTTCCTTTTTGAGCAATGCTGTCCATAGACACACACACACACACACATACACAGACAGACACATACACGGCCATTTTAATAAAAATGTTTTTGTTGGAATCAGGGGATCCCAAAACATGTATTTCCGATGAAATCTCGGTATCCAATTTTGGGTGCACGTTCTCTATACACTATGTACTTAGTACGTGTACAGAAAGTAAAAAATGGACACTTTCTGTCTGAGAAAAATAGAAGTACTTTGCAATTGAAACCAAAGCAATAACGAGGAATTTCTCGATAATGACCAACTCCACAAAAAAAAAAAAAAAAAAAAAAAAAAAAAAAAAAAAAAAAAACCTAAATGACATAAATTGTGTGTTTTGACGAGATCTACATTATTTTGAAGTAAGTTCTTGTCTATCTCTTATGGTTTAGCAGTTAAGCAAAATTCGGAAAAATTCAATCAGAATAAAGAGGTCTTCAGAGACTATTTCCAGAAAATTCAAGATACATATTTTATTTGAGGTGTAAATAGCTTTAATGTAAGAGATTTTAATGATAATCGCTAAGAGCAATTTTTGAGAAAATCAAAATTTTCGAATATTTTTCCATGTAAAGCGTAGTTTGTGGTGGGGGAATTTTTCTTGAAAATCTTCGCATCCTTGGAAGATACCAAACCTAAATACCAAGTTGGTATTTACGTTCTTTTCGTTTTTCGTCTATTCTGTCCACACACGGACCTTTTTTTAACTCAGGGGACTCCAAAACATATATTCCCCGTGAAATCACGACATTGAAATTTTGGCGGAATGCTATACCTTCTCTATCCGCTATGTACATTGTACATGCGGGCTAGAGAAATTAAAAATGGCAGATAAAATGTTACCACTGTTATACATTGGAAACCATTAGTATAAATAATTAGTATTACCGTGTATTCAAGAAGATAAATTTCTTCAATTAGTGTGAACGAACTTTAAATCCATTCTTGTTTAGGTTCAGTGTGTTCAATATAGCGCCCACTTGAGTAAGGTTGCTGAACTCTTTGGGAGCGTGCAACTTTTGTGTACTGCTAATTTCCAAGGTCTGCAGTACCGCAAGCTGGCGATCTAGTTCCTGGCACCACAGGGTTGGGTGAGTTCGACGAACCCTTGCTGTTCACGATGTTTTACCCCCTATGGTAAAGCCATCCCAGAAGATTGAACTCGTTCGCCTACACGTGGGGACGGTGGACATAGAGTCAGCGTCCCACACCGTCAGGTGAGGACGAGCCCCCTCCATATTTGGACATGTGCACCCCACCCGATGTGACGTCACAAAAAAGGGGGCCACACCTAGCCCGGCCGTTTACTACAGAAACTTTGTATAAATGTGAAGCGGTCAAACTTTCTCCGCGCGGGTTTGAGTCTTTGCTTCCAAGGACACTGCCGTCATCGTCCCACTCTTTTTCATCTTCTTCTACTTCTTATGCTCTGTTATCTTACTTCCTTTCAGAGAGTCTATTGCTTGTGTGACCATCTAGAGAACCTTCCAAAAGTACATATACTCGTTGGGATGGAATATGTACATTTCAAACCAGAAATGTTTACGTTATTTAGAATACTGTATGCAGCAATTATAAAATTTAGATGTTGCAGATTTCTATACACCAATTCGTCTCTTTGAACATGTACCTATAATGATGTGAATCTCAATTGTTTCAGGTAAAGAGGGCTGGTTAAAGAGTTATTACTTTTTATATTTAAAATAAGTATATTACTAATTGAATATAATGTGGCTAAAGCACTTTTTAAAACTTAGGTTAAGTCCATATAACCTTCAAACTGATATATGAAAGAGGTCTGTAGTTGGGAGTGGGAATTGGGAGTGCTACTTTGTAATTTAAAACGGTAAAAATGTTTAAAATTTTAGTTCAGGGAAACAGTAAAATGAAATTTCAACAATGTGTTAAGAGTTGTAGTGCAAGGTGGTACAAAGTCCTAACTTAAACTCACTTGTGTTAAGAAATATCATAGAAACTATTCATTTTTAAAAACGAAAGGGCATGTACTATTATATGAATCAAAATAAAAATATTATCATTTTGAAGATAGAAAAAATACTGTTTCCAACGTGTAAAAGTACCTTATGTCACTTATGGCTCACTAACAAAACTAGTCTGTATTCATTCTTTGAATAAATGTGTGGTTATTCCTCTCCTACCTTCTAATTTCTTGCTTTCATACAGCTTAGAAATGAATTCTTGTGTGTGTAATTGCACTTCAAGCAATTCTTTTCCACACCTGTAGCTTTGAAACTTTAAATCCACACTTTCAATGTTTTGGGTTAGCAGTAGTTTGATTTTCCTTATACCAATATCAAATACTCGGTTTGTTGAAAAAAAAGTCATAATACAAATAATCAACTTATAAATACTCCCACCTGTAGCTTTGAAACTACCTATAAATTCACACTTTCAATGTTTTGGATTAGCAGTAGGCTGAGTTCCCTTGCCCTAAAATCAAATACTCGGTTTGTTGAAAAGAATGCCGTAATACAAATAATTAGCATATGAATACTCCCAATATTCTAAGTTTGAATATCACCAAAACACGCCTTTGTCTGTATAAATATGCAGGGTTAAGTTGCAAATGCGTTTCAATCTCTGCATTTAAATGCATGTTTATGATAATGCCACAAACACGTTTCTTTATATGTGAGAGGAATAGAAATAATACAGACTAGCCATGCCCTCCCGTCTGAATCTAGATGTCTGATCATTTATTGCTTCTATAGTAGAATGGGTCATTTCAAATGTGTCTGAGCAGGATATTGCTTTGATCCTCTTTGTCCACATCCTGTTGACATCAGAACGAAAATCTGCCCAGGCCTTTTAGTGGCAAATATCTTTCATTGGCATTAAACATTATATGAATATATGCTTTCAGAAATGTATGTTGTAAGAAAAGTGAGTGATGGCTGCAGAAGAACTTAGTACAACTTCGGATAGTCCCCGAATGTGATGTATAAAATATATATACTTTCATATTTTAACACAGTAAAATCAAGTGACAACGATATCCCCAGAATAGTTATTTACTAGTCTCTTTGCTGTAGACAGAAGAAATACTTAAAGGTATACCTAAGAAAAATGGCAATGTGGCCGAAGGACCTAATGCTCGAAAAGATGATGAAAAGAAGAAAAAAATAAAACGACAATTGACGCTTCTTCCCAAAAACATTGTAAGGTTGCAAGCCGTTAACATTTATTCACCGATTACAACGATGAACACTTCCTATGTTGGTCTGTAATTTCGACACGAGTGTATCTATGATATTTGCAAAATAAAAAAATAAAAAAATAATTTTGCGGTTAGTTTTTACAATGTTAAGAAACTGAGCTTCGCTGTTGCTCAAAGCATTAAAGTTAATTTAAAAACAATCAAACGGCAGCTAATACCTAATAAAATCTTAAAAATCCAAATGGGTTATTTAGAACAATACTAACGCAAGTAAGCTGAAAAAATAATAACACTATATATTATTTCTTGAATCAGATATAACAATGATTTTCTTTGTGTAATGTTTATAAGCTATCAAGACCACTTATGGTAAAACGTAGGTATTGTTCAGCATAGCTCAAAAACGAAAAGACAGTTAAATACCTAACTTGGTAATTAAGTTCAGTATCTTCTAAGGATGCGACACGAAGATATTCAAGAAAATTCCCTCACCCCCAATTATCCTTCACATTGAAAAATGTTCGAAATTTTTGATTTTCTAAAAAATGGCTGTAACGATTTTGATTAAAATGTCGTATATTAAAGATATTTACCTGACAAATAATATGTATATATTGCATTTTCTGGGAATAGCCCCTGAAGACTACTTTATTCTGGATGAATTTTACGGAATTTTGTATAAATGGTAAACCGTAAAAGATAGACAAAAACTTACCACACCAAAAATTAAAGCACATTAAAACACACAATTTATGTTATATAAATTTGTTCATGGAGTTGATAGTTTTTTAGATATTCCTTGTTTTTGGTGTCAGCCTTGAAAAATGTATACATTTTTCATACAGGAATTTGTCAACTCCTGTCCATACAAACAAAAGAACTTCACACATAGAAATCAGCTTTTGATATCACTTTAACCTATGGTAGGTACTCCCTTTTTTCGCTTCTACGTACAAGGAAACAAGTAATAAGACTATTTCTACTAATTGTTTCTCGATGAGCATGAAGTAAATAGAAGCATAAGCTTTTTAACAATAATTTGTTGCAAAGATGTAGAGAAAGTCATGTGAATGGAACACATCAGATTTTTTTTTTAAATTGATAATCCCTTTGAGACAACCTGCTATGTACAATAGGATGTTTTACTATCTTAAATGAAGTATTTAGTCTTTAATTTTCGACTATACTTCAATGAAGCCGTACATACATACACCAAATATGATCTCATGTTTTCTCTACAACTTACATATACTAAATAGAGGAAGTTATATTCCACCCACAAGTCCCATACTAAATTTCAGCAAAAAATTCACCTTTTGAGACATCCTGGATCAAAAATAATATTTTTTCTACTTTCTCTAACACGTATATAGTAGGTAAAGGAGGCATTGCATAATACCAGAACATTCGATACCAAGATTTCATTGAGAACCCATGAATCAAAAACAAACAAACAAAAATAAAAAGCAAAATCATTTTTAGACCCCTGTTCCTCTGTGTGGGCAGTGTTGCAAGACTGCCACCAATGGTGAAATGCGGGTAGGCGAATACCTGAGTGACGTAGTTGTTCCGCTCAAAAAGCTTGCTATAGTGGGAGGTCTTCATCAGCCAAAATACCCAATAGCGACTTCTCAAGAAGGGCCAAACACTTCATATCCTGTTCTACCAACCCACAATCACCTTCAGTAATAGGAAGATGTAGCTGCTCCCTAGCAATTCGGAATGCAGCACCAGACCACAAAAAAATATAGCCAATGAGACATCCAACTGCTAAGAGATGGTTAACACTTGGGCAATGCACTAAATTCTGCTGAGTGAATAAGTGTGCACATACCATACACGTTGAAAAATGCTCAGTGCGCGTTATCTCTGCTCTGCCAAGAAAACCCGCAGTTGCGTCAATTTTGCAATCTAATTGCATGTTACACCCAAGATATTCGTTTGACTTACACTTTTTCTCGTACCTAAAAGATGAAGGGACTATTGCCAATGACAAAATTGTAAAACTTCTGACTTGGTAAGATTCAATTTGGCCCCAAAATGGCGCTATATTCTGAAGACACACATTGCTTGCCAAGAATACCGTCACATCATCAGTATATGCTGTAAGCTTGAATCGGTGACCATGGAGTTCCAGACCACCCAGGGATGACTGCAGTTGTCGCAGAAGAGGATCGAGGCTCAAAGCAAGGACAAGGGACAACCTGGTTGGATTGACCGTTCTATGTGGAGGATTGGAGCAAGATGGTCGTTGCAGATTATCCTGGAAGTCACAGCAACGTAGAGGTTTTGTAAGAAGGTAAGAAATCATCAACGAATCCCAAATTTCGCTCAATGGTCCATAGATAACAATGGCCTTTTAAAAATCAACATTTACCAAAGCCCCTGGAAGAATAATTTTGGCTTTTTTAGTTAAAATGCCAATATATTTAGTGTATTTATGACTACCTAGCCTTCAATTAAAATACTAATGATTATGCCACTTTCTCACAGTCAATATACTGCGGCCCTTCAAAAATTGTTCAGTGGGCAGGATAGAGATCTTCTTGGTTTCAGCATAAGAAATAATATCCCTCAACAAGTCAACATTGTGTATGATGTTCCCATCACTTGGTAAGGCAGTCTGGTTTATGTGTAGAGGATTGCCTCATAAACAAAATTTATCCCTGAAGATAAGGTATTAGACAGCAATTTATAGTCACAGTTCAGCAACGTAATCGGTGAAAACTTGGCAATGGTTCTAGGACATCGACTCTTTGCGCCTTCAACAAATTTCTCTGGAATCACAGCAATCCGGAGAAACTTCTTCAAACACTCCGTTGAGTTCTGCAGAATAAATCCTAGAATATAAATTAAAGGGTCCAGCAGCAGTATTCTGTTTTACGCTCTTCAGACCTGCAGAAAGTTCCTCGGTGATAATACGGCACAAAAGAAAAGAGCCGATTTACGAAGATACCCGAAAAGGCAGTGGAGACAAGGCGGGATTGCTATTGGCATATTTGAAAAAGGACTTCCTAAAATAATCCCGGAAAGCACTCGCCCATTATCACAAAGTTCAGATATAAAACGTTAATTGCATTGCTTGCGGTATCCGTCCAGGTGGAAGAGCGATAAGTTTTCTTCCGCGGCCATACGCCAACGATGGGACACATCACGAAAACGAAGCATTTACAATTGCTTTAGCGATATTTGTTCCTTGGCGTGAAAATGGTGGGACTCGTGGTGACCGGCAGTTTGCAGGTTGGCAAGATCCTGTAAAACATTATAACAGAAATCTAGGAGTACACACCGTTCTCTGATCCGTTGGAAAACTATCTGTTAGAAAAAGAAAATAGCTGTAGGCTTAGCTTGTAAGCCACCAAGGGAGTTTGTTGTGGGAGTCAATAAAGGTGGTTTGTAACTTCCCCCACAGCAAGCGGTACCCTTGTTAACACTGTTTCTCCAAAATAACAGACACAGGAATCCTCCACTAGTCTCTCCCCGGAGTAGGAATATGCGCAACCGGTTGACTGAAATTAGAATTGCATGCTGCTCACTGAAAGAGAGAACTCGGATATGATGGACAGTGGAATCAGAAACGCGAGAAAAATAAAATCTGTCAATTCTAGAAGCCAACAAGCCACAGACAAAGGTAAGGTGCACTCGAAAACTATATTTTGACTCCCAAGCAACCACAAGGTCAAATTTTGTAGCAATCTTGAGGAAGTAATTCTATACTCTATATAAAATAATTCAAATTTAATATAATTTCTATGCATAAGTTAATTTGTATCTTGTGCGTGGAATGTGCAAGGGAAACTTCTGCGTTCTTAATTCCAAGGGAGACAAAAGTTGTTTTTCTGCAGCGTCCTTTGTTAGAGGGATCGCTGTCCTACATTAGAATATGTTGTATTTACTCCTATGCCACATGCAATAAGGACAAAAGTACACTTTCACCAGGAAACCCCTAAAAATTCAGAAAACACACTCACCAGCTTGAAATTAACCAATGATTTTCAAACAAATTCAGTATATGAGCTGGAGAAATCCTACTAGTATACTCCCATAATTGCGGCGTCTTGCTACACAAAAATTCACGCTTGTTTTTATATTGAAGCACACACACAAAATGTAACAAAGAAGTAAAAAGTTTAACTGAATAGTAAATTTAAAGTTGAGCTTGCCAATAAATATTCAAATTATGCGGAAAATATGCTTATAATCAAACTAAGAATAGAAGAATATTTATGCTTTATATGTGAGAATTGGTATTTTGCGAAGAGTTGATTGGAACACTAGTGCAGTTTTGATCATTTGGAAATATGCGTTTTCATCGTTCAACTGAACTAGTACTGAAGTGTGTTCTATTTGATGTCTACTCTCCTGTTACAGTATCTTAATCAGAGCCTTTTTCTCCATCGCTGAGAGAGTCGAAGTTGCTGAAGAACCGACTGATGCTCCCGGCGCCACTATAAGAAACAAAGGTACCTTACAATAGTTATGCTTCTCTACGCCCTAGAGGACCAACTTATGGTAGACGTATAAACACATCGCAATCTGCTTGAGCACAGGACTAATATTGGGCATCCCATGTTGATCTTTAGATGCAACATTGCAGTTAAAATCTCCTTCGGTGAGAACTTCCGAACCTTAGAAAAAGCAGTAAGTATAACTAACTGTTTTGAAGAAAGATTTACGTACACATCTACGTTGAGATTCAGAAGAAGCGTATAGCCTATATCGGTTTACAACGCGTAGAGGTGTCCTGAAGGGTGGTGGTCGAAAATAGTTATGATATCCCTTTTATGTGGATCAATGCCACTCCGCGGCCGACCCGGACCAAGGTTCTTTCAGAAGATCTCATAATTATACAGAAAATCAAGAGAAGGCACATTAATTTCCGGCAAAAATCTCACGTCGATACCCTGGATCTGTAGAAACTAGTCGAGTAGACTTTGAATCACCGGATTTCGAAGGAAATTAACATTAATAGTGACAAAGACGTGAAGAGATGTGTTTTGAAATTTGTGAAGAAGAGAGAATTCTGTAGCACAATCAATTGAATGAAGCAATACGAATAGACTGGACAACAGTAGATCGGAAAAGTTTAATTGGTTCCACCGCTGTTCTCGCTCGGATTGTTTCGTTGTATCGTCGATAATGCACTCTGTGCTTTTGTGAGACTCTTTCTGCTGATCAGTATTGTCATAATCATCATCCGGGGTTATTGCTGTTATTATAGGCACGTCTGAAGAATCCATACGTTGAGCCACCACCAACAAGGAACACATTTCCTCTGACCAGGGTGGAGGGTCTTTGTCCTCTTTAGGGTGCGGAGGTTGTAATCTACGAAATCTGGGATCCCGCAACTACGGTTCTTCCTCTAATGGTAATTTCCGATGTATAACTTCAACCTCGGAGACGGGAAGTTCTTGTCTTTCAAATTCTTGGAGTCTGGTTCTGGACGACCGCTCTGAAAGGAGTCCGAGGCAGCGGAGGAGTTGGAAGGTGTGATGTCAATATTGGCAATTTGCCGAGGTAGGTTCTGCATTCTCCTATTAGCAGATGGATCCGTAGTAAACTCGGACACGTCCTGGTGCACGTCTGCTGCTGTAGACGCTTCATCATTTTCACATCGACAGTGTGACTCACTGGTTTGAACAAATCATTCATAAGCCTTCGCTGCAGTCGGGACTGGGAAGAAACAGTTGCCCGTAACCAGTGTTGAGGACAATCTGTTTTCAAATGCAACTGTTCCTGGCCACTGTAAGTTGCGTAGACTTCAAAACCTGCAGTCTTTAACACTGAAGGTATCGGCTTGCTAGGCAGACGCATTCCAGTGTAAACTGGTAATCTATAGCGACCAGACAAACCATTAGTATTGATGTTTAGAATTCTGCCCTACTGTTGTCGGTCGTATGCAATCCTGTAATTACTGATTTCCGGCGGCACATTACAGACGCAAATCGAAGTAAACGTTCTGTCTGCCGCCGTAATTTGCCTATTTGTCACCTCACCGGGCAGTAGAGAAAACTGAAATACTCCCTCATGCTTTCGCAATATGTGTTCATAAACACTGCACATGTGGAACTTTATATAAGCAGCGTGTTCTTTCCCTACTAACTGAATTGTATGTATCTGTTCCGGAATCAGTTCCAAAGTACTATGCATCTATTCGTGGACCGTTGTACACTCTTACTAAACACTACTTTTATAGCATTTTTCGTACTCCAATTCACTGCCGGCACGATATACACAAACACAGAAATGAGAGGCCGGTAACACACCAGGCGCTCTCCAGCACACGCGACGTATATGGGCCAAGAGCCAGGCCGCGACTGGGTTATTCGAAATGCTCTATTTTCTCAAAATAATGTATATCAAAGATTATATTGAATTATAAGCCGAAAGGTGAAATGATAGATGGTAGAACAAAGAAGACGTGAATATAACTTTTTCAGTTTGCCCTTGTAGTGTGGTGTTAGCATGTCTGCCTCACATTCAAGAGGACTCGAGGACTAGTTACCTGAATAAGGTTTTATCCCGCGATTTTCTCTTATTATGAGAAGAAGAATGTCAAGTAAGCCAAACCTCTATGCAGCCCGGACTCATTTGATCATAATTTCACCCATATTTTTCATCGTCCAATATGAGCTATCAGGCTAAAGGACTTTAAACTACAAAAACAGAGCAGAAAGAAAAGAGAAATCTAGGAGATCAGAACAAGATAAGCAAACAAATAAAAAACAACCTGTAGTTGATTATGATAATGCTGATGACGATGCACCGTCCCTATAGTAAAAAGAGATATCAGACTATCACCAGTATAGAGGTACGTTTAAATATACATAAGTTGCAAATATCTTCGATTCAACAGCGTGTGTATTGGTGGAGAACGTGTGAAGGTGGTAAATATTCAGAAAAAGTGAAATAAACTTTATAAAGAACTTTACTGTTAAAACCAACTGAAAAATTCAATGTTACAGCTGGATTTGAGCTTGGGTCTCCCACTTTCCATGCGGTTGCTATAATCATTGAGCTATTATAACAACGTGCAGGTATTATATCCGATTTTTACAATGGATTCGCGTCTTTGTTACCTGGTCAACCAAATGTTAAGACTCATAACTTCAAAGAATACCTTAATGAGAACTTACATATCACAAGTACTTTCACATAGTTGCACCAACTATTGTTATTATTATATTGGCAATGTTGTTACATTGGTGCATAGCAAGGGTATGTGTTTTACGGATAGAACCTGCTAAAAAATTCGATTTTAACACGGTTTTGCAGATCTCCATGTGGTTGCTCTAAACATTTAGCTGCTGTGACAACGTGCCGGTATTATATTAGATCCTCCAACGGATCCGTGTTATTTTACCCGGCCAACCCACCGGTATGTGGGAGTACTGATTTTTATTAACAACATAGATTATAAATGTCAGGTAAAACGGATTCGTAACAAAATGAAATTAGTTAATCAACACAGAAGCAATTATGAATGCCTACTTCTCATTTAAGTCCAAAAATTGAACAAAACAGCTAGTTTCTAATTTTCCCTTAAAACTTAACTCCAGAAGCAAAAGCAAAACGCTACAGTCGAATGAGGACAACTAAGTTCATAAAGGAAATGAATTCTGTAAATTTAAATATGAAGTAGCCACTAAAATGGAACTTGGAACGTATATTGAGAAAATAATGTCGATTGGCCGCCTCTACTGTCGAGTGGTCAGCATTATGATTCTCACCCACAGGTTCTTGGTTCGATTCCCAACTGGGGTGGGGAATATAACGAGCGCCATTTCCCTATTCCTCACATAATCTGGAAGTATGAATGTGCACATGTTTAATAGTATAATTACTGCAGAAATCACGTTATAAAACCTTACAGTTCAAGGATAAAAATACTAGCAGTTACATATTTCCAAAATTAAAGTTCCCGATATGGCCATAGAAGCTGAAAAAATTGCAACAATTAAAAACAAAAACAATATCGATTTTGTAGTCCTATGCTGCTTCAATGGAGATAAATTTTTGGAGAGATGTGTGAAAAAGAACGTCTAAAATGGTAACGGTTTCTTCGAAACAACATATGTCCGTTATATTCGTTCAAGAGGGCATTTTACATTTTGATCTGAAGCCATTTTAAGAAATGCGAAAATCGTGTATACGGTATTAAATAAAAATTAAATTACCATTGCTCTTAGGTGCTCCGTCAAATCATGGATTGGGAACTGGTTGTTTTACTTTGCTCCGGGTCATTTCTCATTGAAGGAAATCTTTACATACAAATTACTGGAACAACTTTTGGAAACCATACGCATTTAATTATCTAGGTAATTAAGGGACAACCAGGACATCACCTCTGATTACACCCATTAAAAGGCTCTTGCCATGGGAAAACCGGCCATTAGTTTGTTTAATTCATTAGAAGAACATTTTTTTTCGCGCTTGTTCAAAGATGACTCAAAAATGACACTTGTGAGTATCTATTTGTTTATTTAACAAGCTCGCCATAAATAATAACAGACTTCTTAATTTATTTTAGAATAATATTAGTGAAGAGGCTATTCAAGATTTCTAAAACAGCTGTATGTACAAGTTTAAAACAATGATATAAGAAGTTTACCATTGAAGCATAGAGGAAGTTTTATATTAGATTCTTCATCTTATCAAAGCCAGAATTCTGATTAAAATAAGTATGTGTATTACAAACCCACCAGTTTGCTTTCATATCTTTTGTGCAAATAAAACCACGTTGTTTTTCAAACTGCTATGATGATAACATTTTCAATATAATTTCAATACAAATTTGGTTATAGCTACTTAAACAATAAAACTTTAAAAAAAAATCTGATGTGTTATACTCACATGACTTTCTCTAGCTTCTCTACAAACAAACTTATTACAAAAGATTATTCTCCTTTCTACACAATGCTAATCGAGATAAACAATAGTAGAATGTTTTTACTACATAGTACCTTATAAGTAGAAGGGAGCTAAGGGAATGCACAAGGCTAAAGTGATAGTCAAATGTTTTAAAAACTGTCGTTATGACATTGTCTTTGCAAATCGCTTCTTTGCTTTGCCAGGAGTAGAACAAAAGCAAAACAGACACTTCCTGTCTGAGAAAAGTATAAGTAGTTTACAATTGCTGAAACCAATAGCAAGGAATATCTCCGAAACGGTTACCTCCACAACAAAAACATTTTTACGAAATCTACAGTGTATGTGCAGTACGTTTTTGTCTATCCCTTACGGTTTAGCAGTTAAGCAAAATTCGGCAAAATTCATTCAGAATAAAGAGGTCTTCAGAGGTTATTCCCAGAAAATTCATTTGGAATGTAAATATGTTTAATATGCGAGATATTGATCAAAATCGTTAGAGCCAATTTTAAGGAAATCAAAATTTTCGAAAATGTTTCCATTTAAGGGAATATTGTGGTGGGGGCATTCTCTTAAAATCTTCGCATCGCATCCTTGGAAGATACTAAACCTAAATCTAAATACCAAGTTTGGTATTTAACGGTCTTTTCGTTTTTGAGCTATGCTGTCCACAGACACATACACACGGAACTTTTTCTAAAACTACTTTTTTCATACTCAGAGGACTCCAAAACATATATTTCCGGTGAAATCTCGACATTGAATTTACTCTATCCACTATGTACATTGTACATGCGGGCTGGAGAAAGTACAAATTTGATGTGTTCCATACACATAACTTTATTTACAAAATATAGTTACAAAAGATTATTCCTTTGTCTATATCATGGTAATCCAGATGAAATATTAGTATAACTGGTTGTAAGTTCCTTGTAAGTAGGAAGGAAATAAGGCAATGCACTAGCCTAAAGCGATAGTTAAATCTCTTAAAAATTTGGAAACTATGTGAAACAACTGAAATTCGGACAACAGAGAGCTGAAAAAATGACCATCCATAAGTATCTAAAATTGAAACCAATGACAAGGAACATCTTTGAAACGCTTAACTCAAAAAAAAAAAAATTGAAATAAATTGCAGGTTTTAACGAGATCTGCCTTTTTTTTTTTTTTTTTTTTTTTTTTTGTAGTAAGTTTTTGTCTATCTCTTTCGGTTATACCAGTTATACAAAAATCATTCAGAATGAAAAGGTCTTCAGAGGCCTTTCATAGAAAATTCAAGATATAAATTTATTTTTCATCTAAATATCTTTAATATACTGAAGTTTACACAAAATCTTTAGAGCCATATTTGAGAAAAGAACATTTTCAAAAATTTTCCAAGTAAAGGGTGGTTTGGGGTGGGAGGATTTTCTTGAAAATCTTGTCGCAAAATTGGAAGACTAAACTTGGCATTTAACTTTTCGACTTTTTTACTTTGAAGCCATTGGAATCTTCCAATTGGAAAATGTATTAAGAACTCTTCTCTCGAAGGCTTTAGTAGGCTTAAGAGCCTTCTCTCGAAGGCTTAAGAGCTTCAATATTTTACTTTACTTTATACGCTAGTATGCTATACTATTTTTTTCTTGACTGGAATCCCCATTTAGAGATTGTCTCGTTCAGGAGCGGTACCAGAACAGAGTTTAGTTCATAATTTTTAGGTATCAATTGCTAAGTAAATAAATAATTAAATACATAATAATAACAAATGGTTGGTCATTCTTGACGTGCGCCCGAGCGCGCAAACACACACTCACACACGCGCGCGCGCACACACATATCCGTAGTTACTATGTACACATATTTACATTTATGTACCCGAGGAAACTAGATCAATATAAGACGTCATTCTCTCTCCTAGAAACAAGGATTAGCAACGGAAGTTTCTAATAAAATTGACTATAATAAATAAAGTATCAGTAGTTTGCCATTAAGTATTGTGAATACTTCTATGTAATTTCACATTATACCTAATCTAAGCTCACTTCCAACAAATTTTTCACAATCCATTTTATTTTATTTCTATGGAAGTCCTCTATACCGTCAATGTCCTTTGGCCTGGTTGTTCATAGCAATGATAAATACATGAAATGTGTTAAATGATGTTCAAATAGGTAGCGTCCATAGAGTTGAGATTTAACCAAAATTTTTCTGCAGATATGAATATATTGCGGGTAAAATAGATAGTCCCCTCCATCGAAAATCGAACTAATAACCCCTTAAATCTGAGGCTATCGCCATATCGAGGAGATACGTAAAACAGAATCTTTAGAATCGAAATGCTTGTTTCCGAAATATTTTAATGAATACACACATACACACACACTCTCTCTCTTTCTCTCTCTCTCTCTCTCTCTCTCTCTCTCTCTCTCTCTCTTTCTCTCTCTCTGAACTATTTCAATAGTAAGACATTAAAATATCCGTTTTGAAAAGAGATTGTTCAGATATCTAGTACTTATGCTGTCAATAAACGAAACCAAAAAGGGAGAGAGATACAAAGCAAAAATGAAAAAACAAATAAACTCTGAAGTGCTAAATACACATAACTTTCTCTAGCTGTTCCGTATTTAACCCATTCTTACTAAAAATTATTTTATTTACATTATGCTAATTGAGATAACTAACAGCAGAATATTGGTCTTATTACTTGCTTTCTTGTGAATAGAAACGGAATACTATAGGCTAAAACGTTAATTAAATACTTTAAAAGCTGGTCGGTATGTGAAACAATTGAGATACGGTTCTCTTTGCATGGTGCCATTAGAGAAAAGTAGATAGTTTAAAACTGAAACTAATAACAAGGAATATATTGAAAACGTCCAATTCCACAAGAAAAAAAATTATAATATGAAGTATGTGTTTTAACGAGATTTAAATTTTTTGTGCAGTAAGATTTTGTCTATCTCTTATAGTTTAACCATTATGCAAAAATCTGCAAAATTCATACAGAATAAACAGAAGATGCTATTCTCAGAAAATTTAAAATATACATTTTATTTGTGCAATAAGTATATTTAATATACGGTATTTTAATCAAAATCGTTAGAGCCATTATAAACATAGAACAAAAATTTCAAAAATTTTCCTATGTAAAGAGTAATTTGTGATGGAGGGATTTTCTTGAAAATCTTCGTGTCGCATCTTTGGAGGATACTAAACACAAATACCAGTTTGGTATTTAGCGGTCTGCTGTCCACAGACACACACATTTGTCTAAAAATTATGTTTTCAGACTCAGGGGTTTCAAAATATATAATTCTATGGAATTTTTGGGGAATACAATACCTTCTTTAACCGCTATGTACATTGTGCATACGAGCTAGAGAAAGTAAAAAGACGGAATGATAGATACAAATGATATGATTTATAGCATTTCTTAAATAAACTCTGGATTACCTCTCTCAAAACTGAAAGTGTAAGATGTGCTTACATATAACTAAGTCTGCAATATGGGCAAATGAGTTTTTATATTACTGTCATTACTTGTCCTATTACAACATAATATTATGAACTTTGTCGAAGGAGACCCAATACCGAATGTAATTTAATGTCACGAAACACTGCTTTATTTGCTGAGATGAAAAATATATTTATTTTGTGGTTTTATAATTTCATTATGTTAAATGAGCGTAATTCATTCTTACGAGATGCGGTTGGTTTCTGTTTGTTTTATCAGTCTTGAACACGATAGGCTTTTGTTTATAACAGAAGAATGACAGTTATGGTAACATCCGTAACGGTAACTAAGAGAAACAAACAGGCGTTGCTAAAATAAACTCAAATGTTGAAAATGCTGTAAACAGTGCAATTGGATATTTAGCATCGTCTGAATGTCACATATGAAATGTAGTGGAGTTTAGGTATGACATTTGTGTTCCAAGAAAACTATAAAAGTATACGGAGAAGGTAACGCTGGCGTACTTTAGTGAGAAAGCTATGTGCGCAAAACCAAGATCACTGCTCCATGCTACGGAGCATATTATTTTTGAGCCAGAAGATCGCAAAAGTAAGTCAATACATTTGTATCAGGTTTGAAATGAAAAAGTGAAGTTATGAAAAGAAATGTAGTATATTTTCAAACCTTGACGTAACGATATCGTTACTTAACTAAGCTGTATAATGAAAGTGTGCACCATATTTTTACTTTCTATAGCCCGCATGTACAATGTACATAGTGGATAGAGAAGGCTTTACTGTATTCCACTTAAAATCGATGTCGGGTATTCACCGAAAATGTGTGTTTTGAGGTCCTCTGAGTTCAAAAAGCATTTTTAGAAAAAATGACCATGTCTGTGGTTAGCATAGCGCAAAAAACGAAAGGACTGTATTTAAGTTTAGTATCTTCCAAGGATGCGACACGAAAGTTTTCAAGAAAATCCCCCCACTACACACTATACTTTAAATGGAAAATTTTTCAAAAATTTTGATTTTCTCAAAAATGACTAACGATTTTGATCAAAATGGCATATATTAACTATATTTACATCACAAATAAATTGTATGCCTCGAATAGCCTCGAAAGGCCCCTTCATTCTGGATGAATTTTGCCGAATTTTGCTTAACTGCTAAACCTTAAGAGATTGACATAAATGTACTCCACAAAAAATGTAGATCTCGTAATAACACACAGTTTGTCATATGTGTTTTCTTATAGAATTTACTGTTTTCGAGATATTCCTTCTTATTAGTTTCCGTTCTAAAGTACTTACACAGTTCTCAGACAGGAAGTGTTCGTGTTTACTTTCTCTACACTCACTATATGCATAATGTATAGAGAAGGTATTGCACTCCACCCAAAAATTCGATACCGAGATTTCACCGGACATGTATGTTTTACGGTCCCTTATATCCAAAAAAAGAGTTGTCACAAAAAGGTCCGTGTGTGTGTGTGTGTGTATGTGTGTGTGTGTGTGTGTCCGTGTGGCCGTGTGTCTGGAACACGATAGCTCAAAAACGAAAATTCGTTAAAATACCAAACTTGGTATTTAAGTTTAGTATCTTCCAGGTATACGGATCGAAGGTTTTGAGAAAAATCCACCCACCCCAAACTACCCTTTATATGGAACTTTTTTTCGAAAATATTTATTTTCGCAAAAATGGATCTAACGATTTTGATTAAAATATCACATATTAAAGATATTTACCTGACAAACAAAATGTATATCTTGAATTTCCTGGGAATAGCCTCTGAAGACTACTTTATTCTCGACGAATTTTACACAATTTTGCATAACTGCTAAACCGCAAGACTTAGATAAAAACTTACTACACTAGAAATGTAGAGCACTTTAAAACATACAATTTATGTTATATAAATTTTTTTTCGTGGAGTTGATCGTTTTTGAGACATTCGTTGTTTTTGGTTTCAGCTATGAAAAACTTACTTTTCTCATATAGGAATTTGTCAACTGCTGTCCATATAAACAAAGGAACTTCAGTCACATAGCAACCAGCTTTTGACTATCACTTTAACCTATGATACTCCCTTATTTCGCTTCTACTTACAAGGAAACAAGTAATAAGACTATTTCTGCTAATTTGTTCTCGAGTAGCATGAAGTAAATAGAAGCATAAGCTTTTTAACAATAATTTGTTACAGAGATGTAGAGAAAGTGATGTGAATGGTACACATCAGATTTTTCTTTGTTCTACTCCTAGTCAAGCAAATAAGCGAATTGCAATGGCAATCGCATAACGACAGCTTTTAAAACATTTGAATATTGTTTTAGCCTCGTGTATTCCTTTAGTTCCCTTCTACTTTAAGTAATAAGAACATTCTGCTAATGCTTATCTCGATTAACATGGTATCGAAAGAATCATTTTTGTAAGTTTGTTTGTAGAACAGCTAGAGAAAGAAATGAGTGTAACACATCAAATGTTTTGTTATCTATGGCTTACCTAGTATACACAGTAAGTATTGCAATTCACTCAAAAGTTCGATGCCGAGATTTAACCAAAAATGCTGCTTTTGAGGCCACGTTCCATTTTTAGAACAGCATCCGTGTGTTTGTGTTTGCACGCCTGAGAGTGAAACTCAAAAGCGAAAAGTCGGGTAAAATGTCAAAGTTGGTACTTAATGTCAATATCTTCCAAAGATGCAACAAGATTCTTAGGAAAAGCCCCACCTAACTACCCTTTATATAGAAGATTTTCTAAGTTTTCGATTTTTCAGTAACGATTTTTATTAAAATAACATTTCTTTAACTTGAGGTACACCACTTAGCCTACTATTTCTTCACTTATACTCAGCGTAATATCCTATTTCAAAGCGTTAAAACATTCTCGTCTATTTTTACTTTCTCTACACATGCTATGTACCTAGTATATAGAGAAGATATTGTATTGTACCCGAAAATTCGATACCGAGATTTCAGCAGAAATACATGTTTTGAGACTTCCGTAATAAAAAAAATCATTTTTAAAAAATGTCCATGTGTGTGTCTATCTGTTCGTGTGTGTGTCTGTGTGTATGATATGTGTATGTGTGTATGTCTATTGGCAGCATAGCTCAAAACGAAAAGACCAGTAAATACCAAACTTAGTATTTAAATTTGGTATCTTCCAAGATTTTCAAGAAAATTCCCCCACCCCGAACTACCTTTTGCTTGGAAAATTTTTCAAATATGTTTATTTTCTCAAAAATGGCTCTAACGATTTTGCTTAAAATGCCTTATATTTAAGATACTTTTATGACAACGAAATGCATATCTTGGATTTTCTGGGAATAGCCTCTAAAGACCTCTTCATTCTGAATGACTGGCAAACCGTAAGATATATACAAAAAACTTACTACACAAACATGTATATATCATTAAAATACACAATTTATGTTAAATACACTTTTTTGTAGAGTTAACGGTTTTCGAGAAATTCTGGATTATTGGTTTCAATTTTAAGGCGTATTAAGATATCTTTCCCTTTCTGGTTTGTTTATCCCTGGTATGCAAAGAGATTGTGGAATTTCAAATTGTTTCACATAGCGACCGGCTTTTAAAGGACGAGACTATTGCTTTGGTCTGTTTTTTCTTATGTCCTTTCTATTTACAAGGAGTTATTAATAAGACTAATTCTGCTCATATTTAGCTCCATTAACATGATGTAGATAACGGATTAAAAGGTTTGTGTGCCGAATAGTTAGGGGACATCATATGAATGTAACACATTAGAATTTTCCATTCTCCTTAGAAGGAACCAAGTAATAACAACAATTTCAGCTAATGTTTATCTCGATTAGCATGATGTAGATAGAAGAATAAGCCTTTTTAACAATAATCTGTTACAGAGATGTAGACAAAGTCATGTGAATGGAACACATCCGATTTTTGGTTTTAAGATTCAATAAAACACATGATTTATGTTGAAACATATTGTAGGTCCTTCGTTTGGTTTGGTTTCTTACATTGTTTCACTAGCTATCGGACAGATAGCGTTCAAATCGATTATATCGTTCGCAATTGGCGTTCATGTTGCAAAATTTAAAACTGCCAATGTTTAAATGCAACTTATCACTAGCCATGCAAAGATTTTTTTGTAGTGTTTAACGCCCACTTTAACCACTTATGGCACCACAGGTGGTGACACTGATGATACATGAATGATGATGGAGCACCGGTGGAATGCAATGGCGGGGGAAACCGGAGTACCCGGAGAAAACCCGCCCCAGAGCCGCTTTGTCCACCACAAATCTCACATGCGGTCGCTTGGGACATGCAAAGATAAAGAATCAGAGTGAGGTGTTGGGGGTAGATCGGTGTGAGTGTGTGTGTGTGTGTGTGTGTGTGCGTGTGTGTCTGTGTGCGCGCGCGAATAAATAAGCTGACTTTTCTATACTTAGGTATTAATAATTTCCCTTGATTTCACCAAAGCGTCCTGTTTCGGTCGCATGCACTGTATTAGATCTCGGTAAGTGAGTGTGTGTGTGTGTGTGTGTGTGTGTGTGTGTGTGTGTGTATGTGTGTGTGTGTGCGTAAATAACTGATATTCCTGTACTTTGCTTTAATAATTTCTATTGGTTTCACCAAAGTATGAAGTAAGTATGCGTTGCGTTAGGAATTTGTGTATGTCAATAAACTGATTTGCGTGTTTAAGTTTTAGTAATTTCTACTGGTTTCTTTTCTGGTGACTTTTCCTACGTTGGCACATTTCAATGCTTCTAGCTTGGAAACAGTTGTCTTCCGCCTAGCAACCGTTGTTATATCTTCCCCACCATATACATTTTCGTAAATTTTGCTATTTAAAAAATGTCTTTATAGAGCGGAAGTGGCGGGTATTACCAAGTCCAGACGACATCTTGGCTTCTAGACGCTCCGCAGTAGATAATAAGGCTAATTTCACTTCTTATATGCTTTGAGCTCGAATAAGATGGTTGGACCATCGTATATCTCTACCAATTTTTCTGTTCGGTAGAGCTTGTCATTTCCGAGATATTCCCAGTTATTGGTTTCATTTTTGAACACTTAAACGTTTCTCAAATGGGAAATCCTCAACCGTTTTCTCTTTTGTTTCACCCCTGGCCATGAAAGAGAACCTAATTTTAGTATACATTGCACAGCCACAGCTTTTAAAAAATGTGATGTTGCTTTAGTCTAGTTTATTCACTTATTCCCTTCAACTTAAATGGAAATAATGGATAAGATAATTTCTGATAATGTTTATCTTAATTATCATAATGTAGATAAAAGTTAATATTTTGTGTGCATAGTTTCTATGTAATTAGATAGTGTGAATGGAACACATCTGATTTTTTTACTTTAGAGTAGTAGGCTATTATGTTAATTAACATCAACCGTTGTCCAAAAACAAAAACTGGGCGAAACATGTTCTTACAAATGCATTATTCGCGAAGTCGGAATTGAATAAAATGAGGCTCCTGTCTGTTCCCCAGACTTGTAGAATCAGTTCTCAGTCACAACGCAGCTGATATAGTGAACAGCTATTAAATGATTTTAGCCTGCGTGGGCGGTTCCGTATGCCTACGTGTGCTCGCTGGCAGCAAATCCCCCGTTATGTTAAGAAAACACCCACACCCCATATTTATGCCTACCATTACATTACAGAATCTTGGATTTTAAGTAGTAAATTGCTTTAAAATTTCGAATACTAAAGCCACCCACGTAGCATTTTAGACTACCTGAGCATTTACATTGGTATATACTCTTACCTTAAGCTAAAAGAGTCAGTTATGAAGTCATTTTAAATTCAATCTACACAGAAATAGTACTATAAGCAGAGAGTAGTGTGCGTTTGTATATACGTGAGTGCGTATACTACTTCGCGATTGTAATACAGTATTCTTCCCGACGGAAATGGGTAACAAGTCACCCTCTAATTTCAATCCTGAAAGAATAAAAGGGATTTACATAGCCTCTGTAATAGAACATGAATAAGTTAGAACCTAAAAGGATCAATGTTGTGAAAAACACTTTGACTTTTAGTTAAGAATACATGAAGTAGAAAATAATTGTCACTTCACAGATAATCCATGTAAAAATAACACAAAAGTGACGGTTATTTTATATAAGATCACGGTTTATAAACCGAAAAAAAACAAAAAACAAAACAAAAAAACACACCCAGAAAATCCAGTATAGCTAAAGATAATCGAATCTGCTTATAACGGTACGTTATGTTATGCATATTTAAATCATCGTTATACAGAGTGGTCAGAATAAGACGGAATAATTTTAACGCGCGATTCAGAGGTTATAATTAAGTGTTTTCTTTTCGGGAATGTATGCCCGTAAACGCTTTGTTATCGAGCTAGAGGACATTAACGTTTTACAATCTCCGCGTCGGGTTAGATGACATTCTGTCACACAGGTTTTATTCCCCCCTTAAGAATTGGAATATCACTTAAGTTTTGTTTTCTTTGCATCTTTGATTTTCGCTTGTAATCTGTTTTAACTTTGTTTATATCACCATTAACCTAAAACATAAGTTTTGTTTTTTAAGGTGATGCATTTGTGAAATTTGGTAAATCGACAACATGGAAGTACCTTATTGAAATTTCTACCAGTTATTATACATACTAATAGTGATATTTTTGCCATATAGCAAATTCTAGTTTGAATGGTTATTTACATAATAATTTTATCTCCCAAATTCACTGCTCTGATAAAAATGAACCGTGTGATGCAAACTTAACAGTAACTGAGGTTAAAAGTGGATCTGTGATATTGTATTTTTATATATTAAGTCTAATTATTGTAGAAAATATATTACTTTAATACCCCCCAAAAGTCTCAATGTTTCAACATTTCATAATTTCATTTTAAAAATTCGGTCATTATTTCGAAAAAGTATATAACTATTTTCGTTAATGTAATTTTGAGAAGCAGTATAAACATTTTGAAGGAGCCCAAATAGGCATCCAGAATGATGATTCATATACTATTCACAGAAAATTTAAGATAAAACTTATAAATAAATATAAATTTATATAAATGTTAAACTTTTCGTCATGTAAACAACTTTAATATACAGTATTTTAATCAAAACAGTTAAAGCCATTTTTGAGAAAAACATAAATTCCAAAAACATTTCCATGTAAACGGTAGTTTGGGGAGGGGGATTTTCTGAAAATCTCGTATCGCAACCTTGGAAGATACTAAACTTAAATTCTAAACTTGGCATTTAACAATATTTTCGTGCTGTCCACACACAAACGTACACACTGACCTTTTTCTAAAAATGCTATTCTTTAGATTCAGGGATCATCCAAAGATGTGTTTCCGATGAAATCTCAGCATTGAATTTTTGGAGAAAACTATACCTTCTCTATGCACTATGTAGAAGTATGTGAACAGAAAGTTAAAAGGGATATATGTATATGATTTTTCGATGACACCGGAAGAATATAACAGTCTTATAGCTTATACTTGAACTAATCCGAAGTTTGATGTGGCAGCTTTGAAACTCTTTTAGGTATATTTTTATATAGCAATGAAAATTATATCATTTCGAGATTAGGCAGCGCACAGACAGACACATACGAGAATGTTCCTGACAAGCACGTGTGCTAAAAATAAATTGACTTCTTTTTCGTTATCAACAAACCCGTCCTAAATTTCAGGTAAAGGAGCAAAAGGCAGTTATTTACTCAAAAGATTATGGAAAATGTCGTGTTATTTATGGGCGCTCTTTAACTGCTGTGGTTCTCAGCGTCCCACTCTAAATTGGGCGTGAAAGACCGCTTAATTTTGCTCAGAGGCCTCTCAATCAGGCTTGAGGTTCTTTAACGTGCCGTAAATCTACGACACGGGACCAACGGCTTTACTTCCCTTCCGAAGGAAGCCATGCTAAGGATTTTTACGCCCGAGAAAATCCATCGTCCTCCTCCGGGTTTGAACCCTGAGACCTTGGGTATATGAAGTCAGCATGGTAACCATTACACCACGGAGGGCGAGAAAAAAAAAATTATGGAGGTTGTTCCTGAAGGTGAAACATAGGTATTTTCTCCTATCCATTAATATGGTACTTACTGTCCTAATCACTTTGAAATTATTCTAACTGTAAAATCTCAACAACTTCCTGTAAATATCAACAAAAGCTTACTATTAAGTCTAAAAATGTTGCATTTAGTATTGCGAGTTAAATACAGTGCCTACAATAAATATCTTGTTTTTCTGCAAAAGGTATATATTTTTGTTTAACTGCAATCCTTCGGTGGTATTTTCATAGTATTAGTCTCTTTTATATTTGTCAGTTCCTTGCCTCCATCCTTAAGATTTCTAACATTAAGTTGCCTCTAAAAGAGAGTATTAGAGGCATATTTATACTAACTTATTTTATCATTGTCTTTTGTTTATGATGAAACTGTGTTTTGGAAGAACAAACAAATAGCTAAAGATTGTACTAGGTTCTTTAGCCGGGTATTGTAAGACAAGAAATCACTTAATCTTAGCTAACCACTGTGCACAATGTCGTATGTTTACGAAAATACTGCTAAAGTCGTTATATCTTACTACGCTAATGAATAACATGCGGCACCTCAAAGCCGGGTGAGAAGATGAGGGTAATCAGTGTCACGAAAAGAAACGTTATTACGTTTGCTCCAAGAAAGTGTTCGCACTCCACGAGTGGGCATTTACTTCGCTTAGAAGAAGAATGAGAGAAAAAAAGGGGAAAGTTGCAATGCTGTAATTTACTCCACGTGGGCCTACACCTGTGTATCATTTATGTTATCTTTACTCAATTGGCTGAAGCGAAACATCAGTGACTTCCGAGAACAAGGCATGTGCTGTGTGTTACCTGAGAGGCTTCTGTTGATCGAAAGCAAAGCACATGTTAACATTTAGAATAGTTTGGGCAATTTAGCAATGCTATTTTCTGTATCAGCAATCGTATCTGTGAGTCATACTTTAGGTCATCGGATTTAAACACTTGGCTTCCTTGTACTCCATATCTTTGATGTTTTTGTGTAATATTTAAAACTTTATATACTTAATTTTGGATTTCTTGCACTTTAACAATTGTGGTTCTCCGTGTCCCATTCTATAATGGGCGTTAATAAGGATTAATTTTTTTCTGTGGCCTCTCTATTAGGCTTGAAGCTCTTGTACAAGCCGTAAATTACGGCACGGGACCAACGGCCTTCCCTTCAGAAGGAAGTCATCCCTTCATTTTTTACGCCCGAAAAAATCCATCGACCTCCGCCTGGAAAACATTCTAGAGCAGATATGAACATAGTTAAGCTTGTAGCTATTAATTTTTATTTTCTCTACCACATAGGAGGTATTGCATCCCACCTAAAAGTAGATTCCGAGATTTCGCTTGAAATACATGTTTTAGAGTCCCAAGGATAAAAAACACTTAGATAAAAGTTCGTGTGTGTCTGTCAGTGTGTGAAGAACATAACACAACAACGAAAAATCTGCTAAATTCCACACTTGATACTTAAGTTCGGCATCTGCCAAGGATGCAATACGAAGACTTTAAGCAAATCCACCCAATTAGTTTAGGACTCCTTTGCATGGAAAAATTTTCGTAGTTGTTCATTTTCTAAAAAAAGTGGCTATAATGAATTGTTTAAAATACGAAATGCCTAAGACATTTTAATAATAGATAAAATGCATATAATGATTTTTTTGGGAATAACCTCTGAACTCCCTTTCGTTCTGAATTACTAGCATAACTAGTAAACCGTAAGAAAACAGAAAAAGCTTACTACATAGAAATTTAAATCTTGTTAAAATACACAATTCATTACAAATGCAATTTTTGTGGAATTAACTTTTCCAAGATATTCCCGGTATTTTCTGTTATAAATTATCCAAAAGTTATACTTTTTTTAAAATGGGGAGTCCTTATTTCTTGTTCTTTGTTCTTTTTATTCGTTGTTTTTCCAGGCGAAGAAAGAGAATGGATTTCAAGCCAAACACATAATGCCCAGGTTTTAAAAGATTTGACTATTGCTCAAGCCTTATTCACATTTTATATACACATAAATGTATAATAAAACATTTCTGCAAATGTTTATCTCAATTAACGTGAAGTAGAGAGAAGAATAAGCCTTTTAAAGGATAATTTATTGAAGGATGGTAAAGTAAATCATATGAATGGAACACTTCGGATTTTTATAGTGTGCAAACTTCGAAACATTTGAAAACAGTTAACAGCGCAAGGTGGTGATGCAGGCAATAACAAACTATCAGGCGACAATGGATTAAACTTTTAGGCATTTTTTTCACAATGTTTTCAACGCAAACTTTGTTACGACTAAAACGGGAGGGGTTGAGTGGTAACAAGAAAGAAAGGGATGAATCTATTTGTCCATAGGACAACTCACTCAATTAGGGATAATGTATGAAACGAGTTAGTTTTGAGTATAGGCACTTTAATGAGCAAGTATTTTAATTGGTGTATTAAAAATTTGTACTCAATGATATTCTTTTCACAGATATATTTTACATAACTGCAAGGTAATTGCGTTTACTTTATACAATAATAGTTTTTTAAAATATCCGAGAGTGAATGCTTCACTATTTTAACTTGTTGCTTTGATATGAAAGTATTTAAGCATCGTTTTTACTTACTTAGTACATAGAGAAGGTAGTGCATTTCATTAAAAAGTTCGATACCGAGAATACACGTTTCAGGGCCTCCTGTAACCAATTTTTAGAAGAAAAAGAAAAGCCCCTGTGTATGTGTGTGTATGTGAATACGTTAATACAAAAACGAAAATTCGGTTAATACGAAACTTGATATTTAAGTTCAGCATATTCCAAAGATACGACACGAGATTTTCAACAAAATCTCCTTACCCCAAACTACCCTTTACATGGAATAACATTTCGGCAATTTTGATTTTCTTAAAAATGGCTCTAAGGATCTTGATTAAACTGCCGAATGTTAAATATGGCCAATAAAATGTGTTTTTGAACTTTCTAGGAATAGCCTCTGATATGGATAAAAGCTTACCTCAGCAAAATGTGACCTCTCGTTAAAATACACAATTTATGTCATACATAGTTTTGTAGAGTGAACCATTTCCAATATATTCATTTTAATTGGTTGCAATTTTAAAATATTTAAATGTTTTTCATACCTGAATTTGTCAACTCCTGGTATGCAATTAATACAGAATTTCAAACACATAGCAACTAGCTTTATAAGATTTGCCTATTGATTTAACCTAGTGTTCCCTTATTTCCCTTCTACTTATAAGGAAATAAATAATAAGAACATTTTTTCTTATGTTTATCTTTATTAGCATGAAGTAACTGGAATAATTAAAGGGGCGTTACGTGATAGGTGATATAAGTATTCACATTTATTTTTAAATCTCTGTGACAGTGGCATTATACGCTCTAGTTAACCAAAATTAGTACACTTGTCAAACTTGCGATGTTCTTTCCATTAATATCCTTGAATCCACAAAATTCTATACATGTTTTACTTTTTTAGTATGTATTTATTTATAACAAATTCTGCATTTATGTTATGTACCTTTCATGGAAAACTGCTTAATACTGGCTTATTATTATTATTATTATTATTATTTCATGTATCTGAAGCATAAAGAAAAACTTTGCATCAATTTATTTATTTAGCTTGCATAAAAAGTATATATAGTTTAAAATTCTTAGAAAAATTATAAAAATTTTTGAAATTATTTATTTTTTAAAAAATAATTTAGGACAGATATGAAAAATGAAATTTAAGCTTATTATCTAGGTTTTCCGGGCTCGTTGGCCGTGGTCCAGTTGTTGGCATAACCGAGTTTCGCCGAAAGCTGCGTTGGGCATCATCAGGGTGAGAATCTAGCTCCGGAGTCCAGGCAAGACCACGGCAAACAAGCTCGGCAAACTTATAAAATAAGCTTGATAACGCCGGCCGTGAAAGCCTTAGCCTCGACATAAAAAATGAAATTGATTTAGATTATTTCTAGAGCATTAAAAATTGAATGCAAAAAAATCATAGCATTTGTACCAATAGATTAAGAGAAAAGGTACATTCTGTTAACAAAACTTAAAATATTGGGAAATGACAAAAATACAAAACAAAACAAAAACATTGCAACTGTAAAGTACAAATATGATTTATAACCTTCTAATGTTGTCCAGCACCATAATTCTCATCTTTTCCCCTTTCTATATCCTCTCTAGACCTGGCTGCTCCTCTTTTCCCACATGTTTAGGTATTACACCATGAAATTTCCATTCTTTTTTGACCACCGGTTGTCACTACAACCCATAATTGAGCAATATTCTTTGAGAGAAACTCCAACAAAAGGAAATGTAATGTTTTTCTAGCAGCCATCCTGCTTCCTCCATGCGGTCACAACATTACAGGTGCCCTCTGAATGTGATTCCATGCAGCTAGGTAAAATGTTCATACACAACCGTGAAAGAGAACTGATTTTACCTCAACTATGTCTGTCAGTGGGTTTGCCTCACTTCGGCATTTAAACTGTGAATGCCCAAAACAAAGCATTAGAGTTACTTTTTGTGGGGAAAGCATGACAAGAAGCTTGTTAGCACTATTCTGAACAATAACAAACACGCAAATTTAAAATTTTTCAAAACTTTGCTCGTGTTTTTTAAGAATAATTTGTTGTAGAGAGGTAGAGAAAGACTTGTGAATTAGCACATCAGATGTTTTTATTTCTTTTCTAAAATTTAAAAATATCCATTTCATGTAATGTATATAAATTCAAATAACCCACACTACCTTGATGATTTTTTATTTTATTAGCTGTTACTAATTATCACTTTAATTTGTTTACCGTTCTATTTCCTAGATTAGCTTTTACTAAGACTAATAAATGTCAATATTTCATATGTTGATTTGTTTATATCGATATAGTGTGGTTACTCAAGTTTTACATACACTTTTAATTACAGCTTCAGTATATATGATAGTAAGTAGAGTAATAAAATTATATTCGGCCCAAACATTGATATTATGGGCTTATCGCAAATAGTATAAAATGAGCATTTTAAGAAAAATGTCAGAATGTGTGCGCGTCTATCTGTCCGTCTGCCTTTGAACAACTTAATCGAACATGTAAAGTTAGATGAATACTCTTAGTGCAGGTAGACATACACATATTTACAATAATTTTCTTCAACTGTGGCAACAATATATATGGAAAAATTTCTTTTTAATTATTGTTTTCCCAAAATTGTGCCAAACAATTTTTATGAAATGCTAGTTTTACCCGCAGCTTCGCCTGCATCCGATTGGTAACATTGGAATAGTACTGTGTGCTATTTAAAACCAGCTTAGTGAACTCCATCATCTTGGTTGTAATTGCGTTTTCAGATTTTTTTCCTATGACAATGCACAATTCCAGAACTTGGAAAACTGTTGGAGGGAGGGGTTAAGGAGTGAAACGTTCCACCAATGACCCACATAATTTTGCATGAAAATATAGAATTTTAAAGTAATTATTTGGAATTGTTGAAACTGTACAAAATTGCAATTATAAGGGTAAAGGGAAGGATGCATTACAAAACCCCTCTACATCAACTGTATCAATAATCCTTTGATGCTTGATGGGATTATTTTATATCTGAAATTCAAAACTTTACCCGCAGCACAAAAAAAGTCCATTTGACTTGCTTGTCCTTTTTTTTTTTTTTTTTTTTCTGTTTATGTGAAGGGAGGATCTATTCACTGCACACGTTTGGCTGAAAATTGCTCTGATTCCAGGTATCTGATGGGGCGGCAAAGTTGTTTTCATCAGAGTCCACATATGATGGTCAGCCGGGTTAGACTCGCGGATTTCAGGTGCGGTGGACCGACCAAATAGATTCCGACTTAACATTTTGTGTTTTACGTTTATCTCAAACGATCTCTTGTACTTGCTACCGCAGTGAGTCTGGACAAGTTAGATATATCTTTTTAGGCACTTAGGCATCACACTCTGATTTAACATCAAAATGTTAAGTAACAAGAGTCTTATTAAGATACCAATACGGCAGCGAAAATCTACTGCTTTTAATAGTTGTTTTCGTTGTTAGGTCTGATCAAGGGAGCAATCAAAGTCTCATAATACTTCATAATTAATTCATTGAATTGATTTTCAAGTTATTTTGGTTGGCATAATCAATTCTTACGTAATTAAAGCCTAAGTTAATTCTGAGAACTCTATAAATTCACACGTAACACTTTGCATATTTTATATTAATTTTAGTCTAGTAAAAGTTCAAATGATGAAAGATGGCCGACAAAGATGATGATAAGAAATGGTAAGTTATGTCAGAAAACAAAGCGGTATCAAAACTGGAAGATTCCATTATTTGTATCAACAGGAATTGGCAGGATCTAGAATAATGGGAAAAGTAATTTCACTTTAATATTAAAGTGTACTATAAAAATATATTTGAACCAAAATATTGCCTAAGGTATTAACAAGACGCCAAAATTTTAAATGATTGACATAAGCTCTCAGATCGAATGAGTGGTTTCCAATTTCCCTTAATGCTTCCTCTAGCACGTATGTAGTTACACTATACATAGTAAATACAGAATCTATTGTATTCCACCCAAAAATTCGATACCAAAATTTCACCGGAAACATATGCAAAAGTATCATTGATGCAAAAGTATTATGTTTAGAAATGTTTAGAAAAATGTCCGCGTGTGTGTCTGTGTGCGTTGCGGGAGAGGGGGTAGCAAGCTCAAAAAAGAAAAGTCGGTGTTTAAGTTCAATATCTTATAAGGATGCTGCACGAGATTTTTCAAGAAAATCACTCCATTCCCAACTACCCTTTACACGGAGCATTTTGCAAAATTTTGTTTTCACAAAAATGCCCCTAACAATTTTAATTAAAACAATTTTAAGATGTTTTCACGAAAACGAAATGTTTAACTTGAATTTTCTGGGATTAGTCTCTGAAAACATCTTCATTCTCAATGGCTTTTGTATAAGTTGTAAACTGTAAAGATAGACCAAAACTTGCACAAAAATGTAGATCTCTTTAAAATACACAATTCATGTCATATACACTTTTTGTAGAGTTAGCCGTCTCCGAGATATTTCTTGTTAATGGTTTAAATGTTAAACTGCTTAAACTTTTCTTAAGCGGAAAGTCAACCTTCGTTTGATCCGTTTTACTCCCGTACCCTTCAAATGGAGCCCTTCAAATGTTTCACATAGCGATAGCTTTTAAAAGATTTGACTATGCTTTAGCCTAGTGTATTCCCTTATTTCCTTTCTACTTACAAGAAAGTAGGTAATAAGACCATTTTTGCTAATATTTATCTCCATTTACATGAGGTAGGTAAAAGAATAATCTTTTGTAAGAAAAGTTTGTTTTGGAACAGCTATAGAAATTCATGTGAATAGAGTAGTCAGATTTTTTAAAAATGATTTATAGAAACTGGAAAATAACAAATGATTTGTTGTGATCGTGCTTGAGATTAATACGGAACTATGGCTCAACGAAAAATAAGAAATTGGTAATCTGCACAACAAGAACGTCTAAAACCCACATAAGGCGACGTTGAAGTGATGTTACGATCTAGGATCCGGAGACGAGGCATCTGTTTCAGATTTCAGATGAAAGAGAAAGAGAAACTGCAAAGAAAACAACCGAAATAAATCGTGCGCGTGACGGGTTGTCTGTCTTCCGTGTGACAGTCGGAACGTTTTCATAAACGTTTGTCCGGCAGCAGCGATCTTGCTTTGTTTTTATTAAAACAGGTGAACCACTCCTAGCATTGTGCCATGAAACGTCACTGTGACGTCACATAATGTATTCTGGGCAGGTCTGTGCAGCGTTGCCACCTATCTATGGACCCACAGCATCCCTATCTTATTTATATCCCACGCAGGACAAAAACCGAATGCGCTTTTATGAAGTTGCCCCCTAAACATTCCAGCCTGCCACGCGCGCCGCTTCCTCGACAGTTATCTCTGATGTAGAGAGTTCATAAAACAGGTTAATAAGATTATTAGGAGCACCCAGACATTTACTGGCAAATCACTGCCTGCGCTTTCCGCTTGAAAACAGGCGCTCTAGAGTTGCTGGTGGAGTGCGATTTCATACATTAGTCCTGCCGTTAACAAACAAATAAATTAATCAATTAATGATATATTAATGCTATCATCTGTATTAGTAGAACCCGCTGCTGCCATACTTACGACATACCTGTGGAGATTGTTGTGTCTTGATTTCTCAAGTTTGATTTAAGGTCTATTCTTTTTTGAGTTATACTGTTAACAGACACGCACACATACCCGGGTATTTTTCTAAATTTTTTCAGGGTGCCCTAAAACTGTGCTTTCAGTGAAATCTCGGTATCGAATTCTTGGATGGAACGCAATATCTACTCTACCTGCGTATGATTTGAAATAGAGTAAGTAAAAATCTTATGTGTCCACATGACTTTCTCTACATATCTGTAACAAATTATTGTTAAAAATCTTATTCTTCTATTTACTTCATTCTAATCGAGATAAAACATTAGCAGAAACAGTCTTATTACTAGTTACTTATATGTTGAAGGGGAAAAAAAAAAGAATACACTAGGTTAAAACGATAATCAAACTCATTTCTATGCATGGCTAGTAAAAGACAAATTCTCGTATGAGAACGTTTAAAGTATTTTAAATCTGAAACCAATAACCAAGTTCGGAAATGGTCAACTCCACGAAAAAAATATAAGATATAAATTATGTGTTTTAACGAAATCTACGAGATGTGTAGTAAGTTTTTGAGTATCTCTTACGGTTTATCAGATATAATATTCAGGAAAATTCCTCCAGAATAAAGAGGTCTTCAGGCGCTATTCTCAGAAAAGTCAAGACATACATTTTACTTTTCATGAAAATATCTTTAATATATGGTATTTTAATCAATATTGTTAAAGCCGTTTTTAAGAAAAGCAACATTTACGAAATGTTTTCCACGTAAAGAGTAGTTTGAGTTGGGGGCTATTCCTCAAAATTTTCGTAGCGCATTCTTGGGAGTACTAAACTTAAAAAACAATTTGGTATTTTACCGATTTTTCGTTTGTTAGTTATTGTTAGTACACCTTTCATTTTTCACTGTCAAATGTATTTTCTTATCTGTCTAAAGAGTTTGTTCACTCTTCTCTTCTTCCCTGCTTCAAGTTCTTAACGTCCGGTCGGGGATCCAACTGCTCCACGCATAAATTCTGTATACCAAGCGAAGTTTCTATAACTCAGAATACAAAAATCCGCAAAAGGCGACGTCTACAGAACCGTTTTACCCAACTGCAGGAAAATGACATAAAAGGCTGTGTGCGACAATTCGGCCGCGCTTAACAATTGTGTGCATCAAACACAGGAGGAGCCAGGAGCAGGAACTAGTCGCCCGAGTGTACTCGGGCGGGGGCAAATCACCACGGTACCTATCCGCTTTTCTCGCGGATTTACCCGTGTGATATAAAAGACGTAGTCTTGTGCAAGCGTTTATGTCTGTCGAAGTAATTTGGGCAGGGTGTTTCCCTCTGTGCAGCCGGCGCGGGCTGGCTTACCTACCTGAGTGGTCACCCACCCAGAGAGGGACCAGGCCCGATGTAGGTACGGGGTGGGGGAAGCCAGTGTTGCAGATCACTGGCTTCCCCCACCCCGTACCTACATCCCTTCAGTTCTCCCCGCTAGCCGGCACTGCTTTTCTTGACAGCCCGCAAGCGGCTGGCCAAGGTAAGCAGCATCGGGCCTGGTCCCTCTCTGGGTGGGTGACCACTCAGGCTGCACAGAGGGAAAAACCCTGCCCACATTACTTCGACACAGACATAAACGCTTGCACAAGACTACATCTTTTATATCACACGGGTAAATCCGCGAGAAAAGCGGATAGGTACCGTGGTGATTTGCCCCCGCCCGAGTACACTCGGGCGACTAGTTCCTTCTCCTGGCTCCTCCTGTGTTTGATGCACACTATTGTTAAGCGCGGCCGATCGCAACAATAGCTGTGCAGATTTGGCTAATGATACTCCCTGAAAGATATGACTGAAGACACCACTGAATTTTTTCACTTAAGCACTGGAGTTTTTCAGTGAGTTTCTTAGCATAAGCAAGAGAAGAAATCAGGTGCCAAACTTGCTACTTAAGTTTATTATTGTTCAAGGATGTGTCATGATGATTTCTCAAGAAATTCGCAACCATAAACTAGCCTTCCCATGGAAAAAATTTCCAACATTTTTATTTATTTTTGTTTTATTTCATCTTTCTTTCTTCTATTTGGATTTCCTGGGAATATCCTCTGAAGAATTCTTTATTCTGAATGACTGTTGCATAACTCGTAAACTATAAGATGGAAAAAACTTACTATACCAAAAATGTAGATCTCGTTAAAACACACAGCACATGTCTCATATATATTCGTAAATACTGTAAAGAGATTATGATATAATTCATTAAAGGCTATTTTATTAATTGTATCTTATGTATCAGAGTATATTAAAATGATTTATAAATAAATTATAAATTCTGTTTATGTCGAATTTAAAATATTTAATTTCTTATTTTAATTATTGTGTGTGTGCGTATGTGTATGTGTGTGTGTGTGTGTGTGTGTGTGAAGCTAACCATTTCGGAGACATTCCTAGTTAGGTTTCAATTTTAAAATACTTATACTTTTCTCAAACAGGAAGTGGACAGCGTTTCTTAAGTTTTACCCCTGGCCATGCAAGGAGTCGAATTTCCATGACATTCTCATAACGATAGATTTTAAAAGATTTGAAAATCGCTTTAATCTATTGTATTCTCCTGCTGCTCTTCTACTTATAACTAACAACTAAGAGATAAGTTCTGTTAATGTTTTTCTCGATTAGCACGAACTAAAAAGAAGTAAGAATTGTGTTTGCAAAACAGGGAGAGAAAGTCATATAAATGCAACACATCAGATTTTTATGGAAATATTTATGTGGGAATCGTACTAATATATTCTAAAATTCATTTCAGAAAGGTAGTGATTACTGTAAATGTATGTCAACAACATAAATTTTGCATGATAAAGCAATAAGTAAAAGACGGAAACGTGGCCACAACTTGACGCGCAGTGTCTTGGGAAATCCGTATGAAACCATCCGGTAAATACGAAGTGACTCACTTCTTCAACTTTTGTAATCCGTGCTTTACGAGGATAAACATTCCATCGTCACAGGATGTCTATGTTTTCCATTTTTCTGTTATTCCATTAGCGCAAATGTGAAGGAAAACATCTGGTAACTAATAACTGATAACAAAGGGAGATAGAAAAAGACAAAATTCATGTTCATAGGAAATTGTAGGTTTCTCTGAGACCAGCACTAGAAAAAGATTATGAATTCATATATTTGATTTCATAGAGGTTGCAGAAAATGTTTACTTTGTCCAATGCTTTCATAATAAGTGGAGAACAAAAAATTCGATACCAAAATCTCATTGATAATACACTTTAGGGCGTGTATTGAATCCTAAAGATGATTTTTAAATAAAATCTATGTCTTGTATGTCCGGTTTGTTGAGAACAAAATAACTGAAAAACAAAAAGTCGGTTGAATACCAAACGATATATAATTTCAATACGTTACAACGATACGACACGAAGTTTTTCAAGCGAATCCCTCCACCGTAAGGAACATTTTTCGAAAATTGTGATTTTCTTAAAAAATAGCTGTAATGAATTTGATTAAGATACGATATGTTTTAAGAGTTTTCTATGGCAAATGAAATGAATATTTGAATTTTCTGTGTGTGTCTGTGTGGACAGCATAGGTCAAAAACTAAAAGCCGTAAAATATCAAACTTGGTACTAAGTTTAGTGTCTTACAAGGATACGACGCGAAGATTTTCAACAAAGCCCTCAACCATAAACTATCCTTTACATGAAAAGTATTTTAAAAATTTTGTTTTTCTAAGAGATTCAAACGATTTTTATAAAAATACCGTATATTAAAAATATTTAACAGCTAGGAGTAGTCTCTGAAGTCCTCTTCATTCTCGATTAATTTTGTGAAATTTGTCTAACTGTTAAAACGTAAGAAATAGACAAAACCTTACTACATAAAACCTTTAGATCTCATTAAAACACACAATTTATGGCATATACATTTTTGTTATATAGTTGGTTATATCGGAGATATTCCATGTTATTGGTTACAATTTTAAGCTAATCAAACTTTTTGAAACAGTAGGTCATCTTTATTTCGTATGTCTTTTGTTTAATCCTGGCAAGCAAAGGGAACGGAATTTCAGTTATTTCACATAGTGAGCGGCTTTTAAAGGAATTGACAATCGCTTTAGCTTAGAATATTCCCTTTTTCCCTCTGCTTAAGAAGAATCGAGTAATAAGACAATTCTGCTAATGTTTATCTCGATTAGCACGATGTAGATAAAAGAATAATCATTTATAAGATAATTTTGTTTGCAGAACAGCTAGAGTCATATGAATGGAGCACATCAGATTTTTTAGCGTTAACCCTTTCGAAGATGTTCCTTTAAATTTTTCAATATTTGTTGCTTTTTCTGAACTTCCTAACTATGCAAATAGAACGGAATTTCCAGGTCGTCAATATCGACTGCTATTAAAAGATTTGTTTATCGCTTTAGCCAGGTGTAATCCTTTATTTTCTTTGTACCTACAAGGAAATCAGTAAGCATATCCGTTTAGTTAATGTTTATTTCGATTAGAAGAATAAGCATGATAAGGAAAATTGTTGAAAGATAGGTACGAAAATTCATGTGAATGAAACACACAGGATTTGTTAATGTTCTTATGTATAACATTCACCATAAACATCAAGATATGTTTATTTAATTATTTTAGAAAATATTTGAAAGTCGGTTTGTGTCAGAGGGATGGTAAATTTTATTTAACAAACTAAATAAATTGTGATTTGCAGTGGCGTGTATTCAAGGGAAGCAACCAAAGCACTGCATCAGTTAACAACTGCAATAAGTGTGAAAATTGAATCGAAAACTTTTGTTAAGGCTTGCACAATCCCGGAGACAGACGATGCATTAATAATATGCGCCATATAACGTATAGTTATAACAATATCTAGATAAACCATCATTGTTGTCGCAAACACGTAGATCTAATACGTTGCTTCACGAATAGCGATTGTGAGTCGACCGAAGCAATTTTCCTACATATCAATGGTTAGACCACTCGCCCCCGACCTAAAAGGTTCAATCCCAAGCAACCATATGTGGGATTTGTGGTGGACGAAGCGACAGATTTTCTCCAGGTCCTCCAGTTTCCTCCACCACTCATTCCACCAATTGCTCCATCACCTTCCTATCATCCATTTCGCTTGCATTTCATATCACCCACTTCTTCATGCTCATGCCTGGCTACGGACGACCACTCTCTCTCCATTTTGTGGTTTCGTGCCGACAGGATTCTAAACCCTAGACATCCGACTGTAAGTTTTAAAAAAATACGGGGAGGGTAAGCCGACTACGAATCAACTGAGCAGTAAGATAGACTTCTGAAGGCCGTGCACTTGTTTCACTGTCCAAACCGAAGGAGTCAACAATAATATGGACGTCACAGCTAGTCGTTGCCATGGAGTTTGCAATCCCCTTTTTCTAAACAACTCTGCTTCCTAATGCATATTTCTGGAAGCAGCTAATATAATCAATAACGTTTGCTGTAATAAATCAGGTTTAATTACTTTGGGTAGTGTCACTTTATTAAGAATAGTTGAGGCAGGACAAGAGCGATTTTCTCCCAATGTTCGTGTGTTTCGTCCTTGAATGCAAGCACTACAATGACTGACAGTGTCTTTTCAAATAAAAGACAAAGATAAAGCCAAGAAATGAATGATTGCTAATAGGTTTGTATATAACACTCCCATAGTACGTCAATCTAGAATCTTCTACTTCCAAGCGTATTACTACACAATCATTTTGTTATTTCTTTTCTACAACTTATTTGTGTCCACTGAATATTTTAATTTATTCTGAAAGTTATTGCAAATTGATATTTAAAAAATTCTGCAAATAGAACATGTGTGAATTTCTAGCTGAATAAAGCTCCAGTTTATTAAAAACACTCTATGCTGCTCCCCTCGTGTATTCTTAGGTAATTAAATCCTGATTTCAGTTTTATGTCTCTAACAAAAGTATTAATTAGATCACAATAGCTTACAGCTACAATTATTTCCGTTCAGCACTAAACAGCTATGCATCTCATTTATTGAGGTTAGGTTATAAAGGAAAGTTGAAAGTGAGCTTTAGTAATGAGTTCTCCGTTGTGGATAACCACTGGTTGCACCAGATAAACCCCCTATACTTTATTAGGTTATGTCGCACCTTTGTACCTCGCTTGGATAAACGATACATATGCACATAAGAAAACTAGTACATTTTTACTTTCTCTATACGAACTATGTACATAGAGTATAGAGAAGGTATTATATTGTACCCAAAAATTCGATACCGAGATTTCACCGGAAATACGTGTTTTGAGACTTCTTGAATAAAAAAAAAACATTTTTAGAAAAATGGCCGTGTGTCTGTCTGTGTGTATGTGTGTGTATGTGTGTGTTTGTGGGCAGCATAGCGCAAAAACGAAAGGACCGTTAAAGCCCAAACTTGGTATTTAAGTTTGGTATCTTCCAAGGATGCGACACGAAGATTTTCAAGAAAATCCCCCACCCCAAACGGCCCTTTAAATGGAAAAAGTTTCGAAAATTTTGATTTTCTTAAAAATGGATTTAACGATTTTGATTAAAATATCGTATATTAAAGATATTTACCTGACAAATAAAATGTATATCTTGAATTTTCTGGGAATAGCCTCCGAAGACTACTTTATTCTGAATGAATTTTACGGAATTGTGCATAACTGCTAAACCGTAAGAGACGGACAAAAGCTTACTGTACAGAAAATGTAGCTCGCAACAAAGCACACAATTTATGTAATATGCATTTTTTTCGTGGAGTTGATCATTTTTAAGATATTCGTGGTTTTTCGTTTCAGCTTTGAAAAACATACTTTTATCGTACAGGAATTTCTTAACTCCTGTCCATACAAAGGAACTTCAGTTACATAGCAACCAGCTTTTGGCTATTATTTTAACCTATGGTACACCCTCATTTCGCTTCTTCTTATAAGGATGAAAATAATAAGACTATTTCTGCTAATGTTTCTCGATTAGCATGAAGTAAATAGAAGCATAAGCTTTTTAACTAAAATTTGTTGCAGAGATTTAGAGAAAGTCATGTGAATGGAACACATCAAATTTTTCCGTATGTGGTCATGATTTCTAATGTACACACTCTCCCTTTCGATGACGCTAGCTCCATTTGTTATGCCATTCAAAGGCTTTAATAATTTCTCAGGTCTATTTTTGGTCTTTTAAGTTTCGATAAAACACGCGATTTATTTACCTTAAAGTGCAAAACTATTATTTAAAATTAATGCTTAGAAAACTATTACAATATCGTAGTGGGAGGGGTTTCCAAGCATGACCCTATACTGAAAAATAACACCACAGTCCATTTTCGAGCCTTGGCTTTAATAATTCTGTCACCGGGCCAAAAATCAAAAATGGGCATTTAGGGACTAAGAGTGATAAATAATTAATCTAGCATTTCAAATTAACATTCTCGTAAAGTAATACACGAATACAGAGAATAAACTCCTTAGCAACCAATTGTTTAGAAGGCCCTAGCAACGGCTGACGCCTCCATTTATGGAGTCCATAGGGAGAGTAAAGTAGTTATCACACAGGTAAAGGCATGTGAATACTTCTGTGGTCAATAGCAGAATACAGATTGTCTATTAATCATCAAAGATCGTCTTTGGCTACAGCTGTCTTTAGGGAAAATCATAGAAGCTGAGCTTGACGATTAGCTTAAAACAAAACATACCTACACAATCAAATAAGCGGAACATGGATAGCCATAAAAGGCTTATTTTGTAGTAAGTTTTCTTTAAAATAGAATTGGCTTTCCGAGGCCATGATGAAACAGCAAATCCTATTAATCAGAGTAATTATGTGGAACTGTTGAAGTACACTGCAGAGTACGATCCTCTTTTAACGCAACACTTAGACGACTCTACCGTGTTTAAAATAATTTATAATCGACTTCAAATGGCATAACACAAGCAGTAGTTTCGTCCGGTTTGTCAGCTATCAAGCATGACATTGTGGATGTTCCTTTTGCCAAACGCAATGGAACTACCTGTCAAGTTTGGTAGGCGTTGTGTGCAGGAACATAGCTAGACTCTGTGATGTGTTTAGCGTTCTGCTAGAACACCTTCAAAATATTCAGATATTTCAGCACCAGTGGAAGACTTCAAATTTGTTTTTATTTTACACATTTATTTTTGTCTTAAACGTAATCGCCAAAATATTAATTTTCACCGATTTGTTGCACATCATTCAAAAACAGGCAGGTAGCTCGTCGCAACATAGCTACATTACACAATGGCTTAGAATGGGCTCCTCAAGAAACTTTGTCCCCAGATCGAATATACGCTTCTGTATTCTGAACTGTTTAGACGTAAGACTTTAAGATTAGCATAAACTGATTTTTTTTAATTTTCCACAGCTTTCAAATTCTCTTATATACATTTCGAATTTTCTAGACTCTAGAAATAAAATCAGGAGTTAAATTGAACTACGGAGCACTAATCCAATTCTAAAATAATGTTTACGGTAGTTTAAAATGTTAGTGTCATTCTGTATAACATTCTTGTGGGTATATTTTCAGTAGAAATGTAGCTGGACAAACTAAAAAATCTGATGTGTTCCATTCACATGACTTTCTCTGTATCACTGCAACACATGTTTCTACTTACTTCATCTAATCGACAAAAAATTAGCAGAAATAGTCTTATTACTTGCATCCTTATTAATAGAAACGAAATAAAGGGATACCATAGGTTAAAGTGATAGTCAAAAGCTGGTTGCTATGTGACTGAAGTTCCTTTGTTTGTATGGACACGAGTTCACAAGGTCCTGTATGAGAAAAGTATAAGTATTTTATAGCTGAAACCAAAAACAAGGAATAGCTCAAAAACAATCCCTCCACGATAAAAATGTAGATAACATAAATTGTGTGTTTTAAAGTGCTCTACATTTTTTCTGGGGTAAGTTTTTGTCCATCTCTTACGGTTTAGCAGTTATGCAAGATTCCGTAAAATTGACCCAGAATAAAGTAGTCTTCAGAGGCTATTCCCAGAAAATTCAAGATATACATTTTATTTGTCAGGTAAATATCTTTAAAATACGATATTATAATCAAAATCGTTAGAGGCATTTTTTAGAAAATCACACTGACACACACACACGCGGATCTTTTTCTGAAAATACTTTTTTGAATACAGGGGACCCTAAAACATATATTTGCGGTGAAATATCGGTATCGAAATTTTTGGTGGAGTGCAATACCTTCTCTATAGACTATGTACATAGTACGTTTAGAGAAAGTAAAAATTGTTCTAGGAATTCTACTTGAGAAGAGAGAGATGTTCTCATTTTGGATTCATTTTAACTAAAGCTCTCCTATTAAGAGAACTTAGAAAAAGGAACAGTTAAAAGGAACAGAAGATTACTAATTTTTCTTCCCAGGAGAGAAACATTGAATTTCAATATCCTTGATCTTAGAGGTGACATACCAAAATAATAAAAGCTATTTTATGCTAAATTTTATTTAAAGTAACTTTATTAATTATAGCACTTCAATAACCTGTTCTCTCAATTTAAACCATTGCTATTGGCAATGTTTATCTTCAATATCTATTATTTTAATTTAAACAAGTATCATTTATGTTTTAATCTTTGATTTATAGTACTACCAGTTGTGATTTTCATCAAGGTAAATATGTTCCTTGATTTACTATTGTTTATCTAAAAACTATAATATTCATTACTTCGGCTAATGAATGGTCACCGCACTCAACTAATGATAAGTAACTCCAATATCCGTTGAGGGAAATCGATAAAATTATAAGCTGAATTTGTGGTTGGATATCATCGAGAGACATCAATTTATGCATCCTGATTGCAGTTCATTTCTTCATTAAGAACATATACTTACAGTGGAAGTTTAATGGACTTGCGTAGATCCAGCCGCTTGCAAGGAGCAAGTGAGGAGGATGTTACATTGATACTACATTTTCTAGTTTCTGTTTCTAATTCTACTGCAGATTATGAAATAGAATCGAACCCGGTCAACGGATGAAAATCACTTATAATGTAGGGTTACATCCACAGAGAGTTGAGGCATTGAAAATATGTACTTTCTGTTGTTAACTGAATTTGAAAGCAAATTTATAAAAGCTGGTGCTGTTTGATTTCGAAGTCAATCCGAATCTGTATAAACTTTCACACATTCCTAAAGCAAACGCTTTCTAAGCACGGCTGGTGCATTGTCAACTACTGGTGACTACAAATTTCAACAGAGAATTTGTAGATGTAACGAATTTTATTGTTTTATTTCTATTACGTTCACTATCGCCTATACAGCATATGGAGAAGGTATTACATTCCATACGAAAATTCTATATCAAGATTTAATTGAAAATGCACATTTTAGAGTACTTATAGCCCCCCCTCAAAAAAAAAAAACATTTTCACTTTCTCTATAACGTACACAGCAGGTGGAGGAGGTATTCCACCCAAAAAATCCATATACCAAAAATACACGTGTCGAGAACCCCTAAATAAAAAGACATTTTAAGAAAAAATCTGTGACTGTGGATGTATGTGTGTATATGTATATTTGTATGTGTGCGTGTGTGTGTTCCTGCACATTTAAGAAGCGAAAAGTCCGTTAAAAACCAAACTTAACTTGATATTTAAGTTCAGAATCTTTCAACATGGATGCAACACGAAAATAAAAAAATAAATAAATAAGAAATAAAACACTCCAAATTATTGTTTACATACTACATTTTTCGAAAATGTTGATTTTCTGGAAAATGAATTTAATGTATTTTTATTAAAATATCATATGCTTAAAATATTTTATGAAAAATAGAAGGTATTTCTTCAATTTTTTGGGAAAAGCCTCTGAAGTCCTCTTCATTCTATATTGACCTTTACACAACTGTAAACCGTAGGCAGATACAATACTCCTATGCAAAAAAGTAGATTTCGTTTGGGCACACAATTTATATTGAGTACATCTTTTCCTCAAGAGTTAACAATTTACAGAGTATTCCTTATTATTGTTTTAATTTTTCAGTACTTATAATTTTCTCAATTGAGATGTTATTATTCGTTTTGCTTTTGTTTTAATCTGGCCAGCTAAAACTAACATATATTAAACGTAGCGAGCAGCTGTTAAAGAATTTACTATCGCTTTAGCTTAATGTTGTACCTACAAGGAAATAACTAAATAGTAATTTTCATACTGTAAAGTAAAATAAGGCATTTTTAGGAATAGTTTGTTGCAGAATAGGTAGAGTAAGTTATTTATTTATAGTTTACTTTTACAAAATTTCATTCCGTATCTTGAAGTTGCTTTTGTGTTTTGAGTTCACCCAATACTTTATTATAATTGTAATAATCTATACTATATATCCCCATTCAATGTTTATGTTATCATTGATTGCTATATCTCTCATTTGTTTCCCAATTGTATGCTGATATTGATATCGAATGCTCCCTTCTGTCCATAGATGTAATTTTTATCTAGTTTCATGGAATTTATTTTTATGTGATACATTCTGCCACTTTGAATAGAAGTGTGCTTAAATGTGACAGCCCTATATCAGTATATTATCGGCATGTTAAAAAAAACTCCTGAGGGACGTAGTTCCGGCACACTGGCGACACTGATATGCTCCTGGCAACAGACATCGTCGTTAACTAACCATATATTTATTCTTCATTTCAAACATCTTTTCATTTGTCATATATTTAAAAACTTTTTTTCACTGTCAAGTATGTTGAATAGTATTGACAAGTATTTTAGTTTACTTCCATGATAAATTTTTGTTTTTTCTTCGTATGCTCCTATTATATTTTTATTGGTATATTTACTACACTTCCATTGAAGTCTCAAACTGCTATTATATAATATTTTTTTATACATTTACATTATTTACTGTAAAGTTGGTAAAATTGTTTCGTTACCTCTTTCCTTCCATCTTTTATGTATAGATATCTAAGTTATCATATAACCTCAACTGACTTTAAAACGTACAGTTATAATTCTTACATTCTAACAAAAATATCTATAGGCCATATTTATCCACGTTTTCTTTATAAAAGAGGCACTTCAGCAGATCCCATTATGCTTGTTGAACTTCACAAAAATACATTACGTAATTACTTCTTTTGCTCCTGTACTTTGTGCCTGTCTCTGAAATTGCAGCTATATCGCTTTTCTTTCTTCCAAATCTTTTTGCAATGCTGTACCTGAATGGCATACGCTTCTAACTTCAAGGTAGGAATCCTGATCCTTTCTATTATACTTTATGTTTTATTCTTTTTATTTTCTGTACACGTACTATGTACATAGTGTATAGAGAAACTATTATAATGCACCCAAAAATTCGATACCGAGATTGCACCGGAAATACATGTTTTAGATCCTCCTGAATCCAAAAAAAGCATTTTTGGAAAAAGGTCCGTGTGTGTTTGGGTGTGTATGTGTGTGTGTGTGTGTGTGTGTGTCTGGACAGCTCAGCTCAAAAACGAAAAGACCGTTAAATACGAAACTTGGTATTTAAGTTCAGTATCTTCCAAGGATGAGACACGAAGATTTCAAGAAAATGCCCCAGCCTCCAAGTACCCTTTCCATAGAACTTTTTTCTAAATTTTTGACTTTCTAGAAAAATGGCTCTAACGATTTTGACTAAAATATCGTATATTAAATATATTTACCTGACAAATAAAATGTATATCTTGAATTTTCTGGGAATAACCTCTGAAGACTACTTTATTCTGGATGAATTTTACGGAATTTTGCATAACTGCTAAACCGTAGGATATGGACAAAAACTTACCACACAAAAAATATAGAGCACGTTAAAACACACAATTTATGTTATATATTTTTTTCTTGCAGTTGATCTTTTTGAGATATTCCGTGTTTTTAAATTCAGCTTTGAAAAACCTTTTCTCATGCAGGAATTTGTCAAATCCTGTCTACGCAAATAAAGGAACTTCAGTCACATAGCAGCCAAGTTTTGACTATCACTTTAACCTATGGTACTCCCTTATTCCGCTTCTAGTTACAAGGAAGCAAGTAATAAGACTATTTCTGCTATTTTTTTTTTCTCGATTAGAATGAAGTAAATAGAATAACAATAGTTTGTTGCAGAGATGTAGAGAAAGTCATGTGAATGGAATACATAAGATTTTTCATAACAATGGTCTTCTGTCCAGTTTAAGCTGTCTTGTTATTTCCTAATTGGGGCTTATATGTTTTCTAATTTTATATGAAAGAATAACCAGTCCGTCGCAATACTCCGACTTTGGTGAACGGGCTTTGATTAAGGGGTTCCTATCCCTAGAAAAATTGCCTTCTCTGCGGCTAACGATCCTTTCCTGAGCATCTCATAACCCTGAGGAAAGGGCTCTTACCAAGGCACTTTTCTACCCACCGGACCAGTGCGACCTGGAGCTCAAAATGGCAGGGGCGACTATTCTCTAGAATGAGTTAACTACCCTATTAATAGATAGAAATTATTTATTGATTTTTTTTCTCTATAAAGTAATTATTAATCTAATAAGACAAAAATTCCGGTGTTACTGCAATCCCGAAAACAGCTGATTATCCACAGTACTTTAAAAGAATGACAAAATATTGAACAATCGAACCTTTAAAAACGGACATTCGGAAATGAGTTATTCCATTACAAATTATTTGAATTAAAATGTGTGCTTTAAAATGATACACATTTCGCTGACTATTCCCATAAAATAGATATACATTTTATTTTTAATGAAAATATGCTGAAAGTATAGGATTGTATTCAAAATGTCAGAGGCTTTATTGAGGAAATAAACAATTTCGAAAAAAAATCATGTAACAGGTAGATTGGTTTGGAGATACATACATACATGCATGTATACATGCTTAAATACATACATATATACATACATTCATACATGCATACATACATACATACATACATACATACATACATACATACATACATACATACATACATACATACATGCTTACATACATACATACATACATACATACATACATACATACATACATACATACATACATACATACATACATACATACAAGCATGTATACATGCTTACATACATACATACATTCATACATACATGCATACATGCTTACATACATACATGCATGCATGCATACATACATACATACATACATACATACATACATTCATACATACATGCATACATGCTTACATACATACATGCATGCATACATACATACATACATACATACATACATACATACATACATACATACATACATACATACATACATACATACATACATACATACATACATACATACATACATACATACATACATACATACATACATACATACATACATACATACATACATACATACATACATACATACATACATACATACATACATATATACATACATACATACATACATGCATGCATGCATGCATACATACATACATACATACATACATACATACATACATACATACATACATACATACATACATTTCTAATTATTATTTTTGGATTTGGGGTACCTAAACAATTTCCGGTGAAATGACTGCATACAAGTTTTGGATGGAATGCAATACTTCCCTACCTACCTTGTACTGGGCGAGAAAGTAAAATCACTTCAGTCAGCGTTGTAATTGAATGCCCCTTTATTATTCATATGTTTGCATTAAAATGCTTCAACGTGTAATATTAGCGGGTTTAACATAAAACTCATTTCGTAAGAGAGCGAGGCGGTTCCCTAGTCCACTGAGGATATCGGAAAAGTGGCCAAAGGCTAGGCGTCCGTTGCCGGCCGCACTTGCTGTAAGTCCAGCTTATTAGCCGCCCAGAGAAAAGGTCTTGTTTTAGATACACAATTAATGTTGTTATTATTCGTTAATTTCTTCTCATTACGATGAAATTATTGGCTAAACACAGTATTCACTACAGCTAGGAGAGTGTAACGTTCTAACCAAAAGCTGCTAGTCTCAAAACATGATCAAAATAATTACATTGCTGTTGTCAATCTATCAATTTTGACTTAAAAATGTGAAAAATTAAAAAAAAAATCTTTCACAATAAAATAATATCAACTCTAAACTTCAAGAAAATATTAATAAGCACTACAGCTTTACTTCTTGAAAGTGTTTCCGTATATTTTGTTTCAATGCTAGTGGCCGAATAACAAACTACCAAATCTGGATCTAATAAGGAAGTTTATCGGCAGGTCCAACACATCCAGCACACACGTCTCCATTTAGATTATGCTATTTTTCGTTTTAAGCAATAATTTACTGTTTGTGTAATTATTTATCTCCGATTCTCCCTAGCCCTTTTATTTCACCGATAAAAAGTTTTGTTTAATATGTAAAAAATATATTTCTTTCAAAAAGATTTTAATTCCGGCCCTTGATGGACATAGTGTTTAATAGCCAGGCTGTTATTACAGTTAATTTCCGCGGCTGGAAGAGGGGGCGCCGATATGTCTCGCCCAGGTCTAACAAATGCCAATCGGTGCGCGGGCGGTAGCGTGTAAAAGCTAACCTTTTTCTTCCTCCACGCTAATTTCACGTCACTACAAAGTTATGGCACGTTGAGATAAGTTGGGTTAGGTTATGTTGTGGTCCACATACACACACGTGCCTTGCTTGTTGTTGTTTGTTATTGATAAGAAACAGAGCTGGCAACAACGTTGTATTGCAGCCTTGCATCGGCGATGCCTTCACACTGACACGAGATCTAAAAATATCTCTGGAGTCACAGCTTTCCCCTACCCACGATGACGCTGCAATTGTAGGGGAGGGGGAAGGTAGAGGAGGGGACACGTGCGCTGCCAATTTGCATAACCCTCTCCCCCCAAGTGGAATCAGAGCCGCTCTTGTTATGTGTGAAAAAAGGTTTCAGCATGAGATAATGAAGAGTAAGAAATACGAGAAGTGTGGATGGACCCCAAAGAAACAAAACAAAAGCACGCTGCAACAACAAGGGTATTGGTATGACCTTCCCTCACCCACGATTTAGGGAAGGAGCGGCAAAGTAAACACAAAATTATCATTTCATCTAGAGAGCGCGCATTTTATAGGGTGACACACAAAATTCTTCACCTTCATCTATTTACAATTTTACTTTCTCTATTACATAAATAGAAGTACATATTGTATTTCATCCAAAATTTCCATGTTAATATTTCATAGCAAATGCCTGTTTTGATGTCCCTTCGCCCAAATTGGCATTCTTATAAACAAATCCCTCCCGCACACGTGCTTACGACCAACATAACGAAAAAGTCTTATGTGTTAAATTCATACTGCTTTCTCTGCCTATTCTTCAATAAACTATGCTTACAAAACCTTATATACTTCGTCCTAATCGAAATACTGAATGTTTTATTTTATTATTTGTTTTAGTTTAACCTAGTACGTCATATCGGACTGAAAGTGTGCTCAAATGAGCCCTGGTCAATAGAGCTTAGAGTTACTCGATATTTGTCTTCTCAGAATCAGGGAAAACCCCGGAAAAATCCTTATCCGCATAACTCACTCTAACCGAGACTCAAACTCGCGACCTCTTGAATGCAGACATGCTACCACCACACTATAGATGTGGGTTTGCAGAAATTGATTTACTGCATATTTCCTTGTAAAAGGACTATGGGAAAATACTAGGCTAAAGTGATAGTCAAATATTTTAAAAATTGTTCGCTATTTGATTTACCAGGATGAATAAAGACGAAAAGAAATGTGAATGACGATTTTTCATTTCAGAAAAGTTTAAGTATTGAACAATCTAATGCAAAAGCAACGAATATCTTTAAAATGGTAAACACCACAAACGTAAATGACAAATTGTGTGTTTTAAAAAGATCTGAGTACTTTTTTTTTTTTTTTTTTTTTTTTTTTTTTTTTTTTTTTGTAGTTAAGATTTTGTCCATTTCCTACGGTTTACCAGTTATGCTAAAGTCATCCAGAATCAAAAGAGCATCAGAGGCTTTTCTCAGAAAATTTAAATGTCATTTGTGATATATGTATATATGTACCTATATATATTAATATTTGACACCCAAAAATTCACCGATTTCATTGGAAATATACGTGTATAGGTCCTCAATACAAAAAAAGCACAAAAAAGCAATTTTAGAAAAAGTCCGCGTGTGTCTGTGAACACGATAATTAAAAAATAATAGCAAATTTGATGATATTTAGCTTCAGTATCTTCCAATAAGGTGTGCAACACAAAGATATTCAAGAAAATCAATCTAAACCGCCCTAACACGTAAGATTTATCATAAATTTGATTTTCTCAAATGGGAATTGAGAATCTTATGTTTTACTCCTGGCCATGCATGTAGAACTGAATTCCTGTGTCAATCATATAGCATCTTATTGCTATACTGTTGCATGCTTTGCGTTTGTTTAATGCATTCCCTTATTTCCCTTCTACTTATAAAGAACTAAAGGATATGGTAATTTCTGTTGTTTATTTCGATTGGTACGAAATAAGTAGAAGCGTAAGCTTTAGTAAGAATAAATACAGAATAGGCGGAGAAATGTATGTGAATAGATGTAATCCTTCCTGTTCCACGTCATTCAATTACAGATGAGAATAAAGTAATTTCTGTATAGTATAGAACCAAATATACAACATAGGACAAGAAGGTACATTTCCTTACTCATACAGACATTTCAAGGTCATTAATATTGATCTCGCAAGGAAACAGCTCGTGTTTTAATGCACACATTTGACATTTGCATCGTATCAGTTTAAAAATTATTATTACTAATAGCAATAATAATAGTAACAAGTAAAAAAATAAAAGTCTTATGAGAGTAATTCACCCTAATCGAGAGTTGAGCTCGCGGAGGTGCTAACCACACGCCGCAGATGCGGGTTTGACATTTTTCTTGTCCATCTCTTTTTGCTTTGTTTACCATCTACATGGTAGATAGAGGTATAGCTTGTCTTAATCGTCGTGACACACTCTCAATCCTGAACCTCAAATGCGCATAAAAGAGAGATGGTGACTGCTGTGACGTGATATATGATCCTTTGATCCCCTACTCTCAAAGCTTCTTATTTCTCCTTTCTTGCGTACATATATGCAGTGTTACGGCCCAATCTCGATACCGAGATTTCACTGAAAATGTATATTTTAAGGCAACTTGAATAAAAAAAAATCTGATGTGTTCCATTCACATGACTTTCTCTACATCTGTGTAACAAATTGTTGTTAAAAAGCGTATGCTTCTATTTACTTCATGCTAATCAAGAAAAAATTAGCAGGAATAGTTTTATTACTTGCTATCTTGTAAGTAGAAGCAAAATAAGGGAAACCATAGGTTAAACTGATAGTCAAAAGATGGTTGCTATGTGACTGAAGTTCTTTTGTTTGTATGGATAGGAGTTGACAAATTCCTGTATGAGAAAAGAATAAGTTTTTCAAAGCTGAAACCAAAAACAACGAATACCTTAAAAACGATCACCTCCACGAATAAAAGGTATATCTTGTGTGTTTTAATGTGCTCTACATTTTCTGTACAGTAAGTTTTTATCCATCTCTTACGGTTTAGCAGGTATGCAAAATTTTGTAAAATTCATCCAGAATAAAGTAGTTTTCAGAGGTTATTCCCAGAAAATTCAAAATATACATTTTATTTGTCAAGTAAATACCGGTAATATACGATGATTTAATCAAAATCCTTAGAGACATTTTTTAGAAAATAAAAATTTTCAAAAAAAGTTCCATGTAAAGGGTAGTTGGGGGTGGGGTATTTTCTTGAAAATCTTCGTGTCGTATCCTTGGAAGATACCAAACCTAAATACCAAATTTGGTTTTTAACGGACTTTTTGTTTTTGAGCTATGCTATCCACAGACGCACAGACACACACACATGCACACACACAGATCTTTTTGTAAAAATGTTTTTTTTTGGATTCAGGGGGACCCAAAACATGTATTTCCGGTGAAATCTCGGTATCGAATTTTTGGGTGGAATACAATACCTTCTCTATACACTATGTACATAGTTCGTATAGAGAAAGTAAAAATGTTCCATGAGAGTGTATATGTGCATATAGCTAAACTCAAAAACGAAAGCAATCTTGTATATAAGTTCAGTATCTTACAAAAGTACAATTAGAAAGTTTTTAACATCCTATGATCCCCAACAACGTTTTACAAGCAACATTTTTTTTCTAACTTTTTAGTAATCTCAAAAATGGCTAATTTTTTTATTGGATAATATATATTAAAGACATGCTAAATAAACGTATATCTTAATTTTTTTAGGGAAAATACCCTGAGAAGAAGTTCTCCTCATTTGGAAGGAAGTTTGCATAGGCTTATATAGCTGATAACGTTAAACGACAGACGAATACGCACTACGCAAGAAATGTAGGTGTCTCAGAAAGGAATACATAAAATCTGATGTGTTCTATCCACATGACTTTTTCTATATCACTGTGACAAATTATTGTTAAACAGCTTCTATCTACTTAATGATAATCGAGATCAACATTAGCAGAAATTGTCTTAATTACTTTCTTTCTTGTGGAGGTAAATAAGGGAATACACTAGACTAAACGCTAGTACAATCTTTTAAAGCTGGTTGCCATGTGGGTGAAATCTGTTTCTATGCATGGCCAGAAGTTTACGAATTTCCGTATGAGAAAAGTTTTGAGTATTTTAAATCTGAAATAAATAACAAGGAATATCTCGAAAATGGTAAATTCCACGAAAAGAAACCTGTATGACGATCGGTGTGTTTTAACGCTATCTAGGTACATTTGTATGTAGTAAGTTAAACTCAGCAAAATTCATTCACAACAAAGATACTATTCCCAGAAAATTCAATATATACATGTTATTTGTCATGTAAAAATCTTTAATATACTGCATTTTAATCAAAATCGTTAAAGCCGTTTTTGAGAAAATCAAAATTCTCTAATTTTTTTCCATATAAAGAGTAGTTTGCGGTGGTGGATTTTTCTCAAAATCTTCATATTGCATCCCTGGAAGATACTAAATTTAAATGCCAAGTTTGATATTTTACCAACTTATCGTGTTCACAGACACACGGACACACACTGACCTTTTTCTAAAAATGATTTTTTAGATACAGGTGACCATAAAAGGTGTATTTCCGGTGAAATCGAGGTATTGCGGTGGAATGCAATACATTTTTATACACTATGTACATAGTACGTGTGAGAAAGTAAAAATATATAAATATACTTAAATTTCTTAAAGAAATTGTTTAAAAGACATGCTTATTTATGATAGCTTTTTTGTGTATAGGCCATTTCCTGAAATCCGTTATTAATGATTCGAATTTTTAATTAATTTTGTCAATACTTTGAGGTTCTTTTAAATAAGTAGATAGAAAAATAACCATTCGTAAAAAATGATTTCTATATCTACTAATAAACGGCATTGGGTAGAGAAAGTCCTGTTTGGAGGGGATGGCTTCTGCTAGATTAGAGCAATACAATATTTGCCAACCATATACGAGAACTTATTCATCTTAAAGAGCGTTCATTATTATCCCTCCCAAGTCTAACATTCATTCCCTCCAGGCCTATCAAATTTACATGAAATCTGCTCCTCCTAGATACGCCACTTAACGTAACTTTTAAGTTGGCTGTTTTATCTAGCACGATGGACGACAATAGCCCGAAAGTGTGTTAGACGTGTGTACCCACCCTTGCTAGGATTTAAACCACGTCCTGACGGGAATGTAAGGTTTGCATTATGTCGGGTGTAGATGAGATTGGGGAGGTGAAAAGAGGTAGCAAGAATGCTCCTCAACGGTTGCCAGTCATGGCGCAATGGCCCTTGTGCACATTTGTTTAAACTTTCTTTATTTGGGATTGTTATTTGCATTTTGAGGCTCAAGCAACTCTTGGAAGAATTGTAGAAGAGCTCAGCGTAGCAGCTGGTAGAGTTGCTCCATTGTTTAACAAGATAGCTCCGCGGTAATGTGAGCCTCACATTCAGGATGTTCCGGGTTCGATTCCCTTGTCCGTTCACCCTGACCATGATGTTTTAGTGGTTTTCCCCTTGTGATCACGGCAAATGCTGGAGTGGTGTATTCTACCACGATACTATTTTCTCTCATTTCATTTCCGCTTCAACTTTCAGGTTAACCACGGGCTTTGGTCTGGTGGGCAGATTGCACAGAGGCTTGCGAATTGAATCTTTCGCACGACCATGCCAGAGGAGAGCCTATCGAGAAGCCATATTAGGTCGTATTTCCCGGGCCCACTAGAAGGAGACCCGCAACGATTCTCTCGTGTCCGGTGTCAAGCCTGGATCTGTTATTAAAGATCTCTGGGCATACTTGTCATATGTGGTGGCTTGCAGTGCATTCGTCTCCTGCTGTTACTTCACCTCATCCGTTCCTCCCGGAGTGTGAGCACAAAATTTCACTGGGGGTTGAGGTACTTGGTGTCCCATCCGGAAACCGGTGATTGTGATTGGCTGATTTTGTTGTGCTTAATTTGCTTGCTAGGTAAAGAAACAAACTCATAAACCCACACGCCTTCATATCACAGAATACTGTTTACGGATGGATCCACTGGAGGTGCTTATAATATATATCCGGGTTGGGGATACACGGCTAACCATAAGCATACCAGTCGGTCTGGGTGGTTCAGTAGGTTAGACGCTGGCTTTCTTAGCTCATATCGCGGGTTCAAACCCGGTCCTGATCGATGGTTTTCAAGTGTGCTTAAAAGGGATAGCCTCATGTCAGTAGATTTACTGATATGTTAAACAATTCCTGCGGAACAAAATTCTGACACACCGGCGCTGCTGATATGATCCTGGCAATTGACAGCGTTGTTAACAAATAAAATAATTTAATTTGTATATATGTTCAACCAGTCGACAAAGCCCCACATCTGTTCTCAGATTAAGTACTTACTAGAACAGTAGTACATCGTGCCTATGGGCAGAGTTTTCTTCTTCTCAGACACGTGTGTGTGGAAGTTTTTATTGAAAACTCAACGGTTTGTTCTGTGATTCAGAGTCCAGCATATTTCACTCAATATTAGCCATCAAAGAGGTACGAAGCACCGCTGGCGTAAAATGAATAGTGTACATTTGAGAAACATCAGGCGAATCAATAAAACAATGGAAAAGCAGCAATTTCTACAACAAGAAACCAAAGACAAGGCAAAATAAGCAGACTACAACACATCAAAACTGTAGCATACAAGTTTCTACTGTAATAAGAAGCTAACAAATTTATGCTCTCAGCCTGGTTAAGTGCATAGGAAGCTATGCAAACTTGACTTAATACCATAATATCCAATCGGGTGTTGGTAAATAGCGTGGGTACGTAACTAGGATATATTTTCATATGTAGTCTACAACCGCTTCAGATTTATACTCTGACAAAATAGGTGTTACCTTCCAAGTTCTAATATAATGAACCGATTGGAGCTTTGGACAAATTCAACAGGTGTATAATGAAATTAATACTAACCCCCTTAATACTAGCCTACGATACGTTGACAATGCAATCATTGAAGTACTGACTATAAAACCGCTGGCCAATAAAGTAAAATACCTCCTGTCAAAAATTTCGACGGTTCTGTGGTAATGTTTACACATCTACGAATAAAACCATTCAATGGGAAATGACGATTTGTGTAGCCTGCAGATTATAGTGTTCACAATTTTATGTTCCACGACATGCGCTTCCCGATCTGCAATTACAGTAAATTGAATATAGTCGCACGTTATTTCTTATTGTACGATCTGAAAAACACGTCGCAGTGTTTTAGAATTCACATGTGCGACAGTGTATCACAGTTGAGTTAGTGCTGCCACTCTGAGAAACCCAGAACTGAAATTTTTGTAGTTTGTGGTTACATGTGTTACGAGAATGAACGATTTTCGTTGTTCAGATTTTTATCAGGCATGGATATGGAACATTTAATATAAGAAATTCGAATTATGAATTCAATTTGGAATGATACCTTATAAAATGACAAGGGGCGTGACAAGAAGATGCAATTGCCCATATGGGTTCCCAAACGAACCTTGTGTTTGTTGTAGCTTTTTCTAATTGTTCCACTTGCCTTTATACACAAGGTCCTTTCGGCGGTATTTTCCTTTGGAACATATTGGCTATCCGGCAATGGTTTTAATTCATGTACTCGGCCGTTGGGATTCTATTTAACTTTAATTTTAGCCATTAGGACAAACACACTTTTACACTCACATTCATACTTCCAGGCTCGAAAAGGATAGGGGAGAGCAGAATAGGCTAGAGAAGAATTCACACCCCCAGCCTGGATTAGAATCCGGGACCCCTTGCATGGCAGAGAGGTGTTCTTCCGAAGTTACGGGGCAGTTGTGTGTTGTTTGTTAGATGTACACTCCAACGCCATTTTTTTTTTTGTCTTTTTTATGTTAAGAGTTTGCAACAATACAAAATACAGGAATGTAAAAGAAAGCTAGTAGAAACGATATTCCCAAGAATACACGTGCGAAAACTCGCATGTATAGATGGACCACAACAAGCTTATGCAGCGTCCTAGCATTAATTGCTATGCGACACGAAATGGCGTTAATTCCGATTTAACATCCTTTTCTTTAGTATGAATGGCCAAAAGTAGAGAAATTTTGCTGGGTCAAAATGTTTCTGTAACATAACAAAACAATAAACATGTTTTCCTAAAGCCAAATTACGATATCTTAATGTAACGTGACTAACTTAGGGCAACGTAATGTCAAATAACACATATTAAATTGAGTTATTTAGAGTTGACTAAACGCGCGTGATATCGCGTAATAATTACAACCAATCGGCGTGAAGCTGTATCACGAAGGAATATACACAATTATCAATCAAATTTTCCGTTATTCTAAGTGCAACCTAATTAAACGATTATCCTCACAGGGAGATGTCTAGAATGGGATGTCAGAGCTTGTGACGCTTTGTTTAGGACGCTTTAAAGTTGCGTTATAATGCTTACGTTGATAGATGACCAAGTATATTGTTTGTTATAGCTCTCCTTTTTATAAAAACGGCAGATGAATGTTTTAAAAAAGCACAATTGTAAAATCTGTAATACGTGTATGCGTTATTTTCAGGAATAACGAATGTTTTGTGACTACCGAAATTCGTGCATCAAAATGAAGTAGTACACTCATTATATGACTGGTTAATCAAGTCGGACGATAACAGTGAAGCATAGTAGACGAAAGTATTTCTTATTCGTAATGATATAAATTATTAAGTCAAACATCCAGCTTAAAACTGACATTTGCCACAGGTGAACTTTTTTTTTTCTACTAGCACCAACACACACACTGCATGACCACACATCTGACATTTAATTTAGTCGCCTTTTAACACGGACTTTGATGATAAGTATCTTAGATTGCAATACCCACAGGGAATATTTTCTTCCTCATTTTCCACAGTAATGTCCTCTTCATCACCTGCGCGGCAATTTTCTTGAATATCTTCGTGTCGCATCCTTGGAATACAAACTTAAATACCAAGTCCGTTGTTTAACGGTCTTTTCGTTTTTGAGCTATGCTGTTCACAGACACTCATACGCACTCGCACACACACACCTTTTTCTAAAAATTCCTTTGTTTGGACTCAGAGAATCTCAAAACATATTTCCGATGAAATCTTGACCGCGAATTTTGGGATGGAATGCAAAACAATTTCTGCCTAAGTGGAAGTACGTGTAGAGAAAAAAGGCAGTATGAAATGATTTCAAACTATTATAAACAAATATGGGATTTTTATTTTTGGTTGCTAAAATGTTAAAGTGAGTCAATCAATATACACAGTCATTGTTGAATGAAGAACTAAGTTATTGAACCATATTTAAGAATCTGATGTGTCACATATACATGATTATCTCTGTTCATTTAACAAACCATTCTTGTAAAAGATTAGTTTTATATCTATTAACGTTAATCAAGTATTTGTAGAATTGTTTTCACATTTTCTTGTTGTTAGAATGGAAATAAGGGTATACAGTAGCCTTAAGTGATAGTCAAACATTTAAGAACCTGTCTTAGAAATTCCCTTCTGTTTGTATGAGAAAAACAAGAAGAAAAAAAACTAAATAGAAAGTGTAAGGATGGTAAAACTTAAACCAATAACAAGGAATGTCTATGAAATGATTTAACTCCAAAAAAGAAAAAAGTATTTGAAATGAGCTGTGTGCTTTAATGAGGTCTACTGATCCCATAGCTCAGCCTATAGAGCATTTGTCCCTTGTTCAAGGGGTCCCGTGATCAATTCCCAGATTTGAGTTGGAATATTTCTTTAGTCCAGACTATTCTATATCCACCCCCCCCCCCAGCGTCTGGAAGTGTGAATGAGAAAATGTGGTGACTGTTTATGTGATCTAATGAATAAAATTAAAGAAATGTAGAAGAATCCACTGACAACAATACACAAGTTATTACCATTTTCAATAGGTCATATGTTCCGAAGGGAAATTCCACCGATATGAACGTGCAGTTAACGGGGGTTATAAAAAGAGGGATAGGAGACTGTCTATCTCTTACGATCTCATTTAGAGCTTTATTAAACATCGTTAGAGAAATTTTTGAGAGTCAAATGTTTTTTAAATGTTCCATCTGAAGGGTAGTTTGAGAGGGTAGGTGTTCTTGAAAGCCTTCGTGTCCAATGCTTGGCAGTTGCTATACTTAAATACCAACTTTGATATTTAGCCGATTTTGGAGTTGTGGTGCTCACAGAGACACAAGATGCGTCAGGAACATTTTTCTAAAATGATTTTTTTTAATTCAGGGGGCCTCAAAACACTCGACATTGGACACTCAGTGACACTCGACATTGGATTTAAGCGCGAGATACAAAACTTACTCTAATTTATATAATTGTAGTAGAGAAATTAAAAAGAAATTAGAAATGGAGCTTTTGGCTTCGAGGCCATTATACATATTAGTACTATGTATCTAAAAGTATTAAGAAATTTCGATCACGCTGGTATTGTGTGCATATTGCTTATACTTAGTTTTAATCGCACTAATATTTTGAACTTATTTTCTTAGTACGCAAGACCTTATTCTCGATGAATATTTTAAGAGGCGCTCACGGCAAGCATTAACAGCAAAGATTTGTTATGTGTTGAGTTGAATTTGCGTGTGAAAGAAGACATAAGCTAAGTTTTGTGTTATGAAGATGGCAAATTAAAGCGCCAGACTCTTCAATAAATAAACAATCCAAGCCCATCGGTTCCAGTTTTAACCACTGGCTTCAGGCGGTTCTTTCATAGTCAAAGTGGTTCCACACATACAGTGTGTTTCGAAACGACACCAAACCGAGGAGTAGATGTTATTGCTCAGGTCCTTTGCGACATGAAGATATGGTTTCAACGCCAATTATAATCAGCATGGGTTGGGCAGTAATGGGGAACAAAGCCGCACGCCTGGCCCCAGAAGTATCGTAGGTAGCTACCGAGCCAGGTGGCTCAGTCGCTTCGTCTGGGACTTACATATTCGACAGGTAATGGGAACGGTTCCCCGCGGCCGGCCTCAATGACCCATGGGTTTGCCCGTGTCACTAGGCGAATGCTGGGTAGGTTTCTTCATATCCCCGAACATCCTATCCCTTCATTTCATTTCCGTCATCCAAACGGTTTCTTACAGGGCTGTAAGTGTCGGTGAGGGCTGCGGTTGTGGTACCTACTCGTGGAGGTGACTGTGCTTTGAAAATTCAACTCTCGGCGGCTGAATGGCGTTGGAAGTTATCTATAGAGTCAGGGAGTTTGGTCCGACCTGAGGCGCGGCTCCTAGGGCTCCACGCGTCGAGATGAAGAACTGCTTAGAAATTGTTAAGGACCCTCCACGGTGGCTCCCGCTCCCTCAATTTGGCTCCGGTTCTCGCTGTAATTACTCTAGCATCCTATCCTCTTGGAGTTTGACTACAAAAAACTAATTAATGACTGAAGTGTGGAATCCCCTCCGGCACACCCACACTGCACTACACAGGTATTTTTGGGAGGCTCCGCGTCGCTTTCTTTCGCAGTCTATTCGTAAATATTCTGACAGACTGCACAATGTTATCTCACATTAAGCTCCTTGATTTATGAAGCCCTGCTAAAGAACCTGTACCTTAGATGTACTCTTTCAACATATTTTATTACAACAGGCAATGAATGAAACAAAAGAATTAACCGTTTCGAAAAATTCTTGTTATTAATTTAAACAGCCTTAACATTTCTAAACGGAAAGTCATCTTTCGTTTCAGCTATCTTTTGCTTTACTCTTGGCTGTGGAAAGAGAACCGAACTTCGATGGTTCACATAGCGGCCAGCTTTTAAAATACTTGGCTATCACTTTAGCCTAGTGTATTCACATATTTCCTTTCTGCTTATTAATTGCTGGTAATGTTTAACTGATTAGTAAGATGTAGTCAAAATAAATTTTTGTAAGAATATTTGTTTGCAGAAGAGCTCGAAAAAGTCATGTGAATGGAACACATTAGGTTTATTAATTTTGAAATTAAGTCACGCCCCATCCCCATACACACACACAAACAGACACAAAACATGCACACCATACTTCCAGACCCTAGAAAGGACAAGGAATAATTTATCTAGAGAAAATCTCCCACCTCAACCAGAATCGAACCTGGGACCTCTTGAATAGCAGGCAGGTCCTCTGCAGACTAAACTAGGGGCCAAACTTTCTCGATGTTGTTACGATAAATAGTAAATAATTACACTTCTTTTGGATTATCTAGCTTAGAATTTCCAAGGATATGACACGAAGATTTTGAGAAAAGTCCCCCACTGCCATTTATATAGAAAAAAATTCGAAGATTTTGATTTTCTCGAAAATGGCTCTAACGACTTTGAATAGAATACCGTATATTAAATATATTTGCATGTAAAAAAAAATGTATATCTTGAATATCTCTGAAGACCTCTTTATTCTGAATGAATTTTACTGAATTTTCGTAACTGGTAGACTGTATGAGACAGACAAAAACTTACTGCACAAAAATGTAGAGCTTACTAAAAACATAATTGATGTCAATTACGTTTTTTCGTGGAGTTGATTGTTTTTGAGACATTCCTTGTTATTGGTTTCAGTTTTGAAATACTTAAAACTTTCCTCATACGGAAACTTATCAACACTTGGTCACGCAGAGAAACCACATTTTTTAAACATTTGACTGTTGGTCAATCCTTGTGTATCTCTTTGTTTTGCTTCAACTTATAACGAACTAAGTAATAAGACCGTTTCTGCTAATATTTATCTCGAGTAACATGAAGTAGAGGAATAAGCTTATTAACAATGATGTGTTACAGAGGTGTAGAGAAAGCGAAGTGAGTATTATTTTACTTTCTCTCTGCGTACTATGTACATATGTATAGAGAACGTATTGTAATGCACTCAAAAATTCTATACAAGATTTCACCGGATATGCATGTTTTAGGTTCCCCTGAATAAAAAAAAATTCAGAAAAGGTCCTTGTGTGCGTGCGCGTGTGTGTGTGACTGTGGACAGCAGAGCTCAAAAACGAAAAGGCCGTTAAATACCAGACTTGACAGCTGAAGCTTTCCAGAACTCTGGTCTAATCAGCAACTTATGAGCAGAAATAAATTATTAGCAACTCATACTCTATATCAACCAAATATTGGAGGTTAGGAGTATTTTCAATAGTTTATTTGTCCACAAAATGGTTACTTTCAATGAAATAGCCCAGTTGGTTAGGCGTTGCCTTCTGATCTCAAGGGCATGGATTCAATCCCAGACCGATGGTTTTAAGTGTGCTTAAAAGCGACGCCCTACGTCAATAGATATATTGACATGTTAAATAATTCCTTCGGGTCAAAATTCCGGTACATCAACCGCGCTGAAATGATCCTGTCAATCGACAGCGTCGTTAATAAGCAAATAATTTAATATCAATTAAGTATAATTAAGGATTAGGAAATGTAGAAATCAAATAATAGGTGTAAATATTTTATATCAATTATATAAAAGAAGCAGAATAAATCATCCATTCATATAAAACAGCAAAAGAAAGATTGAAAAGCATGAAACTTTTGACGCTAGTACCTAGATATATGCTGTCTTATTGATCTCTAGTTTCAGATTACTTGTGTGAAAAGATCTTTGTCCATAAGGTTAATATAATTTTAGGTTCTTAAATAAGTAGAGTCAGAATTAAGTAATATAGGACACGAGAGCTTCAAACTTCAAAAGACATAATTAAGTTCAATGCTAGGGCTTTAGAGATTCAAACAGATAAGTTTTTTTTAAACGTCTACAATTATCACTTTCTCTTCACGAATTGTATAGTACATAGATATATTCGATAGCAAGCATTCACTGGAATTATATATTTTGAGGTCCCCTGAGTCCACTGTGTGTCTTCGTGTGTGTGTGTGTGTGCGCGCGCGCCTGTGTGCATAGTTCAAAAACTAAAAGACTGTTAAATGCTAAACTTGGTATTTAAGTTTAGCAACTTCCCAGGATGTGACACGATGATTTTCTATAACCCCCAAACCCAAAATACCCTATACATGGAAAACTTTTTGAAAATTTTGTTTTTCTCAAAAAAGACAGTAATGATTTTGATTACATTCCCTATATTATAGATATACTTATCACAAATACAATATATATCTTGAATGCTCTAGGAATAACTTCTTAAGATAAATTTATTCTGGAAGAATTATGCTGAGTTTTGCATTACTAGTAAATCGTAACAAATAGACAGAAACCTGTCCCACAAATATGTAAATCTCGTTAAAAAACACAATTTATATCATGTACATTTTCGTTGTAAATTTGACCGTTCCCGAGATATTCGTTGTTATTGGTTTCAAGTTTAAATACGTAACCTTTCACAAACGGAGTTAACTATCCTTTCATATTGCTTTTGTTTACTGCTGGCCTTCCAAAGCGAACCGAACTTCAACTATTCACATCGGACCAGCTTTTAAAAGATTCAAGTGGTATTACCATTTCCTAGTGCTTATGTCGATTAGCATATGTAGATAAAAGAAGCTCTTTTGTAAGAATAGTTGTTTGTAGAACAGGTAGTGAAAGCTATGTGAATGAAACACATTTTTTTAGAAGGCATGGAATAGTTGTTTTATCTGTAATTTTTAAAAAAAAAATGTAGTGCTAGCTTTAAGAAGGCGGGAGTAACTTGTTGGTGACTGCTAATTTGTACATAAAAGGTTTGAAAATATGGGTTGCAATAGAGAGTTGAAGATGTCCATAGTTTTTCATCGAATCTTATGAAGCAAAATAATGTATTAATGTGTGTCCCGTTTTGGTCAGTCGGTACACGTCCAAATAAAAGGAGTTGGAAATAAGAATAAGGTTACTTTTATAAACTTAACCGACTATAGGGCTGTAACAAATCTTATCCTACATTCGCATGGTTTTATTAACTCTCTATACTTCCCGTATAAAATATCAGCATTTTTAGAAATAGTTTACCCGTGTGGGTCTAGTCAAAAGGTAAATATCGGAAAAACACCAAACCTGGTACACAAGTTATTCATCTTCCAATAAATGCGACAGAAGTTGTTCAAAAAAATTCCCCACCACAAATTACGTTTATAAAAAAAATTGACAGGCTTTAGTTTATAATTATCATTCTAACAATTAACATTCTACTATATATATATATATATAGCTTATATTATAAAAATAACTTTCGAGCTTTCATTCGTCGAGAATAAATATTATATAAGTAAGATATAGGCAATATCTTATTACAAAAACTGATGTGTTCCTTCACATAACTTTCTCCAGCTGAAGTGCTAACAAACTATTCTTAAAAAGATTATTCGTTTATCTTTATCTTGGTAATTGAAACAAACATTAATAGAAAATGACTTTTTATTTGTTGTCTTCTAAGCAGAAGAAAAATAAGGGAAAACTAAGCTAAAGCAATAGTAAAAGTTTTTAAAAGCGGCTTGCTACGTGAACAAATGAAGTTGGTTCGCTTTGTATTGCCAGCAGATAAACAAAGGAGATGAAAAAAAAAATAAGGGAATACACTAGGCTAAACCAATAGTCAAATGTTTTAAAAGCTGTCGTTATGCGACTGTCATTACAAATCGCTTCTTTTCTTGGCCAGGAGTAGAACAAAAGAAAATCTGATGTGTTCCATTCATATGACTTTCTCTATATCTCTGTAAATTATTATTGCTAATAAGCTTATCTTTTATTTATTTCATGCTAATCGAGAAAAATTAGCAGAAATCGTCTTATTTCTTGCTTTATTGTAAGTAGAAGCGAAATAAGGGAGTACTATAGGCTAAAGGGAAAGCCAAAAGCTGGTTGCTATGTGACTGATGTTCCTTTGTTTGTATGGACAGGAGTTGACAAATTCCTATATGAGAAAAGTATGTTTTTCAAAGCTGAAACCAAGAAAAAGAATATCTCAAAAACGATCAACTCCACGAAAAAAATGCATACAACATAAATTGTGTGTTTTAACATGCTCTACATTTTTATGGGTTAAGTCTTTGTCCATCTCTTACGGTTTAGTAGTTATGAAAATTTCATCCAGAATAAAGTAGTCTTCAGAGGCTATTCCTAGAAAATTCAAAATATTCATTTTATTTGGCAGGTAAATAACTTTAATATACGATATTTTAATCAAAATTGTTAGAGCCATTTTTTAGAAAATCAAAATTTTCGAAAAAAGTTTATGTAAAGGGTAGTTTGGGGTGGGGGTATTTTTCTCAAAATCTTCGTGTCGCTTCCCTGGAAGATACTAAACTTAAATACCAAGTTTGGTATTTTAGCTACTTTTCGTTTTTGAGTTATCGTGTTCACACACGCACACACGAACACACTGACACACGGACACACGGACACACACACACACACACACACACACACACGGACCTTTTCCTGAAAATAATTTTTTTGGATACAGGGGAACCTGAAACATATATTTCCGGTGAAATCTCGGTATCGAATTTTTTGGTGGAGTGCAATACATTCTCTATACACTATGTACATAGTGAGTATAGAGAAAGTAAAAAAGTGACCCCTTTGAGTAAAGTTAACTAGTTAAAAATTGAAACCATTAACAAGGAATATACTGGAAACAGTCAGCTCTACAAAAAAAAAAAAAAAAAAAAAAAATGTATTGTGTGATTTTACGAAAGCTAAATTTTTGTGTAGTAAGTGCTTGTCTATCTATCTGTGATATAAATATGTTTAATATACAGTGTTTTAATCAAAATCGTTGGAGCCATCTTTGACAAAACATTTTTTTTTAAATATTTTGCCATGAATGTAGTATGGAGTGCGGAAATATTCTTGAAAATCATCCTGTCGCATCCTTGGAAGATACCAAAATTAAATATCCGGTTCTTCTTCGGTTTTGAGTTATGCTGTCTACAGTCACAAACACGAACCTTTTTCTAAAATGTTGTTTTTTGTTACAGAGATGCTTAGAAACTTATATTTCTGTTTAAATCTCGACATCGAATTTTGGGAGGAATACAATACCTTCTCTATCTATTACATATGTACTGTACGTGTAGCGAAAGTAAAAATCTTATGAGTTCCATTCCCATGACTTTCTCTACCTGTTCTGCAATAAACTGTCCTTCAAAAGCTTATCCTTTTATTTACCTCATGGTTATCGAGATAAACATAAACATACATGGTCTTATTACTCATTTCCTTGTAAGTATAACGGAAATAAGAGAATACGCTAGGCTAGAGCAATAGTTAAGTCTTTAAAAAGCTTTTGCCATGAAATTGAAATTCGGCTTTTTTGCATGACAAAGAGTAAAACAAAAGAAATGCGAATGATGGTTTTCTGCTGGTGAACAATTTAGGTATTTTAAAATTGATATATTTCGGAAACTACTGAATTCATAAAAGAAAGTAATTACATAAACTGTGTGTTTTAACGCGCTTTTTGCAGCATAAATTTGTGTATCTCTTACGGTTTACCATTTATGCATAGCTCATCAATAATAAACTGGACATCTGAGGCTATTCTCAGAAAACTCAAGATATGCATTTAATTTGGCAAAAGCATTCCTTAAACATGTGATGTTTCAATCAAATCTGTTAGAGCCATTTTGAGAGAATTGACATTATCGAAAAATGTTCCATGTAAAGGATAGTTTTGGGTGGGAGAAATTTTTTGAAAATCTTCATGTAGGATCCTTAGAAGATGCTGAGCTTAAATTTCTTGTTTGGTATTTAACCGACTTCTAGTTTCTGAGCTATGCTGTTCAAACATGCAAGTATTTTATTCTAAAAATACTTTTCTGGAGTCAGGGGACGTCAGATCATCTTTTGAAATATCGGCATTGACTTGTTGGATGAAATGCAATGGCTTCACTACCTATTATGTAAGATGCGCAAGGTGAGAGAGAAAAAAAACTAATATCTCTTTTCAGCACCTACTTTGTATCATACACTTTTATGGAGTTAACTACTTCCAAGATTTTCCTGATATTCATTTAAATTTTCAAATACGAAATATGTAAAGCGTATGCATTAAAAGCTTACCTGGACAAGTAGTCGCTAGAATAGCATGGCAAATAGTTTACAGAACAGCGAGTATAGAAAGTAATTAAATTTAATAGTAAGCGCTGTCTGTGTGTTTTCATTTTCTCTACACGTACTATGTACATAGTGTATAGCGAAGGTATTGTAATGCACCAAAAAATTCGATACCGAGATTTCACCGAAAATATTATTTGTTTTGGGACCTCTGAATCCAAAAAAAAAAAAAAAGAAAAAAAAAAAGAAATCTGGAAAAAGGTACGTGTGTGTGTGTGAGTCTGTGGACAGTATAGCTCAAAAAAAAAAAAGACCGTTAAATACCAAACTTGGTATTTAAGTTTGGTTTGTTACGAAGATTCTTAAGAAAATCCCCACATTCCTAACTACCCTTTTTATTGAACTTTTAATTTTTTTCAAAAATGGCCTAACGATTTTGATTAAAATATTGTATATTACAGATGTTTATCTGACAAAGGATATGTATATCTGGAATTTTCTTGGAATAGCCTTTGTAGACTGCTTTATTCTGGATCAATTTTACGGAATTTTGCATAACTGCTAAACCGTAAGACAGACAAATGCTTACCACACAAAAATGTAGAGCACATTAAACACAAACTATTTATGTTATATACATTTGTTATGGAGTTGGTCGTTTTTGAGATATTCCTTGTTTTTGGTTTCCGCTTTAAAAAACTTTTACTTTTCTCATACAGGAATTTGTCAACTCCTGTCCGTACAAACAAAGGAACTTCAGTCACATGGCAACTCGCTTTTGACTATCACTTTAACCTATGGTACCACCTTATTTAGCTTCTACTTACAAGGAAGCAAGTAATAAGACTATTTATGCTATTTTTTTCTCGATTAGCATGAAGTAAATAAAAGCATTAGCTTTTTAAGAACAATTTGTTGCTGAGATGTAGAGAAAGTCATGTGTATGGAACTCATTAGATTTTTTTTTTTTATTTATTTGCCATGGTACATAGGTGGAAAAGGTATTGCACTCCACGCAAAATTTCGATACCGGGAGTTCACCGGAAATACACGTTTTATGGTCCCCTGCATAAAAAAGAAATTTTTTGAAAAAGGTCCGCGTGCGTGTGTGTGCCCGTGTGTATAATAACAGGATAATTCATAAATGAAAAATCGTTAAAATACCAAACCCGGTATTTAAGCTTAATATTTTCCTAGGATTTCGAGGAAGATTTTTAGTAATATCCCCGCACTCTAAGCAATTTCTTTACATGAAAAAAGGTCGTTAATTTTGATTTACTCCAAATGGGTCTAACGATTTTGATTAAATTACAGTATATTAAAATATTTACTTGACAAATAAAGTTTACATCTTGAATTGTTTAAAAATGACCTTGAAGACCTCTTTTTTGGGTGAATTTTGTATAACTAGTGAACTGTAAGAGATAGACAAAAACTTACTACCCAAAAAATATAATTCTCATTAATACACACAATTTATGTCATATACATTTTTCATGGATTCGATCATTTTTAGATACTCCTTGCTATTGGTTTCAGTTTTAAAATTTCTCAGACGGGAATTTGTCAGCTCCTGGCAATGCAAAAAGACGGATTTCAACGATATGTCTACTAGCTTTTAAGGACACTTGGTCCATGTAGCATTTCAATGCAATATGTGTTAGTGTTTCTTGAAAGCTATGCAATCTATCACAATAAAACATTTACTACTTATATATCAGCCTCTTCTAATTCAGAAACCATAATCAAGTCATAAATAAAGTTAATGGTACAGATGTGTGTGTAAGAGGTTGAAAGCATTAAAGGATATATTTTTCGAAAGTTGTAGAGTACCTATAATTTTTTCCCAGTTTCATATCTCAGATGCGCAAATTTTTGTTCTATTTTGCAAACTATGTAGATACCTAGGGTCAGAAGCCTGTTGAGGAGGCAACGACATTTAATTACAGAATGAGGCACGAGGGATCTGAATGTAGCTAAGCGTGACAGTACAAGGAAGTAGTTGATATGAAATGAAGGAAAAATGGACCGATAGAAAAGGTAATGAAAGATGGAATGAATGCCGGGGAAATCCGAAGGAAACCCACTCACACGACACTTTGTGTACCACAAATCCCACATTAGGGATTGGTTGGTATCGATAATTGGTTGAATGTTCATAGTAATATTATTTCTTATAATGTTTCTCTTTTTAGAGCTACTTGGTTTATGAATTTTGGCATCAATAATTTGGGGTTACTAGAAAATAATCATAGTCAAGACATCCAAGAATTATTTTACTATCCATTTCATTTACCATTTTATAGTATTATATAGTAATAATAAAAGGAGGATTATATACAACAGTCCCGAGCCAGCTTGGTGAGAGGTAAGTGATCTAACCACTAGCTACCCGCCGCTTGTAATTTACAATATAAACTGTAAAGTCTGTTAGGAGCTATAGGATAGTTGAACAAGATTTTTACCAAAATGCAGATTCTACATAAGGAGTTAAAAACAGATAGAATTAGTTTTTAGGGTTATCTGTTATTAATTAGCCATCATTATTGCTGTGTCTAAGTTGTGTATAAGCTTACAAATTGTTTCTAGATAGGTAAAAGAGTATTCTTATGTTCTTAAGGGGGTGAAAATAAGGGAGCGAAACTTTTTTAAATTTGTGAATTTGTACCGTTAGGTGCATATCTTAATGATAAAATGAGAAAAGTATTACATTTTCTTAAATTTAGTTCAAAATAGTGTGACCGCGACGTGGAGTAACCTCGAGTAGGTGGTAGAATGCATCCCTTCTCGTTTACCTGACTGCCTGGGCATGGTTAGCAAATGGTTCCTCAGTTGTTGCTCCATAATATTCCTTTTAACCGCTTCGAATACTTTCCCCCTCTAGAACATTCTGTCTTTACACGAAACAAAAGGGCTGACTAGCACCTGGTTGATCAGTTTCGGAGTTCGGTGCGGTTAAGTGAAAAGCTACGAATTTGATGAAATTGGATGGTTGCCAAGCGAAGTGCCCTCTTCAGTTGTCAGTTATGATTTGACAGATCAATTGTATTTTGTTCTGAGTGTGTGACAACCCAGATGTAACTTTCAAAGGCTTACCAAAAGTACTTCTTGATAATAAGAGGTAACATTTGTGATAGGATCAGAACATATAGCTGCCCCTCCAAAAATTACATTTTAAACATTTTTAGCCTCTTCTTTTAACCCTTTAGATTGGAAAAATTAAAATCTCCATTTCGAAAAGGTGGGCATAAAATAAGCTCTGAGACATATTCAACACAGCACTGAAAATGGTGCACACGAAATAAAATCCCCCTTAAAACCATACTCTGTTTATTTTTTAAAAATATTGTGTCTATATACCACATTTGTATGGAAAAATAAGGATTTTCAATTGTCAAAATCAGCTGAGTGCTTTTTAAGCCTGTCCATCATAGACACACTCACACTGTCTCTCTCACACACATCTTTTCTATAATATTAGTGTAAATTAGATTGAAGCTTGATTATATACAATTTTATTGTTAATAATATGCAATAGATAATTATCTATAGTTTTAGTAAAAGACTAAATGCTTAAATAAATAAGGCCGTTTTTGGTTTAGAATGACTTAAATTTTGTCTAAGAGTGGAACAAAGGAAATATTATTTCCAACCACACCAGCTTAGACTTTTACCGTAACTTGAAACCTACAAAGTTACATATTGAACTGGTCGTGTTATAAGGAATGCTTGTTTGGCTGCGTGTACACGAAGGCTACGCTGAAGGTTGAGCGAGCGACATCAAGACCGTAACACCTGTTTATGCTATACATGGCAGCAAAATCGCACGATCAGGCACCATATTCGGCCTAACTTTGTTTACAAGTCAACGCGCAGTGGTTGTAATGCAATCCACGACCGTGATTACTACACGCTCTTTTTCTCTTGTTTTTTGTCTCCCAACTCAGCTGTTGCGATGTAATCGCCATTGTTTGTACCTATTTGGAACTTGTCCATTTTTTATCCTCCATCTAAAGGAAGTAAATTCCTTAGCTTGCATATATATGGGAACGTATCGCTTTTACTTTTCCATCTATATTTGGACATAAAAGTCTGGAGCTACCCATTTAATCAGACACGTTATACTATTTACAGTTTTCAAGGTATCCAAGTTCGTTAAATATTCTGAGCTGCCCGGGCTTTTGAAACGAATAAACATCCTTTGTATACGGATAAACGCCGCATGCTAAAAACTTCGAAAATTAATCTATATTTATCGAACTGTAGTGCATAATCAATCTTCTGTTTCTCCTCTTCTGTATAAAATTTAACTTTTCATGATAAACGTATTATTGAAAAAATATATTATCTTTATTAATGTTCTGTTGATTATTATTAATAATATTATTGTTGTTATTATTATGGTCATGCACTATTATGTGCTCACTATTTACACTTTCTTTATACCTACTTAAAATAGAGATAATAGTACATTCCACCCAAAAATGTCATAACGCTATGACACCCAAAATACGCGACTTCTGAAATAAATACTGCGCTTTTAAGAACAAGATACTTCTATATACCTATGTATGTATATTATCTTTATTAATGTTCTGTTGATTATTATTAATAATATTATTGTTGTTATTATTATGGTCATGCACTATTATGTGCTCACTATTTACACTTTCTTTACACCTACTTAAAATAGAGATAATAGTACATTCCACCCAAAAATGTTATAACCCTATGACACCCAAAATACGCGACTTCTGAAATAAAAACTGCGCTTTTAAGAACAAGATACTACTATGTACCTATGTGTTTTTGAACAGCTTAACCAAAGAACGCAATGTCAGATAAATATTGAATTCAGTACTTAAATTCACCATTTACGACACGAAGATTTTCGGGTAATCCTCCATCTGAAAATATATGTTACATGAAAAAGTATTGAAAACTTTTTTATTTTCTCAAAAATAGCTATAACGGTATTTACTTGCCTAAATATGATATTTTTATGATAAATAAAATTCGTTTCTTCAATTTTTTGAGAACAGTCTGTGACGAACTCTTTATTTTATTATTATTATTATTATTATTATTATTTTGTTTCTTTTTAGGTACTAAGTACATAGCGTTAGTATAAAAAGATTTGTAGTTATATAATCGGGTAGAGAGCTATTCATTTGAATGCAACACCTGTTCTTACTTTCTCTCTACTGACTATCTACAGCAGTAGAGAAGTATATCATTGCCCCAAAACTTCTATACATAAATTGCAATATAAATACACGTTTTGAGTACCCCTGAGTCCAAAACTTTCTCTACCAAATACCATGCATGTACATACCAAGTAGAGGAGGTATAATATTCTACCCAAAAACTCGAATCCGAGATTTCAACGGAAATACATGTTTTGAGGAGCATTAATCCAAAAAGAAACATTTGCCCTTGCTTGTCTGCGTATTTGTGTTTATTGTGTGTCAATGAGCAGCAATGGGCAGCTCAAAAACAAAAATTCCCTTAAGTACCAAACTTGACATTTAAGATTAATAATCTTACAAGAATGCGACACGAACATTTTCAAGAACATCCCCCACCCCCATCTACCCTTTACATGGAAGAGTTTTTAAAAAGATTGATTTTCTCAAGATGGCTTTAACATTCTGATTAAAATACCATATGTTTAAGATATATTATGACAAGCGAAATGCATATCTTAAGTTTTCTGGAAATGGCCTCTAAATTTATTCTAGATGACTTTTGTATAGATAACTGGTACATCTTAAGAGTGACACAAAAACTTACTTCACAAAAAATTTAGATTTCCTTAAAAAAAACAATTTATACCATAAACATAAGAGTCAACCGTTTTCTAAATATCCTGTGTTATTAGTTTCAATTTTAAGCTACTTAAGCTGTTCTCAAACGTGAAGTCATCTTTCGTTTCATATCTCTTGTGTAATGTCTATGCAAAGAGAACCTAATTTTAAATGTTTCACATAGCGACCAGTATTTTAAAGATTTGACTCGCTTTAGCCTTGTGTATCCACTTACTCCCTTATACTTACAAGGAAGACCAATTCTGCTAATGTTTATCTCCATTAGCATGATACAGATAAAATAATAAGCTTTTGTAACAATAAGTTGTGGAACAGGCAGAGAAAAAGTGAAATGACGTTTAACATCTCAATGACAACGAGAATGGGAAAATACTGAGGCAGAGAGAAGAACTTTTAACTTATTCAATATTATCTCGGAAAAACTAAGGTGAAATCACATACAAACTACTAAAGGAATGGATACAATAAACGGAATATTATTACCCTTATTGAGCTGCAAGCTTATGGAGTATTTCAAAGAACAAGACCAAACTGATGGAATAAATACCACGAATGGGATTACTGGACAAGTAGAATAAACTATGGTAAGGAACTGAGACAGAAATGAACCATATAAGATATTGAGGCATTTTAAAACGTTGCAATATCACAGCACTTGAAAAGAGCTGGAAATCTTGATATCATTTTGTTGCATATAATAACAGTTATTCAAATTTCTAAATAATTTTGAAAATTTAGAATCAGGAAAAATATCAGCGCCATGGTCAGGATCCGAACCACTAATACTCGATTTCCGTTGACGCTGTTCTTCCATCTGATGCATAAAATCGATTCTAATGCGTCATGAAATTTTCGGCTCCCACTTGGCGGAATTGAATTGAACCGAATTTTTGTTTACAATGGTTTGAAATAGAAAAAACCAAATCGAACCGAAACGAATTCCTTGACAAAAATATTTGTTTCTGTTTCGATGATAATCCGTAGTTATCGCGAGGCTTCGTAAAACAAAAGACTGCATTGTTGTTAAAACAAGAACTATTTGTTTGCTTCATACTAGGTTAGAATAGTGTGTTATATTAAGTTTTATATTCTACAAAATGAATTATCAACATGAATTACTAATTTTGAAGAACAATAATCATCAGTTAACTGAAAAATCACAAATTTTAAGTAAACTACTTAATTAAACTTAAAACCACTTAGTACAAAATCTATTATTTTTAAATTAATAAATAGTAGATATCCATGTACAAATCCGGCTACGACGAAAAGCTAACTTGCAGTTGAAAGTTATTCATAGTTATAGAAAAACCAATAATTCTAATAGTAATTCAAGCAATATTGCTTGGAATAAAATTAGTGAATTATTTGGGACCATGCATGGTCCTTATTAAAATGACTTTTGTTTTCGTTTCTTGTTTCTGTTACTTGTTTCTTCTTTCTTCACCTAAACGTGATAATGTTATTATGTCATCCATTTTCTGACTCCACAAGTACATATGCTTCAGTTCCGCGCGTTTATTCGGTTCAATTCGATTTGATTCCGCTAGATGGCAGTGGCTTGAAGTTTTGATTCGGTTTGATTCGATTCGATTCGTTTCCTCAAAGTGGGAGCTGACCTGCACTCAAATTTTAAGGTAAAATGCAAATCTTTCTCAAATTCTTTTGAGGTTTTATGCCCATTGTTGCTTTAAATACCTTTAAATCAGTTTCTATACATCTGGCTTAAGGAAGAATAATCAATAACAGTGAATTGATTATGTATTCTGAACGAACCAAATTGTCTTGGTGTATAATCGCCAACAAACAAACCAAAAAATAAATAAATAAAATATGCCAATCAACTGTCTGGTGTTGCCATGAAAGTGATAAAAGGTGCTTTTCTAAGTCTATACCAATTTAACATACGGCTCATAATATTGACACTTTTGCTCTCGGCTACACATGGTAGAGAAAGTAAAAATCATAGTTTCTGCAGTTTTTGTGAAGGGAGGCAAACTCAAGATTGTCTTTTGAAGGCAATTTTCTCTAGAAATTGGTATCTCTGTTAAATGTAGTAGCTTCTGTGTAACCAAGCCAAGTGGTTTCCATCTTTGCAAACAAATATGAGTTTGTTTCTTCCATTTTCTGCTCTGAACGGCTTTTTCTGTGAATGCCATTTTCTGGTAAGCTGCTGATTTACTCAGAAACTATTGAAGTGCTTTTCCGCAAATGTAATACCTATAGCGCAAAATGGTCCTAAAGGTAATGTACTCCTATACTTTTATTTCAGATGATATTTACACTACATTTTAATGTGTTTCGTAAATGCGTGAAATTGCCAAATCGAGAGAAAAGTGTTAATTTGCTAAAATTCTATCTCAATGCGAAATGCTGAATGTTGCAAATCGTGGTATCGTTTTCAGATGAATATGAAAAAAGCAATGTAAAAAACATGTTTATTTTCATTAGCGCGCATGTACAATGTACACGCAGATAGAGAAAGTATTGTACTCCACCCAAAATTCGATACTGAGATGTCACCATAAATACATGCTTTAATGTCTTCTGAATCATAAAAGAGCATTTTTAGAAAAAAGAATCTCTGTGGGCATCATAACCCAAAAATGAAAAGGTGGTTAAATACTAAACTTGGTATTTAAGCTCAGTGTCTTCCAAGGATGCTGAAGATTTTCAGAAAAAACCCCTTCCAACTACCCTATACAGGAAAAATTTTTTCGAAAATTTTGATATCAAAAATGGCTCTAACGATTATGATTAACTTACCATATGATTAATATATTTTTATGGCAAATGTATATTTTGAATTCTCTCGAAATATCCTCTGAAGATTTCTTTATTCTTGATGACTTTTGTATAACTTTTGCATAACTCGTAAATGTAAGAAGAGATAGACAAAAATTTACTGCATATAAAATGTAGATCTCGTTGAAACATACAATTTATGTCATAATATGTATATTATACATTTCTTTGTGTATAGTTAACCGTTATTGGCTTCAGTCTTAAGCTACTTAAATGTTTCTCAAACGGGAAATCATATTTCTTTTCGTCTCTCTTTTGTATGCTCCTAGCATTATGTTGCTCCTAGCAAACAAACACAACTAATTTTCGATTGTATCACACAGCAACCAGCTTTTAAAAAATTTACTATAATTTACCCTTCTACTTATAAGGAAGCAAGTAATAATATTAATTCTGCTAATGTTTATCTCGATTAGCATGATGTAGATAATAGAATAATCTTTTGAAAGACATTTTTTTTTCTATTTCGGAACAACTAGAGAAAGTCATAAACAGTATGTTTGAGCGCAACATAATGCTAAGAATTCACATACGACAAATATGATTTCGACAAAATACGACAAATGTAATCTCTTCACAAGAGGGTCTTATGCTCTTAATTCTGTCACTCCTGATCGAGTGTTGTCAATACATTTTAACATTGGGCTAAAAATTATATAGGTAGCACTTTTTGACGCTTATATAGATTTGTTGACAGATATGCAAATTTTCATTCCCAAATTGTAGAAATTATGCAAGCAGTGAAGATGTAGATTCCTTCAAGAAATAATTTAATTTGTTATTCTATGTTCCTAAAAGTGACACCTATAATCAATGTAATGCTTTCAACCAAAGGCTGAAAGAGACATTATCTGAAGATGACAAACATTGGACTACCGGAAACTTCACCATGAAAAAGCTCGAATTGTCACTTTTATTTACAAATTTGACTCACAATTAATGGCAAATGTGGGCAATTAACCTGGCAGTGAACTATTTTCAAAAGAGCTCTTCTTTGGTTTCGCCAGGCCTTTGTTTCCTTTTAATAAATGCTGCCTTCACAGTATTTCCCCTTTAATAAAACAATATATTTTCACTATAATCGTATCTTAAATCTAATGTTTAAATGACAGTATATTTCATGGCTCTATTTCATTTTTAGAAATCTGCATTGCCCTTTTCCAATTCTGATCCAAAACGTTTGGGGTCACTATACTTTGCTGCCACCGACAAAGATCTTTCTATGACTATGTATTTTTCAAACTGCATGGTGCTAGAATCATTACTTAAATTCTCAGTTACATGAAACTTGAGAGATCTCTACTTGACAAGTTTAATTTTATTTACCAATTGAATTGACTTGGTACGAATATTTCAGGAGCACAGTTTTAGTTTATTCACTGACCACAAAGTTTTCATCTCATTCATTGGAACCGTGTAATGGCATGAAACATTTCTCGTCAATAATCTCCAATGTTTGAGAAGTTTGTAGTACATGTATGAGAAGAAATCACATTTTTATTTTCACTCACACAGTTATCACTATACAAAATCTAATGATTCACCTGTGGATAAATGTAATTTTGAATGTGCTTTTAAACAGGATCCTACTTCATGTGCTCCTCTTGAAGCTATACCTTCATTCTAAATATACAGAAAGCCATTTGGTTTTGCATCTAATTGACATGCTCTAATTTCACTTTATCAACCTCTAAGAGGTTATAACAATTTAACAAAGTCGTTCTACTTGTATGTGAGCACATTGGAATTATAAAAGAATATGCTTGCGAAGAAGGATATTTTTTGCTAATCTGCAAAATATCTATATGTTTTTACTTTCTCTTACTACTATGTGCATTATTTAGAGAAGGTAGTGCATTACACTCATAAATTCGATACCAAGATTTCACCGGGTATACACGTTGCGAGACCCCCTGAACCTAACAAAAAATAGCATTTTTAGAAAAAACGTCAGTGTGTGTTTGTGTGTCTGTGGACAGCATAGCTAAACATTTAAAAGTCCCTTAAATACCAAACTTGGTATTTTATTTCTTTATCTTCCAAGGATGCGACACGAAGATTTTCAAGAAGATCCCCCACCCCAACTACCCTTTACATGGAAAAATTTCCGAAAATTTATATTTTCCCAAAAATGACTCGAGAAAATCCAAGAAAATTCAAGATATACATTTTATTTGTCAGGTAAATATATTTGGTATACGATATTTTAATCAAAATCGTTAGAGCCATTTCTGAGAAAATCAAATTTTTCGAAAAAAAGTCCCATGTGCAGGGTAATTGGGGTTGTGGGAATTTTCTTGAAATCCTTGGAAGATACCAGACTTAAATATCAAGTTTGGTATTTAACCGTCTTTTCGTGTTTGAGCTGTGCTGTCCACAGGCACACGCATGCACGCACGCACACACACACGGATCTTTTTCCAAAAAAAATATGTTTTTATTCAGGGGGACCCAAGACATGTATTTCCGGTGAAATCTCAGTATCGAATTTTTTGGTGCATTACAATACCTTCTCTATACACTATGAACATTGTACCCGTAGAGAAAGTAAAAAGAGTATTTTTATTGACTCTAGCAGCCTGTGTATTTATTTCTGGCTTGAATCAGACCCCTGTGAAAGAACAATAAATGTAATTAATTGTCCTAATGGAGCTTACCTATAAAGCGCGTTACTTGAACTTCTTAAAGCATTGATTTGAGATTAGTTTTTGATTAAATGAAAGAATGAGAGTTTGCTGAGGAATTAAGCGGTGTATTCGTATGTTGCCTGGAGCTCAACTTGTTAGAGCAATAGGAGAGATACCTGAAGATTCGCGGTTCATATCCCGACTATAGCATTGTATTTTTCGTCCGTTTTCTTTCTTTCAATTGCAGCTTTTAGTTTATTTATTTGTATGAATCTGTTTCTTTAAGATTTTGCACAGTGTCTATCATGTAAAACATATGTTTCTGAGAATATCTCAGGTTTTAAGCACCATGAGTAATTTGGAGCAGCATAAATAAAATAAGTTCGTTTATTTTTTAAAGCGAATACATGTTTTTAATAATTAAACACCATATAAAAAGCTTTGGTTTTATAATATTCACGTAACAATTCTGCACTTAGATGAGAATGCTCTTTGAATAAATGAATGTCCTTTAGAAAGTAAGCTTATAAATTAGGGGTATATTTGAAAGTTCAAAATAGAGTGGCTGTGAATGGGGGATTGAATGTCATTAAACCAATGTTTAAAGTTACACCTCAATATCTGAATTGATGTGATTTCTTAAATTAAATTAATTATTTATTGGTTGTTTCAGACTGACTCAATTTTTCATTGCACCTACAGTAAACCAAGAGCCACTCTCCTCTAATTTTTGTCCGTATTTGGGATTTATCTGAACAGAGTTTTTTTTAATCCATGTGTTTCCATTTAGTATTTACTATTTATTTGTTTAGTCATTAGGTACATTAGTACAATAGACATGGTCAAAATAATATATACAAGTAAGAGTCAGTCATATAACAATTCTAGTTTTAAAAAAGTCATCCAAATTGTAAAATACATTGTCCATCAACCATTTTTTACTTTAGCCTTAAACTGTATTACATTTAGATCTCTCATGTGGTCAGGAAGCTTATTATAGGCTGTAATACTGGTTATCAAATAACTATATTTAACTTTCTTTAGTCTAGTGAATGGAACATGCAATTTATCAATATTTCTGGTATTTAATGGGTGTACATGTCAGTTCAGTTTAAATTGTTTTAAATTCTTGTGCACATATAATAATAATTATAATATATAGCAATTGTACACTTAAAATGTTCTGTTGCTTAAAAAGTGGTCTACATGGAGCATTGTAAGAAGTATGATATAAAATTCTCATGGCTTTCTTTTGTAGAAGTAGAATATCATTTAATTTATAACAGTTCCCATATGCTAACAGTCCATAGCTAAAAACACTTTCAAACAAAGCAAGATATATTTGCTTTAAATAGCTACAAGGTACTTTGTTGTAAATGGTATTGATATTGTTGCATGTATTTTGTCATATGACGAAGGTATATTTAAATATATGTAGCATATTTAAGAAATCCTCACAGTAAATACTTCAATTATTACAATATATCGAATATATAATGTTATATGCAGGTTTTTTCTTTATTTAATGTATCGAAAGGAATGTGAAATTTCTCTTCCGTCTGCTGTGCAACTCCTAGGAGCATTTCCGACCATACGAGTATGTCTCCTGTGGTAAGCATCTTAACTGGCAATGCACGCTTTTCCCATTAACATCTGTCCATTAAATCAGCTCATCAGCTCGGATAATACTAATGATAGTACAAACGACAGTGAAGACAGCTTAAATTGCATAAAACGTGAAATGCTCCATTCCGCCGTAATCCCTTCGAATAGCTAGCAATATTCGTGATGCCTACGTGCAAGACCAACTTTTCCTTCCGCCATTACAATGCTGTTTGTTCAACGAAAACACACACACACACACACACACACACACACACACAGTACTGCTGATGCCTACATCCAAGACAAACATATCCTTCCGCCATTACATTGCTGTTTTGAAACTCTTGCATTGTCCAAAGAAAACACACACACACACACACACACACACACACATACGCACACATAAATATGCCAATAAAGATACTGTTAAAGTCTGCCTTAGCTATAACTCTTGTAGTATTCAGTAATGGGTGTTTACTTTCTCTATTATGCACTTACAGTAAATAGAGGATTCTCCTCAAAATACGATGTCAAAGTTTCACCGGAAATATATGTTTGATATCTCTGAACCAAAAAAAAAAAAAAAAAAAAAAAAAAAAAAGGTTAAAAAAAGAACCAATTATCTCCGTATGCGTGTGAACACACAAAGCTAAAATTAGGATAAATACCAAATTCGGTAGTTCAGTTCAGCCTATGTATGTATGCATGTATGTATATATGCGTATGTGCGTGTGAATGTGTACATATATGTACGCACTGTGTACTTATTCATGCATATACCTATTCTTTTTATAGATTTCATCTTTGCACCGATTTTGATTAAACTTGTCACTGATTTGAACACAAGACAAAAATAATCGTCTAGCTTAGAATTCACATTTCACAATATTTTTCACACCATTAATGTAATTATTTAGGTTTATGTGATGCCTATTAAAATCTTACAAGACTATCTACATGTTTCTCAAAGTTCAGAAATCTGGAACATTATAAACATAATATTATGTTTGCCTTTGTTTTCTTAGTGAATGTGTGATGCCTACTCATCATAAACAAGGTAATATTAATCATTACTAAACTATTTTTTATAAAATGGCGAAGAGGCAGACCAGATGTGACGGTCTGGATGTTAGCTACATTCACCATAAATCACAATAACCTGCGGTATTTTATGTACATTAGTTAGCATATCGGTTTTTCAGTATTTTTATTTGGCAGTGTAGTTAGATTTGTAATCATTTAAGTGCCTTCTCTATTAATTCTTAAATGCCTCTAAGGAAACACAAAGTTATTGAGCAAGTGCAACCTACGGCTTAAGGTAACAAATGCAGAGTTCAGGAAAAAGTAACAGTTACCAATGAAATTTTACTTTCTCTATTGCGTGTAATAAGTAGGGGGGATGTTGCTTTATTAATGGCTATTGCATGAATAATAAATTTTGGAAGATGAAATTATGTTTTTTATTTGGATTGTACACCAAAATGTAGAAAAGTAAGCTAAATTTAAGCTAATGGGTTCATACCCCATCTATAGAGTTAATCTCTCTTTTCTAATGCCCAATAATTCAACAAAAATCCTCTTTTTAAGAACCTTAATTAGAGGTTTTCCACTAAAGTATTTGATGTCGAGTTTTCATTGGATCTAAAAAAATCCAAAAAATGTAGTTTAGAACAACATAAGTGTGTCTGAGTATGTGTGCGTACGTGCCTGTGTGTATTTGTGAACAGCCAAACTCGAAGATGAAAAGTGTATTAAATATCAAACTTAGTAGCTATTTAAATTCCCCATCTTCCTTGAATGACACACGAAAAACTTTAGGAAAACTCCGCACCTAAAACTATCCTTTAGATAGAATACTGCTAGATGACATGCCCGTGGTTTGATGGTTTATACTTACAAGATTGGTTATACAGGAAAATAATTCATAAAATAGGCCCATTCTTGATGGAAAATATAAAACTTGTCTCAAATCAAACATTTCCCTGCCCTCTTGAGGTGACGTTGAGTGTTTCTAATTCTTAAGTAACGAAGAGAGCATGTCTCTATTTAGTAAAAATATTTAGAAAACAATCTCTTTCGTGCAAAAAAAATCCTCAAAAAATTTTCTCCCTCAGAACATTTTTCAATCTTCCGTTGTGTAAGGGCAGGACTATTTTCGCCGCTCCTAAAAGGAATAAAAAACAATTTAGGAAAGTGCTGATAAGGTAGCTTCATTCGTTCTTAAAATTCTTCAGATAACTCTCCAAAAATTCTACCCCTCAAGTGTGCGGTTTTTGATATCGGCTATGCACTATTTTTACTCTTATCTTAAATGTTTGACTTCCGAATTTGGTCAAAATGGTGCAATGATGTAAAAGCTTAAGGAACAAATACACACACCGACTTTTATAAGCATAAATTTATAAAATTTGAAATGTTATTCATATTGAGGCGTGAAACCATACGACGCTCGTTTAATTTATCTAAAAGCAAAAAATAAAAATAAACAAGATTACGATTCATCCACGATAGGAGGGCGCTACGGTGTTTGCTGATATTCTCAAAACTTGGGAACCGAGTGGACTGAGGAGAAAGCAACAGTAGTAATGCACAATTGCAGAATGAAAACGTTACTAATCTGCTGCTGTCTTTATATTAGTTTTATCGGAAGCAGCACCTCTCCTTATATTTTCTTTACATTACTGTAATTCAGATGCTCCGCCAACCTGTCCTGTGACTGTTTAGTTCCTCTTACCAACGAACGCATTCATTTTGTGGATGACTCGTGGATGACAATCTTCGAGTGCAATGCTGCATAATTTTATATAATCGGTAAACCATAGAGACGGACAAAGTTTACTACACAAGAAGTAGATCTCTTTAAAGCAAGGACATTATTCCTCACTGTAGGACTTTAACATTCATGACTTACACGCCAATGGCTTGGCTTGTCAAGAGGCAAGCTAACTTTGGGCATTAACATATCCAGGACGGGGATCAGCCCAATGTTTGATATGGTGATGTAAAAGAAGGGAAGGAAATAGGAATGATAACAAATTTTGCGGATTAAATTATCCAATCCACCATTCGCCAGGTGGCCGAGGAAAACGGCGAAAAACATTCGGTTGGATTGGTCGGCCTCGGAGGTTTGATCCTGAGCCTCCCAAATGAGAGCCAGAGGCATTATTGCCTAACCATCCCCCTCGGTCACAACTTAATTTGTGACAACAGTCATTACATAGACACTCGCTCTTATTGGTTAAAAATTTTCAAAACGTGGTGTATTTATTGTCGCCTGCGATTGTTTCTTGCCAACTTAAGGAGTGAGTATGAAATGTAACCATAATGTCTACTTTAACTTCTATATAACTATATCCAAATATGTAAATTAATCATATCTGCATATGTTTATATTTATTTACCTGAAGTGGAAAATAAAATAAAACTTTACAATATATTAAAGGATCTATACAATTAAACGATATTGGGTAGAGAAGCCATGAGAATGTAATATAAGCATTTTTCTTATAAAAGCTAGCTCTTAGTTGGCTCTAAGGAACTTACTTTATAAGGCCTTTTTCTATAAATCTGGCGATATATTATTGTATATATCGCTACAGAAGTAACAATGAACAGAGTACTATTCGAAAAATATCTTTAGTGTTGTTTCTTGCTGCCAATGCAGAACTATCCCTGTTGTGAATAAGCCCAACTTGATTGTAAACTCGAAAGCAGCGCCCGCTATTCCTACATGTCCCGAGTGGCATGTCTGCTAACTCCTTATCTTTATGCACAGGTACATCCGGAAATCCTGGTGGTTAGGCAGCCAAAAGTGCAGTAGTATAGAATGAGTTGACTACGCTGGCAGGATTACTGGACATTTTCACGTCTTTAACAAATAAAGGAAAGAAAGCAACTTCTTACTGAAGGTTTTCTCTAATTATTTAAGATTACATTTTCATTTTTAATGTATATTAAATCCAAAGCTTTTTTTCCCACCACTAAGCGAGGAAAAGAAAATTCCAGGACAATATATCACTTTAAAATATTCAGTACTTTAATAATAATAATGTTTCATCTTATGTTTCTTGTTTAGTCTTTTTATAAACTAAGCGAACTTAACCATAGGTACATCATTATATATAATCATGGGTATTAACCTTTATTTGTCCAGTTTCATAGAAATTAATCTTTCTGTGCTTAAAAAGATGATAAATGTAGTACGAAACAAGTCCCTATGATTACTTGCGCTTACATCACTTACTTTGATTATATCAGCGATTGAATTATATATTACAAAATGAAAATTTGAATTATATAAGATAAAAATACAGTTTAATCGCTTAATCTTAAATCAGATTGGTTTAAAGGCATTAGTAAAATTTAGTAAAGTATGTGAAAATCTTAATATTTTAAAAAGTTGTGCTTACAACTTAAGTTTCATCCTACAATAATTTTTACTTTAATATTAAACATTTAAAAACCACAAGCTACTGTTTAATTTTTCATTTATCATTGAGGCAAAGCAATATTTTGAACTTTAAATTCTAGTTCCCTAATTCCTTCTGTTCAACATTATTTACTATTCAAAATGCTCCTTGGGCAACAGTTTAAAACGTATTAACTTTACATTTTCAAATTAAGTTCAGAAATTGTGGATTTAATAATTGTTGAGCATTAGTTAAATATAGTATTATATAGTTTAAATTAAATGTTAATTATTGTTCATAAATCACACAAAAAAGCTGAAAATTTCAATAACATGTACACACATTTATTGCCTTAAACTAATTAAAATGATTGAAAATGATATAACAGAACAAGGTGATAATTCTTGCAGTTTTAGGAAGCGCATATCTTCGATTTATACATTTACGTTTTACTAAAGGAGAGAGACAACTATCTTTAACAATTAGTTTATATTCAATTAAGTATACCGATTTAAGTTAAAGAGAATGTTTTAGAGCACAAAATTTATATTTTGTTTTAATAAAATGAGGAATGGTGCGGAGAACCAATAGTAATTTTAATATAGCAAATTTATTCAGATTTATGACACTATCAAAACAATATGCAATAAAAGGAGAAGAGAACACTCAAATGAAACTTTTTAAAATAATAACAATACCAGTGAGTTCGTTTGGATGAGAAGCTTGGACCCTAGCAGAAAATAACACAAGCAGACTCCAGGCGATGAGATTCTTGCATGGGTAGTTGAAGTAACAATTGCATGCCGTATAAGAAATGAAATAACAGAGAACTTGATGTAGCTATATTTTACAGTAAAATTGCCTAATAATCGTACAAAGAATTATTACAAATTACCTACTTAAGTATATTAAGCTATCAGCTCACTGGAAAAGGATTGGTTCACCAGGATAAAATAAAAGCTCAACTGCATTAATAACCCCAAATAAATAAATAAAATAAAAAAGCTATTCTGCTACATTCATGTAGCAGCTTCCTTTCTCCTACTGCAATTTATTTTATATACCTTCTACAAACAATTCGTATGAACGCTTGTCACGTTTTATGCTAGCTCAATAAGTAGAGGAAGCATGGTATTTCAGCCAAAAGTTTGACGTCGAGATATCACCGGAGGTATATGTTTTGAGGTCCATATGTATAAGGAATTAAATGAAAGTATCTTTAGAAAAAAAAACTATTTTATGTGTGTGTATGAATAGAATAATTCAAAAATTGGAAATCGGTTAAGCAATTATTATAATTATTGGTATTTAAGTTCTCGATTTCTCAAGGATACAACACGAATATTTTCTAGAAAATTACTCCATCTCAAATCACTCTTTATATGGAAAAAAACTCAAAAAATGTATTTTCCCACTAATGGCACTATCAACTTTAAAACATTATATATTTAAAATATTTTCATGAAAAATTAAATTGATATTGTATATCTTAAATTTATAGGGATAGCTTCTGAAATCTTTTTAATTTCAATGACTTTCACATAACTGGTAAACTATATAAGAGATAGACAAAATCTTACTACACAAAAACAATTGGATCTCGTTAAAGCGCACAATGTGTATCAAATAATGGTTCGTAAAGTGAACAATTACTGAGATATTCCTCCTCACTTGTTTAATTTTCAAACGGGAAGTTGTTATTGGATTGTGCTTCCTTTTTTTCTGTTTTGACCATGTAAAGAGAACGGAATTCCAAAGCAATTACATACCGACGCGCTCTTAAAATATGTGACTATGGCTTAAGCCTACTGCATTCCTTTAATGGAGTTGTACTTTTAACGAAACATACAACATGCAATTTTGCAATTATTTATCTGTATTAACCTTAATTAAATACAATAATAAACATTTGTAACAATAGTTTGTGAAAGAGTGGTTATAAAAAGTCGTGTGAATACTACTCATCACAGTTTTTTTTTCTATCTACTTCATGTTGATCAAAATGTACGTTTTCGAAAAAGAATAATATTGCTCTATTCTTCATTGGTACAAGGGAGATAGATTAAACGAAGCAATAGTCAGCTTTTTAAAATCTAGACAGTAAAAAAAAATATATATATATATATCGTACGTGTTACATTCACATGACTTTCTCTAGCCACTATTATTTTCTCGTCTATAAGTTTTACAAATTACCCTACAGACGTGTATCATTTAAGTGAGGTAAAGTTTCCATAAATATTATCATTTAAAATGTCGTTATAGGTACATAGAGAATAACAATAGTCAAACATTTAAAAACTATTTCCTATAAGTGGCCTGGGAAGTCGTCCTTTATCTACTTTGTCTACTTCGTCGCGAGAAACGACCGAAGGTTGCCAGGGAAAAATAACGATGGTTGTTTTAAAAAAATAAAGTTTTATTTATAGACGCTCTTTAACTGCTATGGTTCTTAGCATCCCATTTTGTACTGGGTAAAATACGCTTAATTTTTTTCAGAGGCCTCTCTATCACGCTTGAGGTTCTTTTCCGTGCCGTAAATCTACGACCCAGGGTGAACGACTTTACTTCCCTTCTGCAGTAAGTCATGCTAAGGATTTTTACCCCCGAAAAAATCCATCGTCCTCCGCTGGATTTGAACCTGCGACCTTGAGTATACGAAGTTAGCATGGTAACTATTATACCACAGAGGGCTTATCCATAAAACATAAATAAATTGTGCGTTTTAAAGAGATATGGATGTTTGTAATATTTTAGTGCATATCTTAAGTTAATTAGGTATACATAACTCCCTACCAAATAATGCGAATTCGCAAGCTATTATTGGAAAATTTAAGGCACGCTGTAATTTTCATGTAAATATCTAAACTAATGGTATTTTAAGAAATGTCTATATTGCTAATTTTGAGAAATTATGATATGCGGAACATTTTTCCAAATATATATTGGTTTGGGGTGGAGATATATTCTTGTATCGCATCCTAGGAAGTTACCAAAATTAAATACGAAGTATGGCGTTTCGCTTTAGAATTATTCAGTTCACAGACACCACACAAAGCAACCCTTCTGTAAAATTATATATTTTTGGATTCAGAGAACATCCAAATATACATTTCCGGTGAAATCTCTATATAGAATTAGAGCACTCTCTTACCTGCAATAGCACGGAAGACGAAAAAGAAGATAAATTAATTATAACTTCGCCTCTACTTTTATTAATTTTTGTGGTCAAGGAACTGTACTTGTCGCCAGCTATGTGACATGCGGCTGAAGAATAAGCAAATATAAATCAGCTGAATGAAATTGTGTCTCTGTTCCAGACTATTATCTTCACATATTGGTATATGTGAAGATAATAGTCGTGTGTACAACCGAGAGATTACTTAATTTAATTGTTTTTACTGCAAACATGTTGATATATTCTCATAAACGTATTTTAAACCTAAAAAAACACTGTGGTGGTTCTAACAATTTCAATAACCTTGAGCTAAAACTAACCACTCTTTGCAGAGGAATACCAGAAAAAAACAACAAATAATATTGCGCATATCAACAAATAAAAATATGTGTTACATTCATATGACTTTCTCTACATCGCTGTAAGAAATTATTGTTAAAAAGCATATTCTTCTATCTACTTTGTGATAATCGAGATAAATATTAGCAGAAATTGTCTTAATTACTTGCTTTCTTGTAAGTAGGAGGAAAATAAGGGAATACACTAGGTTAAAACGATAGTCAAATCTTTTAAAAGTTGGTTGCCTTGTGGTTGAAATCCGTTTCTATGCAGATCCAGGAGTTTACAACTTTCCGAGTGAGAAAAGTTTTAAGTATTTTAAATCTGATATAAATAACAAGAAATATCTCAGAAATGGTCAATTCACGAAAAAAACGTATATTACATAAATTGGTTGTTCTAACGCCATCTACATTTTTGAGTAGCAAACTTTTGTCTATCTCTTACGGTTTACCAGTTATGCACACTTCCGTAAAATTCGTCCAAAATAAAGATATCTTTAGAGGTTATTCCTAGAAAGTTCAAGATGTATGTTTTATTTTACATGTAACTTTAACCAAAATCGTTAGAGCCATTTTTGAGAAAATCAAGATTTTCGAAAAAAATTTCCATGTAAAAACGCCAAGTTTGTTATTTAACGGACTTTTAGTTTTTGAGCTATCTGCCCACAGACATACACACACACGCACACTGACAGTCACACAGACAGACTGACAGACACACACACATGGACATTTTTATAAAAAGCTGATGTGTTCCATTCACATGACTTTCTCTATATCTCCGCAACAAATTATTGTTAAAAAGCTTATGCTTCAATTTACTACATGCTGATTGAGAATAAAATTAGCAGAAATAGTCTTATTACTTGCTTTCTTAGAAGTGAAATAAGGACGTATCATAGGTTAAAGTTGCTATGTGACAGAAGTTCCTTTGTTTGTATGGGCAAGAGTTGACAAGATTTTTAAAGCTAAAACTAAAAAACAAGGAATATCTAAAAACGATCATTTCCACGATAAAAATGTGTATAACATAAATTGAGTGTTTTAACGCGCTCTACATTTTTGTGTAGTAAGTTTTAATCTATCTCTTACGGTTTAGCAGTTATGCAAAATTCCGTAAATTTCATCCAGAATAAAGTAAGCTTCAGAGGCTATTCCCAGAAAATTGAACATATAAATTTTATTTGTTAAATAAATATCTTTAATATACCATATTTTAATCAAAATCGTTAGAGCCATTTTTGAGAAAATCAAAATTTTCAAAAAAAGTTCCATGTAAACGGGTGGGGGGATTTTTCTCAAAATCTTCGTGTCACAACCATGGAAGATACTAAACTTAAATACCAAGTTTGATATTTTATCAACTTTTCGTTTTTGAGTTATCATGTTCACAGACACACGGACCTTTTTCTGACACACACGGACTTAAAACATATATTTCCGGTGAAATATCGGCATCGAATTTTTGGGTGGAGTGCAATAACTTCTCTATACACCATGCACATAGTAGGTATAGAGAAAATAAAAATGCTTATTTTTTTTTTATGGATTCAGGAGGTCTCAAAACAAATATTTCCGTGAAATCTCGATATCGAATTTTTGGGTGCAATACAATACCTTCTCTACACAATGTAAACAGTACGTGTAGAAAAAGTAAAAATAAAAAATAAATATTCCAAGCGTGGCCTATGACTTTAATTTTTGATCATTGAATCTTAATTTGGAGTTATCAATAGGTTCTTTTAAATTATATTTAGCTCTGATTTAATACCTGCCGGTCCACATGGCCGCGCTCGCTAAGGAGTCTCAGTTTGGTAAGCGCAGGGGATCGTGGGTTCGAGTTCCGCCTTGGGCATGGGTATTATATGTTTGTGTATATGTGTGTTTAAAAAGAAGAAAATAGAAATTCAGCAATCTTAAAGTAAAATAATTAGGTAAATAAAAAAAAAAGTAGGGTATACAGCGCCGGAGTCCCGACTAGACTCCGAAACTGTATTTAATAATAAAAAAAAAAAAAAAAAAAACCTCAGAAGGCTATTTGGTTTCTTCACTTTTTATCAAAAGTTCAATTTAATGTTTAAATGGTACGGTTGGATATGTAATGATTTTTCTACGGCTCTGAGAACAAGATCTTATATAAATATCTTAAAACGATTGTATGACCTACTGCCGTATTTTAAAAATAATATTATGCCACGCAAGAAGCTTTTCTGTATTTAGATTTGTTTTGATATGAAGTTACAGAAATTGTTTATCATTGTAATCAATTTTCCCACATGCGTATCGTCAAATTTTACTTTTATACTAGCTGATGAGCCTTTATGCAAAGAACGCACATAAAGTGTGGGTGGATGCGATAATGTGTCCTTGTGAATGGTCCGAGGTAAATCATTGCTGGTAGCATCCGGTTTTAAGAGTAGTTTGTTTCCTGTCTGGACATCCTGAGAAACAGGAAGCAAATTATCTTGGTCAGAAGAACAAGTAATTGCTGTTATGAATTTGTTTCTTTGTTTATATGCATAGGGCAGTGTCCTAATCCACTGCTGTTAATCTAAGATTTTACGTAAACTAGGAGAGGCTTTAATCTGTTTCCTTATATTTCGCGTCGTAAACTAGTTTATTTGCGGTTTTCCTTGCTGTGACGTCAGCCATGACGGGAAGGACGTTGCAGTGGCTGATAATTTGTTTACTACAATGTTTTTTAAATAAGGATTTCTTCATCACTTATCTATGGTACGCATACTTTATTTGGTAAAACTATTCTATAATGCCTTTTAATCAGAAATCAACGTCTTGAAGTCCTTTCAAACACAAAATAACATTATCCGGTTACATGTAATAATAATAATAATAATAATAATAATAATCGAAAACCCGAATGGATACGAACCAATCTTCGTATAAAATCTTCATGGATGCCAAACATATGTTTTATACCATACAACGCCTAAAAAATATTCTTTACTTGGGAAAGTTTGGCTATCTTTTATTTTATAGAAAAAATTTGTGAAATATCATATTATGCTTGAAATTCTGAAATGAAGAATAAAGTGTGTATCTATCTAGTATTTTCTAAAAATAGCCTGTGAAATCCCTCTCGTTCTGATTGAATTTTATGTACTTTTGAATAACAGAAAAACAGTAAGCGATGGGAAAAAAACTGAAGGAAACTTTAAGAGTTCACTAAAATATGTAATATTTATATAAAATAATTATTTTAATAGTAAACTTAGAAAATACTCCTGCATAAAAAGCTTATGATTTTTTTCATCTCCTTCATGTAAACGTGTTACTATTACGTATTACACAAAATTTTGCTGTTGTTTCTCCATTCCGCTTATGATTAAGTTGGTTTTGGGTCATTTAAAATCATCTAGTATAGCATCTAAAGCAATCAAATAATATTAATAATGTGAATAAAAAACAGAATAATCTCCTTTTATACAACATATGTGAATTTTAATAGTAGAAAAGGCACGTGAGAGTTGCACAAATATGATAATATATAGGTCACACATTGAGACATAGAATTACGTATACGATGACGGAATAGTGCAAACTGAAACAATGGTCCATTGTTTAAATCACACCATAACTATGGGCTGTTTATTTAGAACACGATCCGTCAACATAGGTACTATTTTGCTGTTGTTTTGTTTTTATTGTTACATTTATACCGTATCTTTGACTGTAAGGATCATTTCGGCGGCCTTTTTACCTTTAAACATATTACTTATCGTGACTCATACAAGTTGTCATTGGATTTCTGGGTTTCCTTTGGATTTTTACTTTCTCTACACGCGCTATGTTATTAGTGCATAGAGGTGGTATTGCACTCCACCCAAAATTCAATACTGAGATTTCACCGAAATATATGTTTTAGGGTCCCCTGTGTCCAGAAAAAGCATTTTCGGAAATAGGTCCGTGTGTGCGTGTGTCTGTGAACACGATAACTCAAAAACGAAAAGTGGGTAAAATACTAAACTTGGTATTTAATTTTAGTATCTTCCAGGATGCTACACGAAGATTTTGAGAAAAATCCCCCACCCCAACTACCCTTTACATGGAACTTTTTGAAATGCTTTATTTTCTCAAAAATGGCTCGTATATTAAAGATATTTACCTGATAAATAAAATTTATATCTTGAATTTTCTGGGAATAGCCTCTAAAGACTACTTTGTTTTGGATGAATTTTACGGAAGTTTGCATAACTGCTAAATCGAAAGAGATGGACAGAAACTTACCACACAATAAATGTAGAGCACATTAAAACACACAATCTGTGTTATATACATTTTTTTCGTATAAAAATCGTATTTGAGATATTCCTTTATGTGAATTTGTCAACTCCTGTACATATAAACAAAGGAACTTGAGTCACATAGCAGCCAGCTTTCTACTATCACTTTATCCTATGGTACTTCCTTATTTCACTTCTACTTAACAAGGAAGTAAGTAATAAGAGTATTTCTGCTATATTTTTCTCGAATAGCATGAAGTAGAGGCAAATCTTTTTAACAATAATTTATTGCAGAGAAGTAGAGAAAGTCATGTGAATGGAACACATCAGATTTTTATGCATAAGACAACATACACGCACACACACACCCTCTCTCTTTCATACTCCCACAGGACAAGGTATAATCATGGTTAAAAAATACTCTACCCGGGATTTTACACTCAGGAGACAGGTTCTCTACCGACTGAGCCATGAAACCAGCCTGTAATAATGTTATAAATAGGCATTTAATCTTAGTTTCCTTTCGTAATCGGCTTACCCTCCCCCTATTTGTAGGACTGACACACCCCTAGGTCTTACAAGACAATGCCTAGGGGTCAGAAGCCTGTCGGGGAGCCAACGGCAAGAAACCATAGAATAGAGAACCTGCCAGGCCATGAACATGGATAATATGAAATGTAAGCGAAATTGATGAATGGAAAGGTGATGATGGAGTAGTTGGTAGAATGAGTGGCGGGGGAAACCGGAGTACCTGGAGAAAACCCGCCCAAACGCCGCTTCGTCCACTAAAAATCCCACATGCGGGCGCTTGGGATCGAAACCGGCCCGTCTAGATGGGAGGCGCCGGCATTTACTCTTAGTACCAGTATATAAAGTCAATGCAGGCAGGCAGGTAGGACTTTTATAGGCTTTCACATCGCTGTATCATATTTCGGTCAAACAGGCTACAGGCGGAATTTACTGGCTGAAACTACTGTCTAGCCTAAAATTTGAAATTCCATTCCATTTCACCCAATTAATTATTTAATTTTATGTAATGCCTAACAAAGCTCACATTTCCAACTGTATCCTCCTTAACGATTGTCGTAATAGTTTGAATATTACCGTAATAAGAATCATAATTACTGTAATAAATGTTTTATTGACTAACAAATTGTTTACAAATAACATATTTGATTCACTGTTTTCAATAATTCACTCGATGTTACGACGCGTAGAGAGTTTACGGCTGCACGCCATCCATGGCTCGCGCACCACTGCGCGCTGAGACTCTAGTCCCCACGACTCAGTACAATTCACAACACTACTAATGTAAGCCTTCCTTTTATAGGAAATGATGTCACAAACTTTCTGGAAACTTGTCGAAAATACTGCAAGTCGAAGCTTGCAGAAACATTTCGAATATCGAGAAAAATCATGATGTCACGAGAAGATTCTCGTGTTCCATAGAATCCTGTCAACGTCGCGCCGCTCTTCCGTGTCGTTTAAGCATCCCAGCTGCAATTATACATATCAAGGCGACCATCAGAACCCTGCATAACACGGCACTGTCACATTACATAGACTTTCATGGCCTCCCAAAATAACAAAGAAACGGCGATTTAACGTCTTATTTATTATTTCATTTCTCGCATTGATATAAAATAAATTTTTAAAAAATATGATGTTTTCCGTTCACATAACTTTCTTTTTCTAACTTTTATAGCAGCAGAATCACACCAGATTAATATTAACTCTCTTATTTCTTCTTCTTCTTCTTCTTCTTCTTCTTCAATTTCTTATCATAATTTACTGTATGTTATTTTCGTTCTTCTTTTGCCTTGTCTTTCTTGCGTTTTCTTGGTAATAATCAAGGTTTAGTAACGTTTTTAAACTATGTTCTCTATAGCGGCGGGTCAGCCCGAATGTTATAACGTAAATGTCAGCTATATTCACGAGAAACCATTACATACAATGTAATTTTTGGCTGTGCAACAGTGCTGTTACATGGTGCTTTTCCATTTTTTTTATACTGCCTTACCAGTTTGAATTCTTTAAGTGTCTTCTGTAATAATTCTTAAATACCTTCAAAGAAACGCAAGACTATTTGGCAAGAACAGCCTAAGGCTTAAAATAACTGCAATGTAAAGTTTAGGAAAAAATCAGAATTAATGTTGTCCTTTAACTTTCTCTATGACGCACAGTAAATAGGGAAAGTATTGTATTTCATCTAATTATTGCTATTTAGAGATTTTGTGGGAAATACATGTTTTGAGATTCCATGAATTAAAAAATGATCCGTGCCCAACATTGTGTTTGTGTGTGTGAGAGAGACAGAGAGAGAGAGAGAGAGAGAGAGAGAGAGAAAGGGGTTGGGTGCCTGTTTGTCAGTGTATGTATCTGTGAACAGTACAACTCGAAAAGTATGTCAATATGTTATACTTAATTTCCATCTTCTATTTCAACAAAATATATTCAAAACCCCCCTCATCCCGTAATACCCTTTTATATGGAAAACTGCTGGATGAAATACGTTGTCTATGGTTTGACGATTTATAGGCACAGCATTGAGTTATTTAGTGTAATTGTTCAGAAAATAGACCTGCTCAGGCTAAAAAATTGAGTTCAATTTGCCTCCAATCAAACATTGAGATGGTTTTGAGTGTTTTTGTTCCTTAAATTATTAAGACAACATAATATTTCTTTTTAGTACAAATATTTGGAATACAAGCCTGCTTGTACAGAAAAGACTTCAGATTCCCTCCCTCCAACCATTTTTACTTTCTCTATAGGCACTATGTACATAGTGTATAGAGAATGTATTGCACACCACCAAAAAATTAGATACCGAGATTTCACCGGAAATATGTGTTTTAAGGTCCCCTTTATCTAAAAAAAACATTTTCGGAAAAAGGTCCGTGTGTGTGTGTGTCTGTGAACACGATAACTCAAAAACGAAAAGTAGGTAAAATACCAAACTTGGTATTTAAGTTTAGTATCTTCCAGGGATTCGACACGAAGATTTTGAGAAAAATCCCCTTACCCCCAACTACCCTTTACATGGAACTTTTTTCGAACATTTTGATTTTCTCAAAAATGGTTCTAACGATTTTGATTAAACTTTCGTATATTAAAGATATTTACCTGACAAATAAAATGTATATCTTGAATTTTCTGGGAATAGCCTCTGAAGAGTAGTTTATTCTGGATGAATTTTACTAAATTTTGAATAACTGCTAAACCGTAACAGATGGACAAAAACTTACTACACAAACAATGTAGAGGACGTTTAAGCACACAAGTCATGTTACATACATTTTTTTCGTGGAGTTCGTCGTTTTTGTGACATTCCTTATTTTTGGTTTCTGCTATGAAAAACTTTTACATTTCTCATACAGGAATTTGTCAACTGCTGTCCATACAAACAAAGGAACTACAGTGTCATAGCAACCAGCTTTCGATTATCACTTTAACCTATGGTACTCCTTTATTTCACCTCTACTTCAAGGAAGCAAGTAATATGGCTATTTCTGCTAATGTTTTACTGATTAGCATAACGTTAATAGAAGTATAAGCTTTTTAAGAATAATTTGGTGCAGGGATATAGAGAAAGTCATGTGAATGGTACACATCAGATTTTTACTTTCTCTATATGAACTATGCACATAGAGAAGATTTTGCACTCCACCCAAAGATTTGATACCGAGATTTCACCGGAAATTTATGTTTTAGGGTCCCCTTTATCTAAAAAAAGTATTTTCAGAAAAAGGTCCGTGTGAGTGTGAGTGTGTGTGTGTCCGTGTGTCCGTGTGTCTGTGAACATGATAGTTCAAAAACGTAAAGTCGGTAAAATACTAAACTTGGTATTTAAGTTTAGAATCTTCCAGGGATGCGACACGAAGATTTTGAGAAAAATTCCCCCACCCCAAACTACCCTTTACGTGGAACTTTTTTCGAAAATGTTGTTTTTCTAAAAAATGGCTCTAACGATTTTGATTAAAATATCGGTTATTAAAGATATTTACCCGACAAATAAAATGTATATTTTGAATTTTCTGGGAATAGCCTCTGAAGACTACTTTATTCTGAGTGAATTTTCCGGAATTTTGTATAACTGCTAAACCGTAAGAGATAGACAAAAATTTACCACACAAAAAATTTAGAGCGCATTAAAACGCACAATTTATGTTGTATACATTTTTTCTTGGAGTTGATCGTTTTTGAGATATTCCTTGTTTTTGTTTTTAGGGTCGATAACCTTTACTTTTCTCATACAGGAATTTGTCAACTCATGTCCATACAAACAAAGGAACTTCAGTCAATAGTAACCAGCTTTTGACTATCGCTTTAACCTATGCTACTCCCTTATTTCCTTTTTACTTGTTTTAATTTATTTATTTATTTATGCTAAGCTTTATACAGGTGAATATGACCGGTGTTCAGCCCTGGCTCTTTACCGGTCATACTCATATTTTACAATAGTTTATTAATTCTAGTTTATTACACCATTTTGTCTATTTACTGTCCATACCCATTTATTTTCCACTTTGTATAAGAATTGTCCAATCTTCTTACTATCTTTTTGAAACATTCCAACTACTGCTACCTTTCTATCTATTTTAAACCATTTCTTATTAATATACTCTTTTCTCCAAATTTCAGTCCCTTTACATTTAAATAAAATGTGTTCCATATCTTCATTTCCGCCACATATAGGACATTGGTTTTGTGGTATACCTTTCCTTAAACCATTTAATCTCCATACTCCTGCTTTCAGCTTTGACCTTCTCGCTCCTCTTTATTTGTCACATCTATGTACTTTTCCCTTCCCCATGAGACTTTCATTGGTATATAGAAAACTAAAGATCTCTTTTCAGTTTTTTCACTAAATATTTTTTGTATTTCTATATCCTCAAATCTTTTCCTTGCCAACTTCCAGAAGTTATTCACATTATTTTCTTCTCTTCTCCACATTTCCCCTAACCCACTACTTTCCAGGTTATTTCTGAGACAGTCTACCCATCCCTTGTTCTTTAAACTATTCTCTTGATATACTAAACACTGCTTTAACAAATTCCTTTCTTCCAATTTCAATATTCTATGCCAAAATTTCCATGCCCTTTCCATAATCTTTCCCTTACTTGCCACTCTACCCAGCTCTATTTGTGCTACCTGCCTAACAGTTGCATTTGGTAACCCAAGTATTTCTTTGCAAATTTTCCTATGCACCTCATCTATGACTTCCCATCCTTCTTCTAATCCCCATACTTCTATCCCATATAACATTTTTGCCTCGACCACCATATTGTACACTTTTTCTAACCATCTAATATTTATATTAGGTGCTTGTCCTGGTTCACTTTTAAACTCCATTCTTTACAGTAATTATTTAATACTTGCAACGATTGTTTCAAGCCATTCACGCACCTATAACTAGATCATCTGAAACAGTAATCCTGGAATCTGAATATTATTAATTACTGGCATAGAGTTATTATTTCTCCCAATTTCTGTTAATACATCATCTATATATAAATTGAATAGGACTGGACTTAACTTACATCCCTGTCTAAGGCCTTTCCCTTGTTGGATTTGTCTTGTTACAACCCATTCCTCCACTCTTATACAAAAAAGTATTTTCCTTATATAATGCTCTAAGGGTGTCCACCATTTGTTTACTCATTCCTTTAGTCAACAACTTATGCCATAGCACCTCTCAAAACACAACCTTCCTTTATCACTGCTGGCTTAGTACTCCCTCCTTTTTACTTACAAGGAAGACTATTTCTGCTAATTTTTCTAGATTAGCATGAAGTAAATAGAAGCATAAGGTTTTTAAGAATAATTTGTTGCAGGGATGTACAGAAAGTCATGTGAATGGTACACATCAGATTTTTCAACTTTCTTTTCCGTTAGAGTCGGACTATTTTTACTTTCTCTACACATACTATGTACATAGTGTATAGAAAAGGTATTGCATTCCACCCAAAAATTCGATACCAGATTTCACAGGAAATATACTTATAGGGTCCCATATATAAAAAAAAAGTATTTTCAAGAAAAGGTCCGTGTGCGAGTGTTTGTGTGTTTGTGTGTGTGTGTGTGTGTGAGTGTCAGTGAGTCCATGTGTCTTTGCCGATCCAGGTGGCCGAGCTCGCTTAAGTGCCTCGCTTTGGTGCTTTGTGGCGCACAGGATCGTGGGTTCGAGTTCCGCCATGGGTATGGGTGCTTCTGTGTTTGTGAATGCCTATATGTCTATGTATGTATAGGTAAAAGGAAAACGTTAAAAATTAATAGGTCAACTAAGGAAATGTAGGAAACTGGAAAAAAACAGCGGAAAAAGGAGTACAGCGCCTGACACCGACAAGCCTCCGGAACTGTATTTTTATTCAAAAAAGAACACGATAACTCAAAAACGAAAAGTCGGTAAAATACCAAACTTGATATTTAAGTTCAGTATCTTCCAGAAATGCGACATGAAGATTTTGATAAAAATCCCCCCACCCCAGGTTACCCTTTACGTGAAAAAAATGTTGAACATTTTAATTTTCTCAAATAAATCGTATATCTTGAATTTTCTGGGAATAGCCTCTAAAGACTTTTTTATTCTGGATGAATTTTGCTGAAATTTACGTAACTGGTAAACGGTAAAAGATAGACAAAAACTTATAATAACTGCATGGCACGACAGCTCACAAGAAACCTTGGCCTAACGCCCGGTCGCTGCTTCCCCCATCTCGGTCCTTGGCAGATGTCATGGTTGGGATGCAGTATTGGAGGGTGAGACGTGGTCAGCGCCTCAATCCCTCCCGGCCGGTTAATGCGGTCCTCATGACTTGGAGCCGCTACTTCTTCATCGAGTAGTTCCTCAATTGGGCCCCCAGGGACTCACGAGGCTGAGGGCACCCCTGTCCAGGTCTCCCAGCGAGGAAAAAATCCCCACGCAAGGTACTGGGAATCGAACCCAGGTCTCCCGCTTGGCAACCAGCAACGCTACCACGACCAGACAAAAACTTACTACACAAAAAAAAAATTGTAGATCACGCTAAAATACACAATTTATATGATATACATTTTTCGTGGAATTGACAACTTCTGGGATATTTCTTGTTATTTGTTTCAGATTTAAAATATTTTTCTCACACGGAAATTTGTAAACTCCTGGCCATGCATAGAAATGGATTTCAATCACATGACAACCAGCTTTTAAAAAATTGACTATGGTTTAGTATATTCCCTTATTTACTTACACGGAAGCAAGTAATGCTTATTTCGATTATCATAAAGTAGATAGAAGAATATGCTGTTTAACAATAATTTGCTAATGTTTATCTCTATTATCATAAAGTATATTGAAGAATATGCTGTTTATCAATAATTTGTTACAGCGATATAGAGAAAGTCATGTGAATGGAAAACATCAGATTTTTTTTTAAATTATTAATTTAAGATCGCTGAATTTAGTGTTTTGGTAGCGCTATAGTCACCACTCCTAAAAGAATTAACTAAAACAGTCTTTAATTGCTATTTTAGAGAATTACTGATAAAGTCATACCATTGATATTTAAAAGTCTCCAAATTACCTCTTCGATCATTTTTTTGGCCCACAGGTATATTTTGTAATGTCACATATACAGCATTTTTTTATCCTAAAGTTTATGACTTCCGAATTTGGTTTAAATAGTGCAACGGTGTAGTAATCTAAGGAGCACACTTACATACACTTCTATAAAGATAAACAACTATTAAAATAACATTTCCTTTTCAAAACTGTTAAACCAGCGATCAACGCCAGGTAATTTATAAACCAGAAATGCAGTATAAAAATTCAAATGAAAATTATATACAATAGCAGGTTGCTTAGTTACATTAATATGTATTAAGACTTAATGTAGCTTCTAAATAATTATACAGCCTTATATAAAAATTGTCATTTGGAGGTTTAATCTGACCAAACGCCACATTCATCCGCTGGTGAAAAGAGCAATGTTCGGCTTAAAATACGAAAAGTAAACAAAATACACTGGTCGTCTCCTTAGCACGGTGGAAGCGCGGTTGCTTGTTAAGCAGGTAACCTGGTACTGGTGGTGTGAGGGTTTTTTCTCGGCTAAGAGATCTGGTTCTGGGTGATCTCAGCCTCATGAGGTACCGGGGTGGCGGGGCAATTGAGGAGTTTACTTAACGGAGAAGTAGCAGCTCCAAGTTATTAACCGTCCGGGAGGGACTAACCACGTCTACCCCCCAGTACTGCACTCCGTCCATGACGCTTGTAGTGGGCCGGGATGGGGAACGCAGCGGTCAGGCGGTACGCTCTGACGCCTTCGGACTGTTGCGCCAAGGAGTTTAGTTTTTTTTTTTTTTTTTTTTAGTTTAAATGAAATACAGAGAAATCTTTGGAAAATATTGATGAACAGTAGTTTAATTGAAATACATTTTCTACCTTAACCAGGTCTAACTTTTTTTGCAGTTTCTTAATCTTTAGCATGTGTAAAAAAATTCAGCGAAGATAAATATGACTTCAAGACTGTTTACAGTAATTTAAAATATGTCTTCAATATGTCATCTCAATATGTCAAACATAGATATAATAAAAACCGTTATATCTATATTTAATAAGAATATCGAAAAGTTTCTATGCAACGGGTTGTTTTGCATGAAAGAAAATGAGAACTTCATTTTGCATCTCGAAATTAAATTTTTTGACTAAATATGAAATTTTATTTACTTTTTTACTTTCTCTATACGCACTATGTACATAGTGAATAGACAAAGTATTGCACTCCACTAAAAAATTCGATACCGAGATTTCACCGGAAATATATGTTTTAGGGTCCCCTTTATCTAAAAGAAGCATTTTCACAAAAAGGTCCGCGTGTGTGTGTGTGTGTGTGTGTGTCCGTGTGTCCGTGTGTCAGTGTGTCCGTGTGTCTCTGAACACGATAACTCAAAAACGAAAAGTCGGTAAAATACCAAACTTGGTATTTAAGTTTAGGTTCCTCCAGGGATGCAACACGAAGATTTTGAGAAAAATCCCCCCACACCAAACTACCGTTTACATGGAATTTTTTCGAAAATTTTGATTTTTAAAAAATGGCTCTAACGATTTTGATTAAAATATCGTATATTAAAGATATTTACCTGACAAATAAAATGTATATTTTGAATTTTCTGGGAATAGCCTCTGAAGACTACTTTATTCTGGATGAATTTTGCATAACTACTAAACCGTAAGAGATGGACAAAAACTTAACACACAAAAAATGTAGAGCGCGTTAAAACACAATTTATGTTATATACGTTTTTTTCGTGGAGTTGATCGTTTTTGAGATATTCCTTTTTCTTGGTTTCAGCTTTGAAAAACTTATACTTTTCTCATACAGGAATTTGTCAACTCTTGTCCACACAAACAAAGGAACATCAGTCACATAGCAACCAGCTTTTGGCTTTCACTTTAACCTATGGTACCCCCTTATTTCGCTTGTATTTACAATAAAGCAAGGAATAAGACTATTTCTGCTAATTTTCCTCGATCAACATGAAATAAATAAAAGATAAGCTTATTAACAATAATTTGTTACAGAGAGATAGAGAAAGTCATGTGAATGGAACACATCAGATTTTGTTTAGTTTTTATGTAAATACACTATACACGCACACACACTTATTCCTATATCTAGTGTTTGTAGACGAAAGAAACCTGCATATTTTACTAACATTCCTTGTATACCGCCTTAATCAAGCAGCCTGGAAAGTAGAAAAGTGCATTTGTATTTCATTATTATGATTTTGTAAAATCGCCTTTTTGTAATTGAAATTTCATGAATTCGGAATGAAAGTATAATATACAGCTTTGAATTTGAAATCATATGAAAGTTGTAACTGAACTTATAAGCTGTTACCGATTCTAATATCCACATTACTGCTGTTTCTTACGAATGCAATCAAAATTTTCCATATTGTTTGTGTAGAACTTCTTTATTCGTGATTTTCATGAACGGCTGTTAATCGAAGAAATTTCGCTTATAATGATATATTAAAAGTATCAACTTTTCTGAATCTTCTCCAAATCTAAACCACATAGGTATGCGTCTTATTTCTTCTTTCTCTATATTTTAGCTGATTGGATTTGGATTCTATTGTAATTCGGCTGAAGTTATTCTTCGTTAACAGTAACCAAGTCCGAAACAAATGAAGATTTATTAAATGTTTCTGAATTAAATGTAACAAATATATAACGAATGGTCACGAAACAGCAAACCATTAATATCTGCTTTCCGAAAAATGTTTATAAAAATAAAACTGATGACTACAGAATAATATATAAGTTTAAGCGTCACAGCTGTAAAATATGTGTTGCATTCATAATGAACTTCACCCACCATTACTGTTTTTCATTTCAGTTCAGTTGATTGTTATTGGCGATCATATGCATAATATAGAAGCTATCAAAAATATAATAAGTCAACAGCTATATACAATACACAACAAAGTTCTAAAAAATATTTACAAATACATGCTAAAGGCGAATTATATTATAGAATTTTTATATCTAAAATAAATTAAAACCAAAGATTATTTATAAAGTAAGGTATTTAAATTAAGAAACCTCTATCAAAAATATATATCTCGTTTCTATTGTAGGAGAGAAATAACGGTAGGAATAATTTTACTTTCTCTACAGGTACTAAGTACATACTCTATAAAGAAGGTATTGCATTTCACCTAAAACTTCCATACAGAAATTTAACCGGAAATATATTTTGAGTTCCCTCAGTCCAAAAAAGCATTTTTAGGAAAAAGTCTGTGTGTGTGTGGGGGGGGGGGGGGAGGAGACTGCGACAGTCTGTGGACAGCACAGCTCGAAACAGAAGCTGCTGCATTTGGCGTTTAAGTTTAGTATGTTCCAAGGATGCGACACGAAGATTTTCAAGAAAATCCCCCCCAAACTAACGTTTACATGAGAAAGCTTTTGAAATTGTTTTTTTTTCTCAGAAATGGTTCTAATGACTTTGATTAAAATGCCGTATGCTAAAAATACTTACACCAAAAATGAAATGTGTATCTTGCATTTCTAGGAATAGCTTCTGAAGATTTTTTTCATTTTTGACGAAATTTGCTTAACTGGTAAACCGTAAGAGATAGACTAAACTTACTACATAAAAATATTGATCCCATTAATACACACAATTTATGTCATATACATTTTTGTAGAGTTGACCGATTCTGATATATTCCTCGTTATGGTTTCTATTTTAAACTACGTAGATTTTCCGTTTCATCTCTGTTTTATTTTACTCTGGCCGTGCTCTTGAACTTATGATGCTCACATAGCGACCAGGCTTTAAAAGAGTTGACTATCACTTTAGCCTGTACCTTGGTTCCTTCTGCTTAGATGGAAGCAAATAATAAGAGAAGTTCTGCTAATGTTTATCTCGACTAGCATGTTATAGATATAAGAATATTTTATAAGAATAGTTCATTGCAGAACATGTAGAGAGAGTCATGGTGTGATACACATAAGATTTTTTGAATTTGTTTCAGCATAACGTTTGATCCTATGAAATTACTTCTTAATGTTTTGGCACTTCTGCAAAGTAGTATATAAAGATTTCTAATACTTGAATAGGATATGATATAATTTTATAAACCTTTTAGGTAATAGACTAGAAAGTTGGTCTTTGATCCTGTGTCTCTTTTTTAATAATACCCCATGAGGTTTTCGACTATTGTAAATTTAAATATAAACATTGTCAGTATTTTGAAATTGTTATGACTTTATTATATATTTTTTGTATCTTTGTGAGTACGCCTTAAAATATTTTGATACTTTCGTTTCTCTTAGTCGTTTATTTGGGAAACAATCTAGAGACTTTTTTACACTAACAAGCCTGTTTTAGAAATATTTTACTAAATAAAGATATTTTGTCTTCATTATGAAAGAAATAGTTTAAGTGGTAGTTTAATGATGTAACCAACGTATATTAATTATATAATTATAAATGGATAATATATTTCCCATTTTGCTTAGTATGTGTGTTATCTTTAGTGGAAATGTCCTCTGCAACAACAAGCCTTCTTAACCTTGAAGAGTAAACTTCCTCAACAGCAACTACTTACAGTTGCTGAGTCATTCTCCATGCCCTTACCTTGTTGCTGATCTTCAAGGGAAGCATCCAATTTTATTAGTTTTTGTATTTTAGATCTGAGGTTTTGCTTATTCTTCATAGCTTTCAATTTCTTGTTAAGCTTTTCCCGTATTGCAGATTTGTTGTTATGTTCTCTATCTTCATTTTACTTCTCAAAACAGCTTTTCTTTTGATGTAATTAATATGCATTATATGAATATGTAAACTCTATATCGTAAATATCAAGAATTTATGAGAGTTTAACCAAGGCCTCCTGTAATCCTGTCTAGATTACTGCGCAAGTTTTTATTTAGAATGCGGAGGGAACTTTAACTAGGATTGATTAAATTTCCCCTTCGAGCCATCCATGCAACGTAGATAGCAGTAAACATTATTAGTTTACAGAAAGTTAACTCACCATATGTTTATAGCAGTCTGGAATTAAAGTTTTTTAAAAAGAGAAAAATACTAGAATTTTACAACATGCTTAAAGTAAATGTTGGTCTGTACGAAAAAGTTAATAATAGTAGTTATAATATAAAAAAATCTGATGTGTTCCATTCACATGGCTTTCTCTACATCTCTGCAACAAATTGTTGTTAAAAAGCTTATGCTTGTATTTACTTCATGCTAATCGAGAAAAAATTAGCAGAAATAGTCTTACTTCTTGCTTCCTTGTAAGTAGAAGCGAAATAAGGGAGTACCATAAGTTAAAGTGATAGTCAAAACCTGGTTGCTATGTGCCTGAAGTTCCTTTGTATAGACGCGAGTTGACAAATTCCTATATGAGAAAAGTATTACGTTTTTCAAAGCTGAAACCAAAAACAAGGAATATCTAAAAAACGATCAACCCCACGAAAAAATGTATTTAATATAAGTTGTGTGTTTTAATGTGTTGTACATTTTTTGTGTGATAAGTTTTTATCTATCTCTCACGGTTTAGCAATTATGCAAAATTCTGTAAAATGCATCCAAAATAAAGTAGTCTTCAGCTGCTATTCCAGGAAAATTCAAGATATACATAATATTTGTCAGGTAAATATCTTTAATATACAATATTTTAATCAAAATCGTAAGAGCCATTTTTAAGAAAAAGAAAATTTTCAAAACTTTTTCCATGTAAAGGGTATTTAGGGGTGGGCGGATTTTCTTAAAAACCTTCGTGTTGCATCCTTGGAAGATACCAAACCTAAATACGAAGTTTGGTTTCAAGGTCTTTTCGTTTTTGAGCTATGCTGCCCACAGACACACACACGGACATTTTTCAATTTTTTTTTTTTTTTGGATTCGGGGATCTCAAAAGATGTATAACTCCTAACGTTCTCATACGCAACATAAAAACCTTGACCAACTACGGTGGCTCACTCAAAATTAGTGTTCTGTCCTACCCACTCTTCAAACCATCTATTCCAGGATTTCAGCCAGTTTTTTCGAGCTTACAGCCAGATCAGAAATCTTTCCAGCGGTTCTAGCTTCTTCTCAACAAATCTATGTGCTGCTCTAAAGCTTCTAAACTGACTACACTCTCGAGAAAAATTTTATATGCCGTTATTATTTCATGGTTTACTTGAGAATTCTTGGTTTGTTTACTAGTTCCTTTTATGTGCAATATATATATATATTCAACAACAGCCGTCAGTGGTGACGAGAGCCTATTTAACAAATCGATATTACTACACATTTGTTATTCTTCCTTTTATTATTTGGTTATCTTTAAAAATACGGAGTAGGTACATGGTAGTACAATTTATGAAAATAAATTACACTATAGTAATGCTAAAACAATATATTTTGAAAATTAATGACAGTCAATACTATACAGTATTACTTTAAAGCTACGCTAGAGGGTTTAATAAGCTGAATTCTCACGATCGAAGTCTCGGGTTCGATTCCCAGTTGGGGCGGGAAATGTTTCCATAAATAATTCACTATCCCCCCACAGAGTCTGTAAGTTTGTATGTGACGTAATTGTGTGTGTTTGAAGAAAAGAAAATCTATAAAAAGCCCCAACGTTCATGAACCTACAATGAACGATTGTTTCATAAATCGAAGTCCCCGATATCAACAAAGATATTAAATGGGACAATATAAAAGAAACAATTAAAAACAACTTCAGGAATTACATATATTATGTAAAACGTAACAAGAAAGGAATATAAATTACCTGCCCACAGCACAAATAACATCAAATGAACAGTTTAAAATCAAATAAAATCAATACATTCACTTGTGGTTTATACCCGCAGATACCTTAGATTAATAAGATATATGTAAATATTTACCATTACGAATCATATACTAGCATTTCCTCATCTAGATTGCGGAATTTAAAATGTCTGTAAATTCAATTCGCAAAATTCTTTGTTTATATAGTTTGCTTGGCAGCTCCCAGCTTGGATATAAAATGATCACATAAATTGTTGAAATGATTATGGCGTAAAATTTTAATCAACCATTAGAAACCTTTACTAAATACAAAGTAAAATCACAATCAATTTATAAATCATAAATTGCTTTTTATTTTACTAGAATTTTTACAATAATATAGCTACAACTAAAAATATGCATTAGCACACTTAACATATTAATAGGCGTGTTACATACAAGTACATGAGGTGTCAACTGAGATATTAATATTCAGGGCATATTTTATTATTTCTTCTGTTGCATATGTAGCAATTGTTTTCAGTGTCAAAACATCTTCTTTTGAAGTGTGAAGCTCTAGAAAGAAATACGCTTCATATTTGAAATGCCAGAGAAGGATATGAATTTGTAAGGCAAATAATTTGGTGCACTGAACGGATTGAATTCAGCCTAGCTATGGAACCACACAAAAAAGAGTTCAGGCTGAGGTGCTTAGTGTGTTAAAACAATAAAGAGATGCTGATAACTAAAGTTAAAAAGAGTATGTAGTACCACACCTCATATATGTAATAACTAAATAACTACAGCAAAATACAAGAACATGGAGTAGTGCGAGAAAGAAATGAATGAAGGTAGAAAATAAACATATCCTACATATTATGAGGTACTATTTATTCTGAATTCTGAAACACTAGTCCATAATTGTTCTTGCTGTTATTAAATATTAAGTGCTAATCAACATTTCCTGCAAATCTTTGGTTCTGAAATCAAAATTACAAATGTATGCGAATAATTGAAGCACTTAAAATGTCATGTCATCAGTTCTATTTTGATTAAAAGCAAATTGAGATATCTGAACGTACGTTATAATGTGATAAGACTCCAAAGAACCATTGTAGCGAGTAAATTTCATGCTAAACTTAACATTCATCAGATTAATGCATAAATTATATGAAGCCTGAAAAATTAATCATCATATAGTGTTCAAATATATTAAAAAACAATAATTCAATGTTTTCTGTTTAACATGAAAAGGGTTTTAAATAGGTGGCTTTCAGTTTTCTTTCTAACAGAATAAACACGCCTTGACTTGAAAGCTACATGAAGATAACACAGTTGTCATCTTGTAAATATTACAAGCAATAATTTACTAAAAATAGATATACCTATTCAATGTAATATTTAGATATATACCTCTTTATTTTATAATTTGTACATAATAATTGCCCTCATCAAATAATGCACCATTTTTCTTATTTTTTTTCTCTCATACACATATAAGAGTAACCAGCGAGGGGTTTTGGGAACTGGAAGTCTCCTTTAAAAATAAAAAGATTAAAAATAATAATTTGAAATAGTGTAAATGTTATAATTGTAGTTCCAATTACTGCAACAGAATCTGTGAATATAAGACAAGATTTATAAAAGTTTTAAAGTCATGATTAATTAATCTTTAACATTTGATTTTATACAGATTGTTTAGAAAAATTAATCCTGGCACAAAACTCACACCTTACCATTTTTATGGTTTTGCTATTCCATACATTCCTCTTTCATTTATAGTTACAATCTTAGAGCAAGTTAATTCATATGCAAAAACTGAGGAATTTCATTTAAAGTTTTCGTGTGTAATATTTTGTATTCTATACAACAGATATTTAAAATTCCAAAAACTATATGCTATTTTAGACGGTTTGTAATTTGTAACTATTTATATATAAATTGTTGGATGTTCTTATTGATTTACCAAGTGGAGTTCTTTCTGTAAAAAATCTAAATTGTTGGATATAACATGTTTAATACCTATATTAATTATGTGTATAATTGAAAAGGCATAATCTTAAGTTATTTTAAAGTAATTTACCTGATATTATGATAGATACACATATAATAAATTTTAAAACCATTGTTGATGCATATGAATGCGTTAAGGGTAGATCTCCAGAATGGTTCTCTGTATCTAATAATGGTGTAAATGTATCGGTAATGTTATAGCACATTTGAAACCTGTGTTTGAGAACTTCATCTTAGAATGCAAACCACAGAAAAAAATCTCTTAAAATTCCTTACCGGAAAGAAGGTTTGATATTTATTCCTGAGGTATATTATGTTTATTTTATAACCATAATATTTGAAAATGTGCACAGTGAAGTAATTCTGTATTGTCATGTAAGGCATAAAAATGACACTAAATAATTTCAATTTTCATTACTGTTTTTACAATGTAGTATAGTACAACTTAAGCATTTCACTTGTACCATGCTCCACTAAAGTCCTCCTGATAACAAGAGTTTTATTTTTAACAACTTCTAAGCACTCCTAAGACCAGACCAATCTTCATAAAAGTAATTTTATGTAGAGCTTCCTTCTTAGCTGTTCACCATGTGGCATTTGCTGGAAACTAATCACTACTTCTACATCTGAAACTACTATAATACATCAATTAGTACATTAATAATAATAATAATAATAATAAATAATAATAATAATAATAATAATAACAGTAATAATAACCATAATATATTATTAAGCGTAAACACTACCATACAGACAACTAGAAAGACTGACAGAAATACTTTAGAAAGTATATCATAAATTCAATATTAGAATGCCAAAACGAGAATAAACTTTTTAAAATATTAATAATTAGAATGTAGGCATCCCTGGTTTCCAGGGTAATTGTTACCTCCACAAAGAAGAGGCAAGCATGTGAAATGGAAACAGAAGAAAAGCAATGTATAACGTGCTTATCAGAAAGGATTCTAGGTAATGCCATCTCATTATTATTATTATTATTATTATTATTATTATTATTATTATTATTATTAATAGTAGTAGTAGTAGTAGTAGTAGTAGTAGTAGTAGTAGAATGGTAGTAGTAGTAGTAGTAGTAGTAGTAGTAGTAGTAGTAGTGGTGGTAGTAGTAGTAGTTGTAATAGTAGTAGTAGTTGTAATAGTAATTGCAATAGTAGCAGTAATAGTAGTAGTAGTTGTAATAGTAGTAGTAGTTGTAATAGTAGTAGTAGTAATAGTAGTAGTAGTTGTAATAGTAGTAGTAGTTGTAATAGTAGTAGTAGTTGTAATAGTAGTAGTAGTTGTAATAGTAGTAGTAGTTGTAATAGTAATTGCAATAGTAGCAGTAATAGTAGTAGTAGTTGTAATAGTAGTAGTAGTTGTAATAGTAGTAGTAGTAGTAATAGTGTTATTGTCATTATTAGCAATAATTAGAAGTTCAGAAGCGTATTTAAGATACAGAAATTTTAACCTAAAAGGTTTATTTGTGTGTGTTGTGTGTTTCAACTACCCGTGTTTGAGAAAAATATTTAATTTGCCAGATGCTGTGTGGTAGGTACAGAACTTTGGTTAGGACAAAAAACATTATAGTTATTAAGCAGTCTTAATTTTCAGTCCAGTATTTTAAAATCATCCATATTTCTTTCAATCAGTTTACAACATAAAGGAAGGTAATGAATTTTCACTAAATCAGTGATGTAGATTAGCTTTGTTCATTTAATATACAAATTTCTGCATCTTTTGCCCTTAATAAGTATGTACAAACTTTTAAGCATTTAATGATAAATAGTTATTGTTTATTGAGCTGCATATTCAAAAGATAATGCAGCTTATAAATAATTAAAACAATATTTACATTGTTTTAACAGCAGCAAAGGTAATCTATTTTGGTGTAGATACTCTCTAATCAGCAGCAGTGCCAGCATTAAACTATATGTAATGAATATATTGCAGCTTATATTTTTAAAATAAATAAAATTTCACCTGAGCTTTAACAAGTTTAGAAATTGTCAGTAATCGTAATGTGTGAAATGGATATATACCCATGTGCATTTACTCTACAATATGTACTTGAACTGTCACTGTTGTTTCCAAATAAGTTTTAATGTGCAATTAATGTAAGATTATATTGGTAGTTAGTTGCCTTAGGACTAATCTTGATACTTCTCCCACATTTATTTAATGCTTGAAAGGTTTTTCTCGTTATTTTGCCACAGATAGTTGGCATCTTCATCATTTATCGTCATTTTTAAGATAATTCTTGGGAGTTTCTGAGTTTGGGGTACTTAAAGCTGCTAGAATTATACAAACAAAATTATATCCTAATAAAAATAACTTAGAAATTAATAGAAATAGCAAAAATAAAACGAAGCACTTCAACAATGAAATGCAATTGTGGCACATCCACAGAATAACAGAAAATAATGACGAAGAATGATGTGAATGCGCGCGGATAATTATGGGGTGTCCTCTCAGGCACATTAGTGCCTCCAAGTGTTCTCACATGGGTCAACGGAAGCCCATATGAGTCCAATTTTTATGCCGGTCCCCATGGTCGCACTCCCTAAAGTGCTTCGCTTTGGTGTTTCGTGGCGCAGGGGAGCATGGTTTCGAGTACCGCCTTGGATATGGGTGTTTGTGTGTGTGCGAGAGTGCGTGTTTGTGTGTGTGTGTGTGTGTGTGTGTGTTAGAAGCAAATAAACAAAACGGTAATCAAGTAGAAAAACAAGGATATGCTGGGAAAATGGAAGAAAAACAGAAAAAAGAAAACAGCGCTGGAGTCCCGACAAGACTAGGAAACTGTACCTTTATTTTAAAAAAAATCGGTCAATGAAGTTGACGGGATGGCAAAATGGACTTATTGCTTGCTTCCTTGTAAGGAGAAGGGAAATCTGTAAGTAGAAACACTACGCTAAAACGATTGTCAGATCTTTAAAAAGTTGTTGTGGTTGAAATCCATTTTTTTTTTTTTTACATTGAGAAATAGTTGACAAATACTCATACGAGAAAAGTTTTAAGTATTTTAAATCTGAAGCCAATAACAAGGTATATCTCCACTCCATCAAAAATGTATGTGACATAAATGTAACGAGATCTACATGTTGTACAGTAAGCTTTTTCCTGCCTCTTACGGATTACCAGTTATCAAAAGTAGTCCAGAATGAAGAAGTCTTCAGATGCTACTCCCAGGATACTCGAGATATTTATTTGCGATGTAAATATCTTAAATATGCTGTATTTTAATAAAAATAGTTAGAGCCATTTTTGAGAAATCCAAATGTTAGGCTCATTTTCCATGTAAAGGACAGTTTGGGGTTGGGGAGGGGAGGAGATTTTCCTAAAATATTCGTGTCCATCTTCAAATAGCAAGTTCGATATTTTATCGATTTTTCGTTCTTGAATTGTCGTGTTTAGAGACATATACCTAAACAAGGACCTTTTTCTAAAACTCCTTTTTTTTTATACAGGGGACCCTAAAACGTTTTTCTTTTTTTCGGTTAAATCTCGGTATCAAATTTTTAGATAAAATACAATATCTTCTCTGCCTACGTACCGAGTACTATATAAAGTAAAAATCGGATGTATTCCATTCACATAACTTTGTCTAGCTGTTCCATATACAATCTATTCTTACAAAAGATCATTCTTTTTCTACATCATTCTGATCGAGATAAACATTAGCAGAATTGGTCCATTTACTTACTTCCTGTAAGTAGGAGGGAAATAAGGCAATACACAGGGCTAAAGCTATGGTCAAGTCTTTTAAAAGATTATCGCTATGTGAAACAATTGAAGTTCTGTTCTCTTTGCATGGTTAGCAGTAAAACAAGAGCAAAGTTATTTATGCAGTTTAAAATTGAAACCAATAACAAGGAATATCTCGGAAAAACTTTACTAAAATGTATAATACAAAGAGTGTTTTAACGAGCTTTACATTTTTGTGTAGTAAGTTTTTGTCTCTCTCTTATGGTTTACCAGTAATGCAAAATGCATCTAATATCATTCAGAATAAAGAGGTATTTAGAGCATCTAAAGACTTTTTCTAGAAAATTTAAGGTATAACTTTTATTTGTGGTGTAAATGTCTGTAGTATACAGTATTTAATTAAAATCGTTAGAGCCATTCTTGAGAAAAATAAACTTTTCAAAGATTTTTCCATGTAAAGGGTAAAGGGGGGATTTTCTTGGTGTCGCATCTTTGGAAGGTACTAAAAAAAATACCAAGTTTGGTATTTAGCAGTATTTTCGCTTTTCATTTTTGAGCTATGCTGTCCGCAGATACAGACATGGACCTTTTTCTAAAAATACTTTTTTTGTCTTAGGGGACTTCAAAACATATATTTCTGGTGAAATCTCGACAGAAAATTTTGGATGGAATACAGTATCTTCTCAAAATATTAGGTAACTTGTATGTCCATACGTGCTAGAGAAAGTGAAACGATCAAATACCGTGGCCAGAATAGTCATTCGACTCTGATCTATAGTCGATTAAAACTCCCAACCAAAAGTTGATATTTATTGCAAGGCTAATTTTTGTCTTCCAGTACGTTAATACCCAGGTCGTGAGGACCGCATTAACCGGCCGGGAGGGGCTCGAGGCGCTGACCACGTCTCACCCTCCAATACTGCACCCCATCCATGACGTCTGTAGTGGACCGAGATGGGGGACGCAGCGGCCGGGCGGTAAGCCAAGGTTCCCCGTGAGCTGTCGTGCCATGGAGTTATGTTAGTACGTTAATACATATAAATAGATGCTGCAATCATGTAACGGCAAAGAACACAAGTAATTTATTTGAAATGGAGTTGTGTCTCTGTCCCTCATTCAATAGGTCCAAGTTCGAGTCTTTGTAAATATGAATTATCCTGATAGCGTTGTTTTGGGGTTTTCCTTAACCTGAGAAAATGAATCACCGAAAGTCTAGGCCGGACGCATTTGAGCATCATTTTAACATTTGTTCATTCACGTCCGACATGACCTATTAGGTTAAAGGACGTTTAACTTCAAGCAGAAAACAAATAAATAATGGTGTTATTCCTTCAAGCTTTCCACACAAACATGTGCACGCACATGCTCATCAATCTAACACCGTGCTTAGCCTTATGCTAACGAAAGCTCATCGACATGGAAAGCAGAATATTTAGTTGAATTTTCCATGGCATTGACTTTTGAAGATTGATTAAACATGTAAATTTATTTTGTTTATTAGTAATGTTTATTTTACTGGATATAGCACCACAGGCGCTCGACATTCATGAAGCCGGTGCATGAAATTAAATGATAATTGGAAAGAAAATGGTCTAGGGTACCGCTAATCTTACAAAAAACAAGCATTTAAATGCATTCTAACAATGTGTTCCTATACATGAAAGTTTTCCCTCTACACCATACTTCATTGTGGAAGAAAAATATGAAACCAAAGTTTCAGAGATGAAGTATCCAACAAACTTTTCCTTTAAGCAAAGCACAACTTCATGAAGAAACTTCGGCTCAGGAATTCTAGTACCTCTGTTAACGTATGAAATAAAAAGCATTTCACCTATGCTTATACTCTTTTTATATGTGATGCAAACATGTATTTCTCGCGTTATTTAAAAGTATTTTACAATTTGCATTGCCTGTTAAATCTTAGGTGATTCATGAATTCAAGAAAAGCGATTACACTTATGAATTAAAATAAAACGATTTGCACAATTTTGAAGTAATTAAAACGATAGTTTCTTGCTGATGTGATTCTGTTCTTCGTTTGCAGAAAAGTATTTTAAAAAAACATTATAATTAAATACCGATGTGTGTTTTCATCCAATTTGTGGCATTTTGCAGCTGAGAATTGTGTGTGTGTGTATATATATGTATACATACCTATATATATACACACATATACAAAAGGCAGAGCGAGTTGGTTCCCCGGTAAAGTGCGAGGTTCGTATTCCAGGAGTCTCAGTTCTATACCCGTCAACTCCTCCTTAGTCCAGATTTTTCGTGGTTTTTCCTGATCAGTAGGCGGATACTGAGTTTTTTTTTTTTTTTTTGTTTTTTTTTTCCTTCAGTTCTCTTTCGGTTCCCCATTATGTTGCCTTCTTATGTTTCAGATATGTTTCCAGGTATCGTGGTATATGGCAGAGCCGGACATTTACGTAGATGCTTACTCCAAAAAGTAATCCCCGTGGACACTAGAGGGACATCTAGTTGTATGCGTTATTCATCGCCCTCTGAACAGCTCCACTGGAACGGATCTTCAGTCCAGGGTCTGCTAGACTTCCACATGTCTATGTTATCTGTTTGCCTGCGGCTTGCAGACTTTTATGGTTTCTTTACTACATTACTCCCTCCGATGAGTGGAAACCGTAACAGGTCTCGCGTAGGTCGCAGTGCGTGACTTGTTTCCCTCCGTATACCCTAGACACACCTTCAAAATCATTTCATCGTTGCAGTCTTGTTGTGATTGTAGTATTTGCGTCTTAAGATTTATTTACAACTTACTACAGGAATCTTAAAACATTTTTAAAACAATTTGTTTCGCATTATCTGTATATTTTATACAATTCAAGTGTTTGATGCTGCACTCTACTAGAGCAAAGCAAATTACTCCGAGTTAACGAAATCTCATTTACATGTATCGCTCTGTTCACGAGAAGTTCCGAAACTAAGTATAATTTGTTTGTTGTACTCAGGCAACAATATATAATTATCTGAAGAGATATGATTTGGGTTTATTTTGAGCCTAAGTAATTTTAGGATTTGCTATAGTTTGCTGGTATTTGCTACGAACGATTTATGAGGATATTAATTTACATAAATATTAATATAGTCCATATTTAATGAAATGAAGACAATATTCCATTTACTAACAGTTTTTCTTCATTATAATCTCAGTGGACGTATACTTAGAATGAATATTATCTTCACTTTTTTTTCTAAACATTACATATTTTGTTTTTTTAACATAGCCGAAGCATGTGACACAAATAAATTGCATTTTGAACTAGATACTGAAACAAATGTCTTTATTAACTCAAAATTTGTTTACAAACAAAGTCTTTAATTCAATGCCGCACCACTGCGAGCCAACACTCCAGACACCCACGACTCAGTACAATTCACAGCACACACGACTTGAAAATTTTCCTCCTTTTTTATTTAGAAAATAACGTCAGAGAACTTTCTGAAAGCTTGTCGAAGATACTGGATGCTTCTAGACGAATCTCGAATGTATCAGATGAGTCACGTTCCGAAATCTCCTGTTTCTGTCACACCATACTTTCTTGTTTACGCATTCCAAGGTCTCAAACTGCGATGACTGATATACCAAGACGAACTTGAGAACCACTGCGGGAGACGGGACTGTCAAAATACCTTAAATAAATAACAAACACAAGATAATAACTATACTAATATTAATTACAGTCCTTTTGAAACAGCATCTTAACAACTCATTTACTTACTATTTATCAAATTAAAATATTGCAAACATCATTAGCACCAGCTAGTGCTTGTACAAGTTAAAATTGCTATAGTTTCTCAAAGTAAAATGCAAATTTTATAGTTTTGGAAAAAATGATTTCTGTATTAGTAATTATTAATGTTGTGTATATTATTCGTATATAATAGAAAAGAGTAATTAAAGATGATATGATAAGAATAGTAGATGTAAAAATTATTAGATTTTGAGTTATAAATTGAATTGCAATCCTAAACAAGACATATTAAAATATCATATGATTTATATGAAACAACTATTTTGATGTAAACAAATGTCTGTGTACTAATTCACTATGGATTAGTACGGAGGTGTTTCAAAATAATTGGTGTTGCTTACGCAAACTGGAGCTCCCATCGTGTACTGGTATTTGTTACATATCATCAAACAAAGTTGTTATTGATTCATAGGTTATTTGTATTTGGCAGGCACTTCAGTTCCTTCGACATTTTTTCGCTAAAATGGAAACAATTTAGACATTCAGTGATTCGTTTATTGCTTTTGGATGGGAAAACATGCACCCTCAAAGACAACACTTAGATATTAGTTCAGTGACTGTAAACGTGGCCGAATATTCGTTTTCTATAAGGAGCGGCCAGGATGTCCGGCATATGTAGTTATCAAAGAAATCGTTGAACAAGTCCACGATATGAATCTCGCTAATCTCGAACAAAATTTCGCGAAAGAGTAGAGGCCATAGGTGTCTCGACGGGAACGGCAATTCATATTTTAGATCATAAGTTGGAGAGGGGAAAAGTTGTCGCCCCGATGGGTACCGCGATTGCCCATTGTAGATGACAACTGGGTGCGACTTTCAACTTTAAAGCTCTATTTGGAGCTATTTAAGCGAAATCCGAAGACTTTTTGCGCCGGATTGTCACGATCGATGAGATCTGGATTCATCATTATATTCCGGTATCCCAGCAACAATCAAAACAATGTGTTGCTTTCGGTGAATCTACTCAAAGAAGACAAAGACAATTTCATTGGCCGGAAAAGTGATAGCGACGATTTTTTAGGATACGAGGGTTTTCATACTGATTGATTTCTTAGAAAAAGGCTCAATTCGACAAGAGGTTAAACGAGGAATAGGCCCATTTGATGAAGAAAAAAATGTTGTTTCACCCCGATAAGCCCTTAGCATATTTACTTAGTGTCATCGGCGCCAAACTTCATGAATTGCATTATGAATTGCTGCCGCGTCCGCTCCCACATTCACCGACCTGGCTTCCTGTGATTTCTTCTTGTTACCCAACATGAAGAAATGCCTTGCAGGAACAAAATTTAGACCAAATAGTTTGGTGTATCATATCTGCATAGAAAGTTTTAATTAGCATGTAATGAAGAAACTGTTTCCGAGGTTTCACTCTAATAACTTAAAAATGTCATAGGTTTAAAATATTACAACCAAGTAAAACAGAAAATATTCTTATAAAACCGGCCTGAAATTTTGCCTATGCATACTTTATTAAATTTCCTTTCCACTTAAAATGCCGGAATAAGTTCGAAAATAGGATACAGCTAATTGTCCGAAAATATTAGTGGACATTTTGAAAAAAATAAGAAAATATCAGAAAAAACTCAAATAAGCAAACACGCCCTCCGCTCACGGTTATTTTGGTAGGGCCCAGTATTCTGGACAGAGCACTGAGCGTAGACTCTTGTGGCCTTTTGCCATTACAAGATCCCAGAGTGGGAGGGATGAGGAGAGACTCCCATAGGACGATCATATCCTGAAGACGACGGGTGCAAGCATAGATGCCACCCCCATTGGTTATAGTTGGAACGCTTCCGACTCTGTCTTAGGCTCTGCTCACGAGGCCCTGACCCTCCCACCGTACCCCCAAAGTGTTGCCGACGATAACAACAGGATAACCATTTACAATGCTCAAATCACCATCCAGTCGCAACCCGCCGAGCACTGGCTCCTGCTCCTACAACCCTGAAAGCGGTGATGAAACGATAGGAACAGGAAATAGTGGACCAGAAAATTCGAGGGTTCTAATGAACTTACCCAGCATTCACCCGACAGAAAAAATTCATAAGTCGGTAGGCCGGCTGCGGGGAATCGAATCCATGGCCTTTTGAATGCGTGCTCAGGCAAAACCATCGTGCTCGGTTTACAGTTATACGTATTTTTAAAAAAAGGTCAGTGTGTGTCTCTGGACAGCATCGCTCAAAAATTAAACTTAGCATTTATGTTCAGTACTTTCCAAGGATACGACACGAAGATTTTCAAGAAAATCCCCCACCCAACTACCCTTTACATGGAGCATTTTTCGAAAATGTTGATCTTCTCAAAACAGGCTCTAACGATTTTGATTCTAACACCGTATATTAAAGATATTTACTTCATAAATAAAATGTATATTCTGAATTTTCTGGAGCTAGTCTCTGAAGAACTTCATTCTGATTGAGTTTTGCAGAATTTTGAATAACGGTCAAACCTTAAGAGATAGGCAGAAACTCAGTGTACAAAACTGTAGATCATGTCAAAACACATAATTTATGTCATAAACGTTTTCCTTGTAGAGTTGGTCGTTTTCGAGATATTCATTGTTATTGGTTTCAATTTTAAAGTAATTAATTTTTCTCAAATGGAACCATGCAAATCGAAGCGAACCTCAGTTGGGTCACAGAGCGACCAAGTTTTAAACGATTTGACTGTCGCTTTAGTCTAATGTACTTCCTTATTTCTATTCAACTTACAAGGAAGCAAATAATAAGATTAATTCTGATAATGTTTATCTAGATCAGCATAACGTAAATAAAAGAATAATCTTTTGTAACAAATATTTGTTTACGGAACAGCTGAGAAAGTTCTGTGAACGGAAACCATTAGTTTTTTTTTTATCTTTTTTAGATAATTTTCATCGATAAATACCATGAAGCCAATTAGGAAATATTTGCGAAAAATTAAAAAACAAAAAAACAAAAAATAAATGTTATGTGTTCCATTCACACCACTTTCTCTTCCTCTCTGCTACAAATTATTGTTAAAAAGCTTATTCTTCCATTTACTTCATTCTAATCGAGAAAAATTAGCAGAAATCGTCTTATTACTTGCTTTCATGTAAGTAGAAGGGAAATAATGGAGTACCATAGGCTAAAGTGATAGTAGAAAGCTAGTTGCTATGGGATTGAAATTCCTTTGTTGTATAGACAGGAGTTGACAAATTCCCATATGAGAAAAGTATAAGTATTTTAAAGCTGAAAACAATATCTGAAACAAAAATTATCAACTCCACGAAAAAAAAAATGTATGCAACATAAATTGTTTGTTTTAACGAAATCTACATTTTCTATTAAGTAAGTTTTTGTCTAACTCTTACGATATACCAAAAATGAAAAATTCCGCTCAATTCATCCAGAATAAAGATATCTTCAGAAGCTATTCCCAGAAAATTCAAGATAATCATTTTGTTTGTCATGTACATATCTTTAATATAACACATTTTAATGAAAATCGTTACAGCCTTTTTTGAGAAAATCAAAATTTCCGAAAACTTTTCCATGTAAAGGGTAGTTGGGGGTGGGGGGATTTTCTTGAAAATCTTCGCGTCGTATCCTTTGAAGATACTGAACTAAAATACCAAGTTCGATACTTTACCGACTTTTCAGTGTTTGTTATCGTATTCACAGACACGCGGGCATACGGATACACACACGGACCTTTCTCTAAAATGCTTTTTGGCTACAGGGGAACCTAAAACGTCTATTTTCAGTGAAATCTCGGTATTGAATTTTTGGGTGCAATACAATACCTCCTCTATACACTATGTACATAGTACGTGTTGAGAAAGTAAAAAAGTAGTATCATTATGACTTGTAATTAAAACACGATAAATTAGTAGGAATAAAACAAACTATGAAGGAAAGTGAAGCATACAGAGTTGAACAACACGTAAACAGTCCGGTCATGTGCCTAATGTGGTGGAAGCCGCTTGCCCTGGGGATCTGTGTTTGCAGAATGGATTCTGATGAATGAGAGCGGGTGGTGATAAAACCAAGTTGTGGCTTATCGCGAGTTCGCGGAAGAGAAGGAAGTGAGTGAGCGTGGGCTGGTTCAATTCCAGGAACTGCTCTCACTGTCGCCAAGCGGTCTGCGTATCTACCCATCCAAACCAAGGGAAATGACGCTGAAAATTACAGAACATTTTAGGAAAGTACACACATTAATGACGATAGCAATTTTACTGTTTTTGCCCTTATTAGTACTTATAAGTAATTGTTTTCCTTATTGAATAATATAATGTGATTTACAGCAGATATGTTAGATCTATTTTATCAAGGATGTATTGTACTATTCCAAACAAGCAACGCTAACAAAAGTATAGAGTAACTAGATTTGAAGAATTTAATTTTTCAGAGCGTACATAAGAAATAGAAAAAAAAATATGTGTTACACTCACATGACTTTCTCTAACTGCTCTGCGAACTTCTTACAAAAGATTATTCTACTTTCCACACATCGCTAATCGAGATAAACATTAGCAGAATGTTCTTATTACTTAGTTCTTTATAAGTAGAAGGGAACTAAAGGAATGCGCTATACTAAAGTGATAGTCAAATGTTTCCGAAGCTGCAGCTATGCGATAGTAAATGCAAATAGCATCTTTGCTTGACCAGGAGTAGAACAAAATTAAAACGGAAACTTCCTGTCTAAGAAAAGTATAAATAATTTACAATTGAAACCAATAACAAGGAATGCTCACCTGGGTAGTGTGGTGGTAGCGTGTCTGCCTCACATTCAATAGGTGGCGAGTTCAAACTCGCTTAGGGTGAGTTACCCGGATAAGGTTTTTTTCGGGGTTTTCCCTTATCTTGAGAAGACGAATACGAGTAATTTTAAGCTCCATGGACCCCGAGATCATCTGGGCATCATTTCACCAATTTCATTCATCGTCCTAAATGACCAACCTGGTTAAAGGAAATTAAGCCATAAAAAAATAACAAGGAATATCTCGGAAACGGTTACCACCAGAACAAAAACTTACATGACATAAATTGTGTGTTGACGACATGTACATTTTCTGTGTAGTACGTTTTTATCTAAGCAAAATTCATCCGGAATAAAGATGTCTTCAAAGGTTATTCCCAGAAAATGTAAGATATACATTTTATTTGGGATGTAAATGTCGTTAACATACAGGCTTTTAATCAAAATCGTCACAGACATTTTTAAGTAATCAAAATTTTCGAAAATGTTTCCATATAAAAAGTAGTTTTTGGTGGGGTAATTTTCTTGAACATTTTCTGTGTCGCACCCTTGGAAGATATCAAATTTTGTATTTAACGGTCTTTTCGTTTTTGAGCTATGCTGTTCACACACACACACACGGACTTTTGTCTAAAAGTGATTTTTTTTTTTGTTTTTACCCAGGGGACCCCAAACCATGTATTTCCGGTGAAATCTCGACATCGAATTTTTGAGTGGAATACAATACGTCCTCTATCCCTATGTACATTGTGCATACGGGGCTAGAGAAAGTAAAAATCTGACATGTGCCATTCACATGACTTTCTCCATCTGTCGTCCTCCTGGCGTAGTGATTACCTTGCTAACTTCTTATACCAAAGGTCGCGGTTTCAAACCCGGCATAAAAATCCTTAACATGGCTTCCTTCGGAAGGGAAGTAAAGCCCGTTGGTTCCGTGTCGTAGATTGACGGCACATGAGATAAATAAAGAGGCTTTTGAACAAAATTAAGTGGTCTTTCACGCCCAGTATAGTATAGGACGCTGAGAGCCCAGTATTTAAAGAACGGCCATAAATAAAGCCCCATTAACTTTTTTTCTCTATCTGTCCCGTAAACTATTCTTACAAAGGAGTATTATTTTATCTACACCATGCTAATCCAGAAATGCAGTATAATTTATCTCATTGCTTGCTTCCTTCTTATCAGAAGGGGAATAAGGGAATACACTAAGCTTTAGTAATAGTCAAATCTTTTCAGCTAGTCAGTATGTGAACAATTGTAGTTCGGTCCGCTTTGCATTGCCAGTAAAACATAAGTTTGAGAAAGTTCGTTGTTTAAAATTGAATCCAATAACAAGAAATATTGTGGAAACGGTAAACTCTACAACAAAAATGCATAAGGCATAAATTGTGTGTTTAGCAAGATCTACATTTTGTGTGTAGTAAGTTTTTGTCTATTTTTTACGGTTTAGCAGTAACGCAAAATTCAGCAAAATTCGTCCAGAATGAACAGGTCTCCAGAAGCTATTCCCAGAAAATTCAAGACATACATTTTATTTGTGATGTAAATACATTTAATATACGGTGTTTTAATTAAAATCCTTAGAGCCATCTTTGATAAAAACTTAATTTTCAAAAATGTTCCCATGTAATTGGTAGTTTGGGGCGGGGAAATTTCCTGAAAGTCTTAGTGAGGCCACCATGGAATATATTCAACTTAAATACAAAGTTTGGCATTTAACGGTCTTTTATTTTTTGAGCTACGCTGTCCACAGATACACACCACACACGCGCGCGCGCGCGCAAGGACATTTTTCTATTTTTTTTTTCTTTTGTGTGTCAGGGGACCTCAAACGTATATTTTCAGTAACATTGAGTTATTGGGTGGAATACAATACTTTTTGTAAGAACAGAAGGTACACAGTACATGAAGAGAAAATGAAAAGTAGATATAATTTTGAATAAAATAGTACCATATATGCTATAATAAATCAGTTCTCTGAAAGTTCATAAAAACAGCAATAAAGTTAATATAACCGCTTCAGTTTTTAGAGAGATTATAGAAAGATTTCATAATAGGTACAAGCTGCATAGTCACTGCTTGATTTGTGAACAATACAAATGATGAACCAGTGAAATATCGGAGTTTAATATTGATATTTGATTCAAAAGTATTCTTCCAAAGCAAATCGTTAATTACTGGAGTTGTAAATATCAATAATTACTAACCATCCTTAGGTACATGCTCTAATTTATTATTTAATCTGTACATCGCGGTTATATTACCACTTATAAAATTTCGATTTTCAGCCAATTACTTTAATTTCCTTAGTACTTGCTGGTTTTAGTTTCTATTATCTAGAGTAAGAACACGATCCCATCAAAACTTGTTACACGAAATGTCAGTGTAAATACACGACTTTAGGTTCCCTGAATTTTAAGAACTCATTACAATGTATTTTAATTCTACAGAGGTATATAATAATGTTTGTTGATTCCAAAACCTTGATTCCGAAGTGATACCTATGCAAGGAGTTTTACTAAATTTTAACTGAATGCAAGTTTATTACTAATATATGCTGATAGCCAAATAAAGAGCCAAAATGTTGTCCAACGTAACGTCAGCGATTCTTGAATTAACAAATGAGAATAGTATTTCCTTATATGGTTATAGATTGTGTAACTTACATAGAATCTTAACTGATTTCCTTAGAATGGGCAGTCTTATATTTACCAATTTCACTTTTAATTTGAGGAGAACTGATTTCGGTGGTTTCCCTGAAATGTGAAAAATGTAGTGTTTTTATGTTATTACATAAATTTAAAGCTAAACGGAAGGTATAAGATTTTAAATTTTCTTCTTTTGACATTCTGTAAAATTCACTCACCCATTAAGATACTTACAGGCCGCACACCACTTACAGTTAATCCAGATTAACTTTCAATTCACATTTACTCATTTTGTTGTATACATATTAGGTAAGACATGTTCATATTTTAAAGGTCGTGTTGCTATAGGATGTTTTTGATAATCCATTATCTTTGCATGATCACAAAAAACAACTTACGGTTACTGTTCAACTGATAAAAAAAAAGTATTTAGTTCAAAACCATTAAAAAGAATATTTAGAAAATGTGTAACTGCTAAAAAATGTTTAGTATACAGAAACTATATTTTAACCTTATCTGCATTTTTGTACATCAAGATATTGTCTATCTCCTATGGTGTATCTAATATACAAAGTCCTCGATCTTCATAGACTATTCCCACAAAATCCAAGACCTTGTTTCATTTAACATCCGAATATATAAAACATATATACCAATAGAAATCGCTGGAGCCATTTTTAGGAAATAAAAAATAACTTTCTTTATGTAAAGATTGGTTTTGGATTAAGGATTTTCTGAAATAGTTCTTGTCGCATTGGTTTTTATTTTCTCTGCGTAATAATGGCACATAAGTAGAGAAGGAATTGCACTTCACCAAAAAAATCGATACCGAATACACGTTTAGGGTCCCCTGTATGCAAAAAAAAAAATCATTTTTAGAAAAAGGTCCGTGTGTGTCCGTGTATCCGTGCGTCAGAGAACAGGATAAACACGAAGATTTTGCGATAAATCCCACCCCAAACCACATTTTGTATGGGAAAAAATTCTAAAATTTGATTTTCTCAAAAATGAGAACATATTATTCAGATATCTACTCTGCAACAAATTATTCTTAAAAAGCATATTCTTCTTCCTACTCGGTTCTAAACAGAGAAGCATTAATAGAAATAGTCTTATCGCTTATTTCCGTGTAGTTATAAGCGAAATAAGAGAAATGCTCTATATCTCTCAAACGATTAAAACCGCATCAGAGTAAAGCGAGGTACAGAGCTTTTCAGCAGCGTGCATCGATCTAATTCGGTTCGGCTCGGGACAATTCGCAGTGTAAAAGATTCGGGAAGGTGAGGAAAGGGTAGGACAGAGGGGACTAGTCGTCGAGTGTAAAGAAAGAGAGGGAGACAGCGATATTGCTAATAATCAAAGAGTTGCAGCTTGCTCAAATAGTTTTCATAACACACATGATAAACATTATGTCGCCAGGCAAATTTGCATGCTCAGTGTGCGAGGGAGAGGGAAATATGAAAAGAGGGGCGTGGGGGTAGCGACCTGACAACTCAGAGCACGATAATATATCTCATTCGCTGCAGAGTAGAACTCTTCCCAATTGAAAAACATAATAGTAGATTAGTTTTGCCGCCAACTTGCTATTCAGCGTGATCGCTGAGTTGGCAAACGTATTTATTGGGTAAGGATTCTAATATCTATTGTTAGTTGGAAGCAACTGCTGTTCCCGCTGTGTGATTTCATTTTAAAAAAAAATGTTTTGCTCTAATTATTTCTAGTGTGACATCAGAAATCTGCTACATTTTTCGGTGAAAATTTTGAGAGTTATTTTATCTCATACAAAATATGTTTTCAGGAAGAGGATTGAGATGAAGAAGTAAAGAAGTAGCAAGCAATCCCACTTAATAACAAATTCTTTTCATTTAATGAATTAGTGGATGACGTACATACCTTTTTTGTGGCGGGTCTTTATATATTTCCTTTTCAAATTAATATAGCTCAAAATTATATTTGTACTTACAATTATTAATTAGGTCTTACTCGGAGAAAATTATCGTATCGTAATCATGGATTTTTTATATTATTCTTTGCGTATTATTCATTTTAATTTCTCACATATCGTACCAAGTGAAATCAATAGACTATACTAAGCATTCGGAAGTCTTTACAAATGTTCTGCATCCTTGTTAGTTTTATCTGTAATCTATTACTTGCTATACAGGCCATAATATTTTAGCACATGTTACATATAATTTAAGGAATGAGGCATTGTAGGTATAACTAGCAAAATTACATAAATTATGTAGCATTTTAACATAAATAATGTTTTTTGGATTCAATTGCTATTATATAATGGTTATTTGCATTTTCATTAATTTTGATGTCGCAGATTTAAAACCTTGCGCACATCCTGTTTGTGAATCTGTGTTTCTATATTTGTGCCTACCTACGTGTTAGCTTCTTATTACGAACATTTCAATACTTTACTAGCATTTCCCAAAATCTTATCACAATCTGATGCATATAATTTACATAACATATAGGTAAGTTATCTTAATTTATTTATGCTAATGTATTTTTCTATAATTGTTGAAGTCAAATTCTATTTCATTTACATTTTTACTCTGCCCTCTTTGCTATGAAAAACAATAAATATACAATTTTTATATTTATATTTAGTTTACAAGGATAAAATACTCTGTAATAATGTGGTGACGTGAAGGACTTCAAGACACATACGGATGTTTTCTAAAAGTTTTTGCTTCAGGGGTCCTCAAAATATGTATTCTTAAATTGAAATCTCAGCGTAGATATTTTGGATGGAATGCAACATCTTCTCTATGTATTGCCGTAGACTAATAACACAATAACTTCCCCAAAGATATCAGACACACGTATTGTTTCAACAGTTTACAACACGAAGTCAAAGCGACGACTGAGACAGCTCACAGCTGATAAACGTTCCCTTAACACGTCCTGCGCAGTACCATAATACCGAGGCCACTGCCGTCTCATTCTATACGCAAATAAGGCGGTTGTATCCTGGGCATAAAAAGAAGGCACTGTATGTAATAAAGACATTTCTGCAAAGGTTCCTCTCGATTAACACGAAGTAGATAGAAGAATAAGCCTTTGTAGCAAAACTTTGTTGAAGAATTGGTGAAGAAAGTCACGTGAATGTAAATTTATTTTACATATTGGCCACGAGTTCGAAATATGAATGTAATTTGTTCACCTACATGTTTCAGAATTCATGATTAATCAGTAGGTTTTAATCTACTGTTCCGCTTTAAAAGTTAAGGTTATGGACATTCCACTCATGGAATACTAAATGGAAATTTCTCTTCCAGAAATGAGGCAAAACAAGCTTTCTTTTCTAAATTCAAGGGAAATTATTCATGATATTCACATTTAAGCTAACAAATGATAACCAAAATATTCAGAAAACCACAAACTGGATTGGAACTCGATTCTGGAAACCATGCGCTCTAATATGATACCAGGGATGGGAACCACATAGCGCGGCGTGACCCTCCCTGGTTGGTCAGGCCATCAGATGGTCACGGTCAATGCCTAAGCTGGAAAGGGCTGCGTCGTGACGTCATAGTACCTGTTGCTGTAGGGCAATGACGTCATAACGACGTCGCAACCGGCGGCTCGTTGTGCTGTTCCGCTTCAGTAACTCGACGCCTATAACCCAAGCAGCCGAGACCTAGGCCTAAGTTCCAAGGTCATGTGCGCTTCCCTTTTGTCGACGCCGCACCTGCAAAGGTTTCCAGACATGTAACGAGTTTCACTGCAAACAGCAAGTATTCCTGTCGTCTCAAAATGTTAATATTGAAGAGTTAGTAAATTAATATTAACACCTGAGTTATTAAAAGTCTGATGCGTTCTATTCACATGATTTTCTCTGCATCTCTGCCAAAAATTCTTATTAAAAATCTTACGCTTCTATTTACATAATGTTAAACGAGAAAGAATTAGCAGAAATGGTCTCATTACTTACTTCCATGAAAGTAGAAGCGAAATAAGGGAGTAGCATTGGTTAAAGTTATAGTCAAAAACTGGTTGCTATATGACTCACGTTACTTTGCTTGTATGGGTAGGAGTGGAGAAATCCTGCATGAAAAAGTATACGTTTTTTAAAATCGAAACAAATAACAAGGAATATATAAAAAACAATCCAATCCACAAAATAATGTATATAACAAATAACGAGTGTTTTAACGAGCTCTACATTCCCTGTTACGTAAGCTTTTGTCTATCTCTTACGGTTTAGCAGTTATGCAAAATTCCATAATATTCATCCAGAATAAAGTAGTCTTCAGGACCTATTCCAAGAAAATTCAAGAAAATTCGAAAATTTTTACATGTAAAGGGAGTAGGGGGTGGAGGATTTTCTTGAAAATCTTCTTATTGTATCGTTGGAAGATGCCAAACTTAAATACCAAGTTTGGTATTTAACGGTCCTTTCGTTTTTGAGCTACGCTGTCCACAGACTCACACAGACAGACACACGCACACATGCAGACCTTTTTCCAAAATTGTTTTTTTTTTTTTTACTCAGGGGGACCTAAAACATGTATTTCCGGTGAAATCTCGGTATCGAAGTTTTGGGTGCTTTACAATACCTTCTCGATACACTATGTACATAGTACGAATAGAGAAAGTAAAAAGTTAATCTTGTGTCTACTTCATGTTAATTGAAATTCAGATTAGCAAAAATGCTTTCTTGTAAGCAAAAGGGAATACACTAGGTTAAAACGATAGTCAAATATTTTAAAAGTTGGTTGCCATGTGTATGAAATAATTTCTTTGGAATGTTAGGAGTTTAAACATCGTGTAAGAAAAGTTTAAGTATTTTAAAACTGAAACAAATAATCAGAAATATCTCAAAAATGGTCTACTCCACAAAATAAAGTATATGACATAAATTGTGTGTTTCAACGAGATCTACATATTTTGTGCAGTAAGGGTTTGTCTATCTTTTACGGGTTACCATTTAGGCAAAATACAACAAAATTCATCTAAAATAAAGAGGCTATTTCCAGAAAATTCAAGATATACATTTTATTTGTCGTGTAAATATCTTTAATATACGATATTTTAATCAAAATAGTTAAGCCGTTTTTGAGGAAATAAAAATGTTTGAAATTTTTTCCCTGTAAAGGGTAGTTGGAGGTGGAGGGATTTTCTTCAAAATCTTCGTGTCGCAATCCTTGAAAATATTAAACTTCTATACCAAGTTTAGTATTTAACCGACTTTTCGTTTTTGAGTTACCGTGTTCACAGACACACTGACACAAATACACACACACACACACACACACACACATGGACCTTTTCCTAAAAAACACTTTTTTGGATACAGGGGATCCTAAAACGTTTATTTCCGGGGAAATCTCTATCTAATTTTTGGGTGGAATGCAATACCTTCTCTATACACTATGTACATAGTACGTGTAGGGAAAGTAAAAATCGATCACTAAATCTATGTTTTTCAACCGTGAAAGACGGTTACAGAAAAAGAAATAGTGTAATCTATTCAAGAACACATATTACGATTTAACTGGAAATTTACTTTTTAAGATTCCCTGAACTTCCCCACAAAGTAAAAATTGTTGACAAAGAAACAAAGCGTGTGAGTATGGAGCGCTTGTTAAAACTGTCGGATAAATATTTAATATATCTGCAGCACTTTTCAACGATGCAAAGTGAAGATTGTCATCAAATTCCTTCCTACAAAATAACGCTTTCAATTTTCTCAGTTCTACTCATAAAAACAAAGATTCTTCTTATTCTCTATATCTCCCTACCTTTCTCTCTTTTCTCTTCATTTCTTATCTTCCCTCTCATTCACTCTGACATACCCTTCAATCCCTACTTTCTCTCACTCTCCATCACTTATTCCTCTTTGTACAGGATTAGTCTGCATGATGTTTTGAATATTATTTTTTCTGAGCTGAAAATAAGAAAAAAATGTATGATGTGTTACATTCACAGAACTTTCTCTAGCTGTACCACAAACAAAGTTATCTTACAAAATAGTAATGATTCATGCTAGTCTAGTTACTTGTTCTATAGTTAATAGAAGAGAAATAAGGGAACACACTAGGCTAAACCGATAATCAAATCTTTTAAACGCCGGTCGGTAAATGAAACAATTGAAATTCAATTCTCTTTGCTTGCTAGGAGTAAACATAATAGAGACGAAAAGAAAGGTGAATTTCCGTTTGCGAAAAGTTTAAATACCTTAAAATGGAAACCAATAACTGGAATATGTCGAAAACGGTTAACTTAATAAAAAGTTGAATATGACATAGATCGTGTTTATGTTTTAATGAGATCTACAGTTTTTGTGTGGCAAGGTTTTGTCATCTCTTATGGTTTACCAGTTAAACAAAAGTTATACAAAAGTCATGCAGAATGCAGATGTCTCAGAGGCTATCCCATAAAATTAAGATACACATTTCATTTGTCGTGAAAGCGTGTAATATGGCATTTTATTAAAAATCGTAAGAGCAATTTTTGAGAAAATCAAAAAATTTTAAAATGTTCCTTATAAAAGGTAGTTGGGGTGGCGGAATTGTTTTGAAAAAATTTTTGACGCATTTTTGGAAAATACTGAACTTAAACACAAAGTTTGGTATGCAAGCGACTTTTCGTTTTTGAGTTATGCTGCCCACAGACACACATACACGCACATAGACACCATATGGACATGTTTTAATTCTTAAAAAGTCTTTACCCTCTCTAGTCCATATGTACAATGTATTCCACCTAAAAATTCGATGCGACATTTCACCGAAAATATATGTTTTGAGGTCCCCTGAGTCCGAAAGAGCAATTTTAGAAAAAGGCCCATATGTGAGGCTGTCTATTTGTGTGTCCGGCGCAGGCGATGGATTTTTTCGGGTGCCTCCTTCGGAAGGGAAGTAATGCCGTTGGTCCCGTGTCGTAGAATTACGGCACGTAAAAGATCCTCAAACCTAATAAGAGGCCTCTGAGTAAAATTAAGCGGTCTTTCACGCCCAATATAGAATGGGACGCTAAGAACCACAGTAGTTAAAGAGTGTTCATAAATAGCACGCCATTTCATTTTGTGTGTGTGTGTGTGTGAACAGAATATCTCAAAAAAGAAAAGTCGGTTAAATACCAAATTTGGTATTTTAGTTCAGTATCTTACTAGGATGTGACACGACATTAAAAAAAAGTCCTCCAACTACCCTTTACATGGAAATTTTTTTCGAAAATTTGATTTTCTGAAAAATGGCTCAAACGATTTTGATTAAAATACGTATACTAAAAATATTGAGATTCACAAATAAAATATGTTTTCAATTTTCTGAGAATAACTTCTGAAGACTTTGTTATTCTGATTGAGTTTTGCCGAATTTTGCACAACAGTTGAACCGTAAGAGATAGACAGAGATGTATAGTCGCATTATACAAAAACATATCGTAAAACACATAATTTATGTTATATATGTTTTTACTTTTTCTTACTATCAACATAGTCTATAGAGAAGGTATTGTATTACACCAAAAAATTCGACCCCAAGATTTAACGGAAATTAATGTTTTTAGACTATATAAAGTGTGAGTAAGTGCTAGAGAAAGTAATAAAGCATATGTAGATAGTTTAACAAAGCACCAATTTGTGCCGTTTTTTCATTTTAATGGGAGACGTAATGTTTTCATTGGTAATTGGTGCAACATGTTGCACAAGTATTTATGCCTATGAAAAATAATCTGTGTTCCATTCAAAAGATTTTCTCTACCTGGTCTGCAAACAGAATATTCATACAAAAGAGTATTGTTTTGCACTGTCAACGGTAAATAAAAGAGAATGAAACGAAAGGTAGCTCCGTTTGAGAAAAGTTACATAGTTTAAAATCGAAACCAAATATAAAGATTATGTCGGAAACGTTCAACTCTACAACAAAAATGTTTATGACAAATTATGTGTTTTAACGAGATTTTCATTTCTTGTGCAGTAAGTTTTTGTCTATTTCTTACGGTTTACCAGTTATGCAAAATTCAGCAAAGTTCACCCAAAATGAGCAGATCTTCAGAAGCTATTCCCAGAAAACCCATAAATTGTATTTATGATGTAAATATCTTTCATGCACGGTATTTTAATCAAGATAGAAAATTAAACTTTTCAAAACATTTTCCATATAAAGGGTAATTTGGGGTAGGGGGAGTTCTTTTAAACTCTTAGTATCACCTCCTTGAGTTTGTTGTCCACACACACGCGCGCACGCATGACCCTTTTTCTAAAAATGCTTTCCTCAAAAGATTTCCCGGCGAAATCTCGATATCTAATACAATACCTCCTCTACACTATGTGCTCAGTACAAGTAGAGAAAACAAAATGTTACTCGTATCTTAATGAATTAAAATTGTCAGGAACATTTTACTTATATACTTCTATTTTGTAATTTTTAAAATAACTCACTAGTAAATAATAAGTTTCAATATGATCTCGTAGTTTATTACAATTCTTATTTAAAGTAGAGTAATTAGAATACCATATAGTCTATTTTCTAAAGGGAACATAAGACATTTATACACAAAGAATCGTTGAAATCGAGTAAAAATTATAACACGCACTTATACTTACACATGCAAATACGTTTTGCCAACTTATGTGCCAAATATATCATTATAAATTACGAAGAAAATTCATTCATTATAAATGCACGTATTTCAGTTACATTACTGATGTTTAAAATAGCTTATACTGGTGTATAAGTTGTTTTTTATAACCAGGCTTAAGAATTTCTTAAGCAGTTGTCTTTGATCTGTCTTCACTCAAACCAATCAATTTGTCAGTAAACTACCAGAGTGACAAAGGGTCACTGTCTGTATGTAAAAACGTCGGTGAGTGCTATCTGAACACACTAACGAAGTGTTCCAGGAATTGGGAAGATTTGTTACCTACGACGTCCCTGCCTAAAGTCCAGTAACATTTCACTCTCATTTCCCGCTGTGCTGGCCTTAATGCTACAGAAATGTTTGCGATAGCTTTGTCCACTTAATAGACATAACAAACTGCCATTTAGAGCTTTTGTTGAAAAGAATACTTCACATAAAAACAATCTATACATATTATAAACAGAGAACATTTGTGATTACAGAATGATCTCCAATACCATTCAGTCGTCCTTCGTGGTGTAGGGGTAACATCCTAGCTTCTGGTTATCAAGGTCGCGGGGTGAAACCCGGCGAGGACAATAGATTTTTTTTCGGGAGTAAAAATTTTAGCACAGCTTCCTCCGGAAGGAAAGTAAAACTGTTGGCCCCATGTCATAGATTTACGGCACGTAAAAGAACCTCAAACCTGATAAAGAGGCCCTTGAGCAAAATTAGCCGTCTTTCACGCCCAATATACTACGGGACGATAAGAACCGCAACAGTTAAAGAGCGTCCATAAATAACACTCAGTTCAATTCAAATACCTACAATTAACTCATATTGTTAATTCTTTCAGCAATGAAAAGCCCCTCACTCTGGTGAACAGTGCACTATAAAAACCTTTTAATTTCATTTCATAAATTACTAAAAGATTAAAAAGGATATTCATAGCTCGTTTGTTCTATAAAATGACAACGGGACTCACTGCTTAAGAAAGTTAGTAAGAAATCTCATTTGTTACATTCACACGACTTTTTCTACAGTCTATCGCTTATTAGTGCTATACAACCTATTCTCAAAAAAATTATTTTTCTTTCTATGTCATTTATTTTGTAGTAATATATACACTACAAATTTCATTACAGACACAAAAATAATAACGATAGTAAAACAATTAAGAACTGTACACTGCTCTCCTAAAATGCCATACGCTTTGGATTGCATCCCAAAAAACAATTACATATTGAGAGGACTTAAAGAATGGCAAAACTATTGAGTAACTCGAACCAATGATGATGGATATCTCGGAAATGGCTTTGGCAGAAAAAGTTATTTGGAATAAATTGTAAGCCTTAAAGAGATCTTTATATTTGTGTAGTTAATCTTTGTTTATCGCCTAAGGTTTACTAGTTGTAGCGGATTATATAACATTTCTTCCGAATGAAGAGAACTTCATAGGTTATTCCCATAACACTCAAAATATACATTTCATTTGCAGTATTTTAATCAAAATTGTTAGAGCTATTTTAGAATGAATGTTCCACCTAAGGTGCAGTTAGTAATTTCCGGAAAACCTTCATGTCGTATCCTTGGAAGATTCTAAACATCAATACCACGTTTGGTATTTTAATCACATTTTCACACACACACACATACACATTCACAAAGAGGCAGTAGTAAAACATGTATTTGCGATGAAATTCCGTATCGAAATTTCCGTTGGAATATTTACAAAACTTTCCCTACTTAATAATTGCAGTAGATCTAGGGAAATAGATCGTGTTACATACATCAAACACTCTAAAAAGATTCTGGACTAATATGTTGGTGAGCATTTAAAATACTTAAAAATTTACGGTAATGCATGGCTGGATGCTCTATTTCAATTAATTTAATAAAAATGAGATCATAGGTTTACATAAACACTGAACATTTCTTCACCCCTAGTTATTGGAGGATGCTTCCATTTCTAATGCTATTCCCTTAAGTTACTCATAAAAATCTAATTTGGGTAGCTTCAGTTTTCCGTTCTCCATTTGTATGTAATGCCAAAGATTTTCTGCCATATAATTATATTTATTTACATGCATATTGTAAAATTTTAACCGATCTTATTTTATCATTTGTTTGCTGAAGCTTCTTTAACCTTCTCTATCACGTATGTACAATTAAATAGTATATAGAGAAGGTATTGTACTACAACCAAAAATTTGATACCGAGATTTCACCAAAGTACATATTTGGTGACCTCTGAACCTCCAAGCCTTTTTAGAGAATGGTCCATGTGTGTGTCTGCATGTATATGTGTGACTTGGAAAGCATAACTCAAAAGAAAAGTCAGTCGGGATGACCGTTTTTGAGATATTCCTTGTTGTTAGTTTCAATTTTAAACTACCTAACTTTTCTCAACCGGGGTCTCCTTTTGTCTCGTGTCCTTTGTTTTCCTGGCAGTGCAAAGCGAACCGAACTTGAATTGTTGACATAGTGACGAGCTTTTAAAAGACTTAACATTGCTTTAGCCTAGTGTTTTCGCTTATTTCCTTCCTGCTTAGAAAGAAGCAAGTAATAAGACCATTTCTGCTAATGGTTATTTTGATTAGCAGGATGTAGATATCTTTTTTAAGAAAAATTTGTTTGTGGAACAGCCAGAGAAAGTCATGTGACTGGAACACAATACATTTTAGTTTCCCTAGCACCTATATATTTAAAGGCATACAGAAGAAGAGAAGATATTGCATGCCACCCAAAAATGCTCCATCGAGATTTCTCCAGTAATACGAGTTTTAGAGACTCCTTATCCAAAAGAAGCATTTTTAGAAAGAGGTTCATGGGTGTTTTTGGTGTGTGTACGTGTGCCTGTGAACACGGTAACTCAAAAACGAGAAGTCGGTAAAATAGCAAACTTGCTACACAAATATGTTGAGGAAACACCCCCTTGCCCTAAACTACCCTTTACATGAAAAAGATTTAGAACTTTTTTTTTCTCAAAATTGGCTCTAACGATTTTTATTAGAATTCGGTTTTTAAAGATATTTTATGCCAAATAAAATGTATAGATATCTTGAATTTTCTGGGAATAGCCTCTGAAGACCTGTTCATTGTAGATGAACGTTGCCTGACTGGTAAACCGTAAGAGATACACAGAAACTTACTAAACAAAAACTATTGATCTCGTTCAAAAATGGAAATGGCGTGTTATTTATGACGCTCTTTAATTACTGTGGTTCTCCGCGCCCCATTCTAAATTGGGCGTGAACGACCGCTTAATTTTGCTCAGAGGCCTCTGACACGGGACCAACGGCTTTACTTCCCTTCCGAAGGAAGTCATGCAAAGAATTTTTACACTCGAAATAATAAACGATTTATGTAATATACATTTTTCGTAGTAGACCATTTCCGAAATATTTCTTATTATTGGTTTCAGTTTTAAACTACTCACATGGAAATTTGTCAATTCCTGGTCATACAAAGAAATGAACTTCAGTCACATAGCAATGGCTTTTATAGGTTTGACTATTGCTTTAGCCTAGTGTATTCCCTTATTTCATGTGAATGGAACACATCAGACCTTTTTAATTTAACATTAATAACAGTATGTCTTTGAAAGTGTTTTCTTTCTTTTTGTATTAGTTATTAGGTACCCCTAATATTTGAAATACCTCACTTGTTCTATGATATTACTTTATATTACTATGTGGCTCTTTTTAAATATTTTCCTTCAAAGCCTACGGTTTTGATTGTCTCAATTGACATATACATTCTGTATCCGATAGCTATATCTGCTAATAATTTGGACGACTTGTTAATCCAAACTCAGATTCACATATAATTACCTCCTCATAAGCACAACATAGTGTTCCTATTTGCTAGAGTGAATAAAATAGACTGATTGAAAATTTAAAATCTAGAGGAATAGAAAAATAATTAATGCAATAATGATACTATATAAAGATAATATGTAAAAGTAAAAACTACTACTACATATATAATCCTAAAACTTCACTTATAACCAGGCATGGAAGTTTAAAAAGTAAACTATCACTTACGGAATGCACTGCTGGTTAATGAAGTGAAAAGGGGAAGGAACTGCGACCTTACGGTGTTCTTTGTAAACAAATATGATGATTAATAAAGGCTCTACACGCTGCTTCAAAAACAGGTAGATTAGTATTCAGGATTATCGGAAGAAAACAAACTTATGCTGAGCTATAGGAAGTGTCCAATACACTTATCTCATTATTTCATTGAGGTATCCATGGACAGAAATAGAATGGTTTTACTTATAACTCGTGAGACTTACAATATAGAATAATGATTTTCGGAAAATATGGAGTATAAATTTTATGCGATTAGTGTGTAGAAGTAAGTAAAAACGAATAATCAGACTTCGTGTGATTCTCTGCCTCAGAATCGCGTACCATGATTTTTTCTACAGAATAGTTTTAAATTTATGTTTCGCCCCTTTTCTTTTTCTTTTTTTTTCACATTTCCAGCTAAAATTTACTCAGTATTTCTGAAATTGGCCTATTGCCACAAAATCTTCTGCTATTATTAGTGTAGATCCTTGTAAATATATGTTATTGTAGTTGTAATATTATTATTATTATTATTATTATTATTATTATAATATTAATATTATTCTAAATACATGAACGATCTTAAAAGAAAAGGGTTAAATTATTTCCCTCGCTGTGCGTATAGCTGTCATTACTCTCGTCATAGAGATAACTGATATTAACCATTTTGTCGTAATATTGAACTTACTATATAGCAACCTGAAGTCATGGAATTTCCCAGCCAAATTCCGCACCAACGATGTTAATGTGCTGATGATTAAAATATGAGGTTCTTATTTACAGGTACATATATTTCCACATGTCTTTACTATATTTGGATTAGATACCCTATTATTTTTATTGTAAAAGTTTAATGCTAGAGTATTAATAGTTATGATCTTCAAACTTAAAGAATTTGGCAGGAAATAAAGGTGCAGTAGCAACGAAACCGGCTGCTGTTGAGGGAGGGGGAAGAGAGTGTCCGTCGCATAAGTGCTTTACGTCACCTCTAGTATTTGTGGTTAACACGGCTGTTCTCTATAATTACTAAAACCCCTCACCTTTTATATAACTCCACACAGAGTACAGTAATTGTTTACAAGAGCGTTCGATTTCCCTTGGAAATGTACATTGTTTTCTGTACTTTCTGGGTCCCTTAATTATCTGGATTAATTCTAGAGTTTATGCTTTCCATGACAAATATTGAAGTTTCCCGGACAAAACACACTAGCTAGCATACTAAAACTGCTAGTCAAGTTTATTTTATGCGAACATCTTTATCTTGGAGCAGAGAGAACCGGGAAAACTTAAGATCGGGTAAGAAGCGACAGCATCGATCGTTGCTGCACGTTCTGTAGGTCAGAGGTCAATACGAGAAAAAATACTTAAGCGGTTGTTGAGTTTTGATGCATGAAGCAAGTTTCTGCACCTTAAGATGCCCGGTTTACAAGGCTTTAACTAACAGTAGCTGTTCCTCAGTTTAAATCAGCCATCGTGATGTAAGGTATAACGAAACTCATTGCTGGTTCTATTACATAGGAGCGGCCAATATGTACTTTTTTTTATTTTCTCTACCACGTTGTAAATGTATATACATACTAGCTAAGGAAAGTATTGTATTCCACCCAAAAATTGAGCACCAATATTCCACTGAAAATAGATGTTTTGAGGTCCCCTTTTTCCGAAATAAAGTATTTTTTCGTGTGCCTATTTTGTATATATGTGTGTGTGTCTGTGAACGTATAACTCAAGAACGAAAAGTTGATTAAATACCAACTATTGAAGTTCCAAAAATACCACACGAAGATTTTCAACAAAATAATCCAACCCGAAATATCTTTTATTGGAATATTTTTCTGTTCCCTAGGTTTAAACTCGTCTCAGATTGATGGGAGTGTGCTTAAAGTGCGCGATAGTCAAATTGTTCATTTCACATTGAAATTTGGTTCTCTTTCCATGGCCAGGAGTAAAACAAAATAGATATGAGTTAGTTACTGTTTGAGAAAATTATAAGTGTTTAAAAATCGAGGCAATAAAAGGAAATTTCTCGGAAATTGAACCCTAAAAAAATGTATGTGGCATAAATTGTGTCTTTTAATGAGATATAGATTTTTGAAGTAGTAGTCTTTTGCTCATCTGTTAAAGTTGAAAAGGTCATTCAGGATCAACAGAACTTCAAAGGCTATTCGCAGGAATTTCAAGATATTTATTTTATTTGTCATGTGATTAACTTTAATATACGGCAATTTAATCATAATTGTTATAGTCATTTTTGAGAAAATCAAAATTTTCGATATGTTTTCCACGTAAAGAGTAGTTTTGGGTCTGGATATCTTCCTAAAAATCTTCGTGTCGCATCCTTTGAAGCTCCCGAACTTAAATATATATACTCACCTTTCGTTTTTGAGGTATCACATTTACAGATGTAGGGACACACATGCATGTACACAGACCTTTTCTTAAAGTCCTTTTTTGGACTTAGGGGATCTCACAACATATATTATTCTCGAATTGGAATTTTTGGGTGGAATACAATACTTTCTCTATCTATTATGTACATACATAATAGTATAGAGAAAGTAAAAAGAAATAATGTTGTCAAGTATCACTTAATAGACTGAAAAATAAGATATTATATAGAGAAATTACATTTGAATGGTGTACATATGTTCAATATGCACTACTTACCCGTTCAGAGATCCAATGCAAAAAGTATGACGGAAATAATCAGCTGGTTGCAGACGCTGAGGCATATACCGTATGAGCGGGTACAAGCGCGGTTTATGTTTGAAAACTTTATGCGCTTAACATGGAGTAGTCCAAGTGCGTATATCACATCACACAGCGTGCGTGTTAAATTCTCTGTCCAATCTCTAATACAGAGGTAAGCAGAAGCGAACCGCCACCTTCGAACAGCTTCCACCTGATATACTCATATAAGGTACAAGCTTCTCGTTTCTTCTAGACGAATGGCCTTTAGCGAAGATACCGTGAGCTAGTCTACCCTTGATAAAAGGTAAGCAAATAGTTTATGTTACAATGACAAACAGCTCTACTTCCTTATGATTAGATTTCAAGAATACACAGCGTGCAGTTGACTGTAAAATGCTGTGCATTATGGGTTTATGTCATTGCCAGTGTTTTAACAGAGATGCTTAATTATTAATGAAAATGACAGCAATTCAGAAGAAAACAAATATGTGAGGGGAAATATAATAGAAGAAATACAAGAAAATTAGATGTAAGGTAAGCAGTAACCAAGGTAGAGAGTGAATACATGTGACTGACATCACTGGAAGTGTGTTGTTTGCTTTGAAGTGACTGTACTACTGCAGCACAGAAACATGAACATAATATCTGACTGCCGTTCCTGCTTCTATGTCCAATGATCTAGAAAAAGTCTCGCATCTAACTTCTCATTAAAAATATCAGTCTTCAAGAACTGGCGCACGATCTGCACTACTCGCTAATCAGCCATATTGTGTAAGTCAAAGGTTGTGACACCAGGCATCTCTGCATTGAAGGTGTCTCCCACTAAAGGGGATACTATACTGGATTTCTTAGCTTTATCAACTGATGAAACTCTCACCTAGTTGGCTTCAGACTTATGTATAAGTTGTGTTTGATCCAACAGTAGTAGAATTCATTTGGGTAGTGGTTGTCATCCTTTTAAAGTTTATTGGTGATTGAACCTTAGAATAGTTTGATGAAAAAGAACTCTGTGAACTATGAACTAACTATACATAGAACGGTTATTTTGACGTTTAACAGTAATACTGTAGAACTCATAACTGTTGCAACCCATTTGTTCTAATTTCATTCACCCTCTTTACGTACGCCTTTTCAACCCCTCATGGTTGTATTTTTTTTTTTTTTTTCCTATGTCTCAAGTATTATGACCAAAACTATCATCTATATGTGTTGTCTATTGAGTACTGAGAAACTTAATTGAGTTAGATGCAGTAAATGATGATGATTGATGACAAACTCATCAGATTTCTCAATCTTCATATTTTATAAATAAAATGTTTCATTTCAGTGATTCACAACAAGAGGTGAAGAAATAGTATGCTTTTGCATTTACCCACAGAATTCTTGCGTATAGTTTTTTGCGGAAACTACTAACTGCACGGAAGTAAAGTTTTAATGAAAACCTGCAAAACTTAGGAGTAAATTTAGTTAGACGATCTATATATGTTTCATAAGAGGTGAGGCGAAGAAGAAGAAGACGTACGTCTACATATGAAGAGAGAAGAAGCTTAACGAAAATGAAGAGCATGCTCCTATATACCTACTAAAATAGAATATCAAACGAAAGATTCGTTCAGTATCCGAAGACGAGGTAGAGAAATAATAATCTTCTAAAAGTTATTAGAAATATGTAAATACTGGGCTCAATGTCTTTAAGTTTGGCAGCTCCAAGGATGCTAGACAAATATTTGAAGGAAAATTGCCCCATCCATATTCTTAATATGGAAGATTTTTCGTAATTTTCTATATTCTCAAAAATGGCTCTAAAAATTGTGATTAAAATTACATATATTACATATGTTTATATGGAAAATAATATGTATACATGTTGAATTTGTTGGGATTAGCCTCTGAAAACTTACTGTACAAAATATGTAAATCTTATTAAAACACAAATTATTTATGTCAATATAGTTTTGTAGCTATAGCATTTTCTGAGATGTTTCTTGTTATTGGTAAAAAATGCTCAATACTTAGATTTTTCTTTGATGAGAATTCTTTTTTTTTTTCATCCTGGTCATACAAACAGAAGAATATTTCAATTGCATCACAAAGCGACCAACTTTTGAAAGATTTGAGTCGCAGTAGCTTTTATTTCCATCCTATTTAGAAGGAACTATGTAATACAACCATTCTGCCACGAAGTAGAGAAAAGAATATGATTTTCTCTGAGAATAGGTAGAGAAAGTCATGTGAATTATACACATATTTTTTCCCCGAAACGAACAATGTAATGTGGCCTATTTCTGCTACAGTGTTAGCATGTATGATGTCACTTCCATAAAAGTTGCATGATCTATGGCATTGTTGTTAATGTCTGGCAACTGGTTTTGTTCTTTATATGATAATTGCTCGTCAGGGGATACAAAACAACGTGCAAATGTCAAATGTTATGTTTTGTTTCATAAACTTCCTTCGAATATACTAAGAATGTTTAAGATGATGGTGGAGCAGCAACGAAAAACAAACAGTTCTATATAATGGCATAAACTATTATCCTACAGTTTGCGAGCGCTAAAGAAGTCACTGCAAATACGACGAGAGCGCTGCAAAGATTTCAGAAAACGGTTTCTAGATATGCCTTCAGGTCTTTACACATATCGGGCAAAGCGTGCCACAGTGGAAGGAAACTGCTTTGAAGTAAACGTTACTAGTAAATGAAGATAGAGTAATGTATTATTTACAAATTCCGATCGAGGCGCTGACCACGTCTCACCCTCCAATACATTCACTCCAGCCATGAAGCCTCTCCTGGGCCCAGATGGGGGACGTAACGGCGGGGCGTAGGCCCTGGCCCCTTGAGGGCTATTGTGCCAGGCTTTACTTTCTCTACACGCACTATGTGTACACAATGTATATAGAGAAGGTATTGTATTGCACCAAAAAATACGATACCAAGATTTCACCGGAAATATATTTTGAGACCCCCTGAAACAAAAAAAAAACAAACAAACAAACAAACAAAAAACAAACAAACAAAAAAAAAAAACACATTTTTAGAAAAATTTTCGTGTGTGTGTGGGAGGGGTCAGCATAACTCAAAAGCGAAAGGTCCATGAAATACCAAACCAGATATTTAAGTTCAGTACTCTCCAAAGATGCAACAAGAAGATTTTCAAGAAAATCCCCCCACCCACAACTACCTTTACATGGAAAAATTTTCGAAAATGGCTCTAACGATTTTTAATAAAATATCGTATTTTAAAAATAGTTACATGACAAATAAAATGTATATCTTGAATTTTTGGGAATAGCCTATAAGCATCATTCATTCTGGATGAATTTTGCGGAATTTTGCATAACTGGTAAACCGTAAAAGATAGACAAAAAAAAGTGGATCGCGTTAAAAAACACAATTTGTTATATAAGTACATTTTTTTCGTGGAGTTGACTGTTTATAAGATATCTCTTGTAATTGATTTCAGTTTTAAAATACTTATAGTATTCTCATACGGGAACTTGTCAACACAGCCATGCATCAAGTAAATAGAGGAATAAGCTTCATATCAATAATTTGTTCAAGAGGTGTAGAAAAAGTAATGTCAATGGAACACGTCAGATGATTTTTACAAATTCCGAAAGCTTTTTTAATCTAAGCTTATATTTAGCAGGACGTATCCATGTACGAAGGTACTTTTTTATTTTCTTGCAGCCGTATTTTAATTGCGAGACATTAAATCCTTTGCATGGAAATTACCTCCAATTGTCAAAAAATGAGTAACAACACCAGGAAACACAAGGAAATATAATATTTGAAACTTTATAGGATGTTTATTTAGGGATGATGCTGGAAAACACCCATCCTGGGTACGAAGGTGAGCACATTATCCAAGGGACCAGCAATTTGCAACGTGTATCGTAGCGTGTAGTGGGAGGACACACCTTCCTCCCCTCGCACAGACACGTTTATTCATCAGAGCATTTCACCTCTGAACTTCTACGGCCGCATCAACTTTGACCTTCAGGTAGTGTACGTGGTTTGCTTTGGCGCACATTCCTGGCTCACCCACTACAATACCTTGCCCCAGAATACACTGACCTCCAGGATAACCCCTCTTGAGTCACAATGGATAGTCCTGCCCCAGAACAAAATATAGCCTTAAAAGAACTTGGAAGGAACTTGGGCGCATAGAAAATTTGATGCTTCACGACTATCTCTAACCAGTAGGCATCCGTTTCAAAAAAATCTGATGTGTTCCATTCACATGACTTTCTCTATATCTCAGTAAATTATTATTGTTAATAAGCTTATCTTTTATTTATTTCATGCTAATCGAGAAAAATTAGCAGAAATAGTCTTATTTCTTGCTTTATTGTAAGTAGAAGCGAAATAAGGGAGTACCATAGGTTAAAGTGAAAGCCAAAAGCTGGTTGCTATGTGACTGATGTTCCTTTGTTTGTATGGACAGGAGTTGGCAAATTCCTGTATTAGAAAAGTATAAGTTTTTCAAAGCTGAAACCAAGAAACAGGAATATCTCATAAACGATCAACTCCACGAAAAAAATGTATATAACATAAATTGTGTGTTTTAACGTGCTCTACATTTTTGTGTGTTAAGTTCTTGGCCATCTCTTTACGGTTTAGTAGTTATGAAAAATTCACCCAGAATAAAGTAGTCTTCAGAGGCTATTCCCAGAAAATTCAAAATATACATTTTATTTGTCAGGTGAATAACTTTAATATACGATATTTTAATCAAAATCGTTAGAGCCGTTTTTTAGAAAATCCAAATTTTCGAAAAAAGTTCCATGTAAAGGGTAGTTTGGGGTGGGGGAATTTTTCTCAAAATCTTCGTGTCGCATCCCTGGAAGATACTAAACTTAAATACCAAGTTTGGTATTTTACCGACTTTTCGTTTTTGAGTTATCGTGTTTACAGACACACGGACACACGGACACACACGGACCTTTTTCTGAAAATACTTTTTTTGGATACAGGGGACCCTAAAACATATAGTTCCGGTGAAATCTCGGTATCGAATTTTTTGGTGGAATGCAATACATTCTGTATACACTATGTACATAGTGAGTATAGAGAAAGTAAATATACAAAAATAATAATGGCTGATTCTTCTATATGCTTTAAGTTAACCACAAAAATGAATAACGACTACTCATTTCAGAAAAGAGTATATTATTATTGTTATTATATAGGAAATTTTAAACGAATAACAATCAATAACATGGATATGGTGAACTACACAAAAAATTCATTTGAAATAAATTATGTATCTTAATGACACATGAAGTTTTATGCAGTAAGATTTTGTCTATTTCTTAGGTTTAGCAACTATGCAAAAGCCACTCAGAATGAAGAGGGCTTCAAAGCCTCTAATTCATTTATAGGAGGCTATGGATTTTTATCATTATTTTAATATTTAATCTGGGGTGGTATAATAATCAATATGTTTTGGTTTATCTTCAAGGAAGTTTAATTTATACATTATTTTTAATTTTAGGATGAGTGTATCAATCGGAACATTTACAGGCTGGGTAGATAAATATTTATTTAGTATCATAAGTGCACTTGATTTTCCATTCGTTCCCATAAAGAACCAGGTCAAGACATTACAGAGTGCTCTCGTTCAGGAGCTCCTGAACGCATCGCTGACGTGACAACATTTTACCTTCCTGCAGAACCTTCATCCTTAGTCCTTCCAAATAGCACCATTAATTCCCGGCCCTAGATTGCAGTCAAGTTTCATCGCTATAGCCTAGCTATAAGGTAATATCCGCTCCCACATCCCATCTTTCGTGCACTACCGCGGGTGCCATGCTGGACCGCACACGCGCTATTGAAGCAGGAGTCACACAGAATTGTACATTTATCAACAGAGGGGTTTTTAATGGGTGTGCCACACCCGCGTGAAGCGCCCCACATATCCACCCAGTCATTGGACTTCGACTAGGGAGTTGAATGCAGGAATGTATTTTTTCCCCTCCACGGTATAAAAATAATCATTATAAATGATGATAATAATAGCAATAATAATAAATAAATAAAAATAAATAAATAAATCTGATGTGCTCCATTCACATGGCATTTTCTACATCCTGTAACAAATTATTGTTAGTAAGTTTATTCTCCTAATTCACGCTAAAACATTATTACTTAGTTCCTTATGAGTAGAAGGGAAATAGGGAACCCACTAGGCTAAACCAACGGTCAAAAGTTTTCAAATGTGATTGCTACGAGATTGAAATTCGTTTCTTTGCGTAGCCAAGCGTTGGCAAGTTCCCGTAAGAGAAAAGAGTAATTATTTTAAAACTGAAATCAATAACAAGGGATAGCTAGAAAACGGCCAACTCCACGAAAAAAAAAAATATATATATAACATAAATTGTGTGTTTTATCGTGATCTATATTTTTGTGTAGTAAACTTTTGTCTATCTCTTTTGGATGCAAAATTCAATAAAAATCATCTTGAATAAACAGGTCTTTAGAAGTTATTCCCTGAAAATTTAAGATATACATTTTATTTGTCTATAAATATCTTAAATATAAGAGATTTTAATCAAAATCGTTAAGAGCTAATTTTCTAGAAAATCAAAATTTTAGAAATTTTTTTCCTGTTAAGGGTAGTTCGCGGTGGGGGGATTTTTCTCAAAATCTTAGTGTTGCATCCCTGGAAGATACTAAACTTAAATAACTAAGTTTGGTATTTTACCGAATTTTCGTTTTTGAGTTATCGTGTTCACAGACACACGGACACACGAGGACTTTTTTTCTAAAAACGTGATGTGTTCCATTCACATGACTTTCTCTACATTTCTGCAACAAATTATTATAAAAAAGCTTATTCTTTTATTTACTTAATGCTAATCGAGAAAAAATTGGCAGTAAGAGCCTTATTACCTGCTTCCTGTAGATAACGGAAATCAGGCAATACACTAGGCTAAATCGATAGTCAAATATTTTAGAAGCTGATTTCTATGTGATCGTAGTACCTTTATTTGTATGGACAGGAGTTAATAAATTGCCTATGTGAAAAGTATAAGTATTTTAAAGCTAAAACTAATAATAAGGAATATCCCCAAAACGGTAAACTCCATGAAAAAGATCTGATGTGTTGCATTCACATGACTTTCTCTACATCTTTGCAACAAATTATTGTTAAAAAGCTTATGCTTCTATTTACTTCATGCTAATCGAGAACAAATTAGCAGAAATGGTCTTATTACTTGCTTCCTTTAAGTAGAAGCAATATAAGGGAGCACCATAGGTTAAAATGATAGTCAAAAGCTGGTTGCTATGTGATTCAAGTTCCTTTGTTTGTATGGACAGGATTTCACAAAGTCCTGTGTGAGAAAAGTATAATATTTTTAAAGCTGAAACCAAAAACAAGGAATATCTCAAAAATGATCAACTCCGCGAAAAAGATGCATATAACATAAAGTGTGTATTTTAAAGTGCTCTACATATTTTGTGAGGTAAGTTTTTCTCCATCTCTTACGGTTTAGCAGTTATGTAAAATTCCGTAAAATTCAACCAGAATAAAGTAGTTTACAGAGGCTATTCCCAGAAAATTCAAGATATACATTTTATTTGTCAGGTAAATATCTTTAATATATGATATTTTAATCAAAATAGTTAGGGCCACTTTTGAGAAAATCAAAATTTTCGAAAAAAGCTCCATGTAAAGGGTAGTTTGGGGTGGGGGGATTTTTCTCAAAATATTCCTGTCGCATCCCTGGAAGATACTAAACTTAAAAACTAAGTTTGGAATGTTACCGTTTTTGAGTTATTGTGTTCACGGACACTCGTGCACACGGACACACTCACACACGGACACACAAACACACACACGGACCTTTTTGTGAAAATACTTTTTTTGGATACAGGTGTTACTAAAACATATATTATATTTCCGTTGAAATCACGGTATCGAATATTTGGGTGGAGTGCAATACCTTTTCTATACACTATGTACATATTACGTATAGAGAAAGTAAAAAGAGATAACAATATAAATATAGATCATACTCTGATACCCCTAAAAAAGATAAAGAACAAACTAAATATGGACTTAAAGGACTACATAATAATATATTATGGAGTAGACAGCTAGAAATACAAATCATAAGTAGCAGCCCTACTTGTAAAGAAAATTTGCAGAGATGCAATTAATAATTGCACCGGAGTAAATGATAGAATAATAAATGTAATACCCCAAGCTGACAGATAATACTTAACTTTAATTGGAATATATGTACCTTAAATTAATCAAGACATTCTGTCAATTAATTTTAAACCAACTAGCTGCCAGACCGGCGTCCCACGGGTGTGTACCTAATGAAAAAACTGAGACCAAATCGTCCGTTTACAGTACGTCCATGTAATGAAATAGAATTACAATTCAATAATTTGACCATACTTTGCTGTAGTGCTTTTAGTGTACAATATTTTTCGTTTTTCCTTCCGGAGAGAAAACAAATAGTGCCGATGGTTTGCCGACTCTCGAGCACACAACGTACAACTGCCGATGCGAAAAACACGGCAATTCAAGATTTATTCCAACACACTTCTAACGATTGAAATTTAATAATTGTCATTATAAATGCAAGGCGCACCAGAAACTAAACCCACTTAAATTCAAAAGGAAAGTCGGTTGGCATTCGTTGTATTCTTAGAATAAGCACATCCTCACCTTTGACCTTTACTACGATTATAGTAGCTTCAGTCAAATCTTTCATAATTTTTTAACAGCGTGTCTTGTTCCGTTGCACAATTTCGGCGAATTCAGAGCTGTAAATTGTATGGCAGTATTCCTGGTAAATCCAGTGAATTTAGGAATAGTCGGATAATTGTCGACTTCATTTGGATCGGTAATGGAAATGATCGACTTAAACGAATGCGTTTGTCCATCAATTTTATTCTGAATTTTTATATTCAAGTTGCTTCTAAAATGACTCGTTTACTCAACCAAGCATGGTTTTTGTAATTTGCACCAATATTTGGGAAAACTTTTGATATTAATTTTTTCTTTAACGTTTTGAAGTGACAAACATTTGGTGGAAACGAAATGAGGGCGGTAGGAACAGGAATTTTCCCATTGCCAATTTGTAATAATGCCTTTGAAAACACTTCCGCCGATATGCCATTTTATAACGCCACTCGCTTATTCCTTGTTAATTTTAGATTTTCCACGTATAAATTTTATGTCTTCAAGCAAGCATTTATTTCATCAGCAGCTGTTGATCTGAAAATGGCTGGGAGCGTTCGGCGAAAATCGCCAGCCAGTAGAATCATTGCGCCTCCGAAGAAGTTTTGATTGCTGCGCAAATCTCTTAATGCTATATCGAATGCCTCCAATGCTCGTTTGTGCGCCATTCTACAATCATCCCAAATTATTATTTTGCAGTTTTGTAGCACTTTTGCCATTGTTGATGTTTTGGTTATATTACATGTCGGTTCATCTGTTGTTTGTAAATTCAATGACAGTTTGAGCCCAGAATGAGAGGTTCGTCCGCCTTCTAACAATGTAGCAGCGATTCCAGATGATGCTACTGCCAATGCTATTTGACTTTGTTCCGAATAGTATCTAAAATTAGTGAAATTAAGAATGTTTTACCAGTTCCACCGGGTACAACGAGGAAAAATATTCCTTCCTTGCCGTTATTAACTGCTTTCATTATCATATCGTAAGCGGTTTTGTTGTTGTTGTTGTTTTTTTTTGTTTTTTTTTTGCTGCTGATTTAAAAGTGGGACCTTAACACATGATTTATGATATTTACGTCTTTGTTGTTTTTTGATTGTTGTTTTTTCTGTAGAGTTAACCATTTCCAAGATATTCCCTAATATTGGTTTCAAATTTAAAACACTTAATGCTTTTCTCAAACGAAGAGTGCTCATCATACGTTGTTTTACTCCTGAGCATGGAAAGAGAAACGAAATTCCATGTCAATCGCATAGAAACAGCTTTTAATGGATTTGTGTGTTGCTTTACCCTTCCCTTACAAATAAGCAATTTCTGCTGGCATGTTATAGATAAAAATAATAATATTTTAGATCTGTTTGCAGAAGAGATACAGAAAGTTCTGTAAATGGAATATATCTGAGTTTTACTTTCTCTAGAAGTATGTACAATAAAACTCGATAGACAGATTTCAACGAAAATGCATGTTTTTAGAACCTGAATCCAAAACTACCATTTATAGTAAAAGCTCCATATCTGTGTCTATATTTGTTTCTGTGTGATGCTTTTAAAAGATCTTACTAACGCTTTAGTCTTATTTCCCTTCTACTTATAAGGAACAAGAATTAAGACGATGCTAATGTTTATCTTGATTAGCATGAAGTATATAAAAGAATAATCCTTTGTAAGAATATTTTGTTTGCAGAAAAGATAGGGAAACCATGTGAATGGAGCATATCAGCACATCGTGACATCCACAAATACTAGAGGAACCCTCCCTATTATTTTGTATGGTGGTAAATAAAAATACACACCTGCTACTGATAGAAGATACACCACTGTAATGGGAAAAGGGTATACTTTGGATCATTATTTGCTAATGGGCAAGATGTTAATATCAAAGAAATTGGTGAAACATAATAAGCAAACAACCCAGCCAGGCAACATTTTAAAGTACGTCTCTTAAAATAAGAAAGTATAAAATGCTCTACAAAGAAGATTAACACAATATGTAGAAGAGACTGCTTCATCCAATAAGGTGGAAAGAAATTGGGAAAGTCTCAGGAGTATTTTACTTAAAACAGCAAATGAAGTCCTGCGCAAAAGGAAAAAAGGACATCTAGTATACGAAAAAGGATATATAATAAGGACATAGAAAATCTTATTAAGATAAGAGCAGTGCTTATTTGAAATTTCTGAGTATTAACGATTTATCTGGCAATATTTAATACCAGGCACTAAAACAAAGAGAGAGATAAAATAAATTAAAAAGAAAACTATGGTGAATCTACATTGCCAATTTTGAACCCGATATACATAGATGTCAAAGAATGGTATATAAACCTTTAACAGAATTGAATAAATTCAAGAAAGATAGAACAAAATTAAGCCCCATTACATTAATAGAATGTAGGAACATTTTTATATAAACTTGTGGAAAGATGATCCGGTAGAGTCTGAAACATCTTCATTGGTAGCGGCTATCCACATTAAGAGCCAGTGGAAACTATTAATAACATAAAAGAAGGATACCAGGATAGATGGCATAGATGGAGAACTATTACAAAGATCAGATGTGTTCCATTCACATGGCTTCCTCTATCTCATTTGCAAACTATTCTTACAAAAGACTATTCATCTAGTTACACAATGCTAATCAAGACAATAATTACCAGAAATGGTATTGTTATTTAGTGCCTACTAAGTAGAAGGGAAAAATCTTATGTTTTCCATTCACATGACTTTCTCTACACTTCTGTAGAAAATTATTGTTAAAAAGCTTATACTTTTATCTACTTCGTGCTACTCGAGATAAACACTAGCAGAAATGCTTTCATGTAAGAAGAAGGGAAATAATGGAATACATTAAGCTAAAACGATACTAAAATTAAAATCTGGTTGACATATGAATGAAATCCATTTCTTTACCTTGCCAGGAGTTGATAAATTCCGTATGTGAAAAGTTTGAAGTATTTTAAAACTGAAACCAATAACAAGGAATATCTCAAAAATGATAAACTCCACGAAAAAAATGTATGTGCTATAAATTGTGTGTTTCAGCAGGATCTCCATATTTTGTATAGTAAGTTTTGTCTATCTCTTATGGTTTACCAGTTATGCAAAATTCATCTAGAATAAAGAGGTCTTTAGAGGCTTTTCCCAGAATTTTCAAGATATACATTTTATTTGTCCTATATATAGCTTTAATATGCGGTATTTTAATTAAAATCATTAGAGCCATTTTTGAGAAAATTTAAATTTTGGAAAAGTTTACCATGTAAAGGGTAGTTTGGGCTGGAGGGATTTTCCTCAACATCATGTGTCGCATCCTTGGAAGATATTAACCTTATATACCAAGTTTGGTATTTACCGACTTTTTTCGACTTATCGTGTTCAGAGACACACGGTCACACACGGATCTTTTTCTAAAATGGGTTTTTCGGCTACAGGGCACCCTAAAATGTCTATTTCCGGTGAAATCGAGTATCAAATTTTTTGGTAAGATGCAACACCTATTTAAACAGTAGGTACGTGTAGAGTAAGTAAAAGGAATGCATTAGAATAAAGCGACAAGCAACTATTGTAAAAGCTGTCGCTGTGCGATTGCGTTGAAATACTATTTTCTTTCCCTGGCCAGGAGTAAAACCAAAGAGAGATGAAATGGATGAGGGATTTCATTTGAAAAAAAAGTTTAATTATTTTCACAGTGAACCCAATAATAGGAAATATCTCGGCAATGGTTATCTCTACAAAAAAAAATGTATAAGATATAAATGTTATGTTTTAATGAGGTCTACGTGTTTTGTGTAATATGTTTTCTATCTCTCAAGGTTTACTAGCTATACAAAAGTCATCCAGAATAGAGTTGTTACGAGGCTATGCCCAGAAAGTTCAATATGTACGTTTTGTAGTCATGAAAATATCTCAAACATACGGTTTTAAATAAATCGTTAGTCATCTTGAGAAAATTAAAACTTTCGAAAAAAGTTTCATGTAAAGAGTAGCTGGAGATGGGAGATTTTCTTGAAAATCCTCGTGTTGCATCCATGAAAAATACAAAAGTTAGGCCAAAGTTGGTATTTAATGGACTTTTCGCTTTGAGTTATGCCACCTCACACACACAGACGCACACTCATTTTTCTAATTTCTTTTTATTTAGAAATCTCAAAACATATAGGTATTTCCGATGAAATCTCGGTAGTGAATTTTCGGATGGAATTCAATACCTTCTCTATCCACCATGTACCTTTTGCATACGTGCTAGAGAAAATAAAAATGCCTCTTCTTATTTTGTTTCAAATCTATTAACGACGCTAAATTTATGTCGGAAAGCGACACAGTACCAGAAGAAGGAAATTCAGCATTTGAAGTATCCATCTTTAAAAAGTCTGATGTGTTCCATTCACGTACTTTCTCTACCTCTTCTAAAACAAACTGTTCTTACAAAAAACATGTTTTTTTGTCTACATAATGCAAATCGAGATAAACACTATAAGAAAATGCCTTATCCCTTGCTCTATTCTGAATAGAAGGGAAATGAGGGAATACACTAGGCTAAAGCGATAGTCAAATGTTTAAAAAGCTATCGCTATGCGATTGGCATTAAAATTCGGTTTTCTTTGCATGGCCAGGTATAAAAAAAGGAAATATAAAGCAAATGACGATTTTCCGTTTGAGAAAAACTCATGTATTTTAATATTCAAACAAATAACAGGGAATATATTCGAAATGATTAACGCTACAAAAAATGTGTATGATTAATTGTGTATTTTAATGAGGGCTACATTTTTGTTTATAAACTTTCATGTATCTCTTATGGTTTAACATTTATATAAAAATCATCCATGAAAAGAAATTCAAAGACAGTGAAAGTTCCCAGAAAAGGTTTTCCCCAGAAAATTCGATATATATATATATATATATATATAAATATATATTTCATTTGTCATGAAAATATACAGTATTTTAATCTTAAATATAGCGTAAAAATCTTAAATATACAATATTTTAATCCAAATCGTTATACTCATGTTTGAGAAAATCAAAGTTTTCGAAAAATGTTCCATGTAAAGGGTAGTTAGGGTGGGAGCATTTTCTTGAAAATTTTCGCTTGCATTCTTAAAGACTAAGTTTAAACAATTAGTTTGGTATTTAACAAACTTGTTTAAGCTACTGCACACACACACACGATACGGACAGACTCATATACTTTTCCTAAAAGAGTTCTTAAAGCGACACATGTTTGAGGCCAGGAAGCAGGGCTGTCATGCCGTATTGCGCTATGACAAGCTCTTCATTAACGGGCGAGTTTGGAACCGACAGGAGCTGGAGCGCATGGAACAGCCTAGAAGCAATGCGGAAACCGAACCCAGGACAGGGCAGCAAGAGCAGGTAGCCAGTGCATCAGCCCAGCAGGTAGCAGGTCCCTCAGCAGAACAACATCAAGTGCCTCAAGTTATGTCGTCAGGGAGGGACAAAGAGGAGAGGAGGGTGAGACAGTCTTCGCCGGAGAAGCCAACAACAACGCCTCTCCGTGCCCTTAGGCTGACAACAGCTCGACAAAGGGTCAGCCAAGTTGTAGGAAGACCAACAGCAAGGAAACAATAGGACCCAACCTCTTCTCTGAGGATTGTCACATGGAACATCGAAGGCTTCAAAAAAAGGTTGGGTAGCGAGAATTTATTGTATTTCCTTAGTGATGTTGACGTTGTATGCTTAACAGAAACTTGGTTGAAAAACGGAGAAAATGTAACACTTGCTAATTTCCATAGTTTTAGTAGGGGAAGGGAGACACGGGAAAGGAGGGGAAGGTGGCCAGGGGGGGTATCAGTTTCATTCAAGTCTGAACTGGAGTCTGAGATAACTAAATTAGAAATCAGTTTGGAAGGGGTGATTGCTGTATCTTTGGCACAGAGGGGAGTATATATAATAGTTATAGGATTATACAACCAGCCAGCAACGTTCCAAGTATGCAAACAGGAATTTCTTCAGTGACTTAACCGAAACGCTAGTGGAGTTACAGGAAAAGTTTCCAGGAGCTGAATTAATTCTTTTAGGAGATTTTAATGCGAGGTTAGGAGGGGAGAATATATCTCTAACGGGGGGTCACCAATGGGGGGAGGAATTCCGCGAAGGTCAACGAAAGAGGAAGGATAGTTTTATTAATGGGGAGGGCAGACAATTACTTGCTTTCTGCGATGCCTTCTCTTTAGAAATAATGAATGGCAAGTTCGGTGAGAATCGAGAGGGAGAACTCACTTTCATAAATGAAAATGGGGGTAGTGAAATAGATTTTATTTTAATAAGTCAGGGTTTAATTGGTAGAATTAAAAATTTTTGGGTGGGGGATCGTATCGAGTCGCATCACTGTCCGGTTGCCCTGGAACTGAATATAGAGACGGCCATGCCGGCGCTAGCACCTGAAGAGGGGCAGGGGGACGAAGGGAGATTCATTAGTAAATTTATATGGAAACCGGTAGAAAAAGAAGTATTAGTTGATAAATTAGAAAGAAGATTAGGGGAAAGGAACGCAGACACAGCGGAGGAACTAACGCATATAATAGCAACGGCTGCGGGGACAATGAAAGTCCAAATGCATGGTAAGTTAAAACGATTCAATGGTTGGTATGACCAGCAATGCAGAGCTGTAAAGAAACAAGCAGAGGAGGCTCTGTCAAAATTCAGAAGGGAGGGGGGAGATGACACTAGGAAATTTTTTACAAAAAAGCGAAGGGAGTATAAACAGCTCTTACGGGAAAAGAGGACTACGTGGCAAGACAAAATTACTCAGAAAATTAGTAATATTTTAACGCGGGGGGATAACGCTGAGATGTGGCAAGTAGTAAAACATTTAAGAGGCAACCGTCAGGCGCCCAACGAAATTTCTCCCAGAAAATGGACAATGCATTTTATGGGAATATTCGGGAAAGGTGAAAGGGAAGGAATTTTTATAAAGGAAGTGCAAATTTTGGGCGATCTTGAGATCCCAATACTGGACGAGGAAATATCAGCACGAGAAATAGCACAGGCGCTGAGGAGTCTGAAGGGAGGCAAAGCTCCAGGGTTGGATGGGCTGCCCCCGGAAGTTTTTAAAGCCACAGACAATGTTAATGAGTTTGGTAGGAGTATGCTCCAGATATGTAACAGATTGTTTATTGAGGAGAATTACCCTACCTGTTGGGGAAAGGGCATTATTCATCCCATTTATAAAGGGAAGGGAACTATTGGAAATCCGGATAACTATAGGGGGGTTACTCTTTTCCAATTATGGAGAAAATTTATTGTAGTGTGCTATATAACCGGATAAAGGACTGGGAATCTAAATTTGGCAAACTTTCAAAATTTCAAATGGGTTTCAGAGAAGGACACAGTACAATAGATGCCGCTTTTATATTAGTCACTTTAAGGACGAAGCAACTGTTAGTTAAGCGGGGAAAGCTTCATTGTGCTTTTGTGGACTTTAAGAAGGCATTTGACTCTATCAATCGAAATGCATTATAGTACAAACTAGGCAGAAAGGGGTTATCAAGTAAAATGGTTAGAGCATTGCAGGCAATGTATCAAAATGTCGAATTCTGTGTGACGTACGACAGAAACAGAGTGTCCGAGAGCTGCCGAAGCTATAGGGGAGTGAGGCAGGGTTGTATTTTATCTCCCTTGCTATTTAATCTCTTTGTGGATGATATTACTGATACAATGATAGCAGAGAATATCCAAGCACCAGTAGTAGCGGATTCGCAGATCCCAACACTTTTATACGCAGACGATTTAGTATTGTGCTCTACGACAGTAAACGGATTGCAACGAGGACTGGACAAACTTAAGAATTATTCCGATGAATGGCTACTTACAGTTAATGTGAATAAGACTAAGGCAATGACTTTCAAAAAGGGTTGTGTTTATAGCAGGGAGGAGAATTGGACATATGCAGGACAGATACTGGACAATGTTAAATCTTTTGTGTACTTAGGACTCACATTCACAGTGAACGGAAAATGGACAAAACACATTGACATTACGAAACACAAGGCAAGGGTGAAAGCGACGGAAGCTCTCCGGATACGCTACAGAATACCGAATATATCCATAACCTTAATGGAAACTGTATACGGAGCGACAGTTAGATCCACGATGACATACGGAGGAGAAATATGGGGGTGGGAACAAACAGGGAATCTGGATCAAGTGAGGACCCAATTTTTGAAAGGAATTCTGGGTGTAGGGAGGGGTACGGCAAACTGCGGAATAATGAGGGAATTCGGGGCACATAGTGAAACGATAGAGTGCAAAATCAGAGCAGTTAAATATTGGCTGAGAATCGTTCACGGAAACCAATCTCTAATTAGGGCAGTCTGCTACCGTGAACAGTTGCGAATGGAAGGTAATTCGACGTGGGCATCAAAATTAAAGAAAGAATTGGAAACCATTGGGATGGGAGACATTTGGATGGCGGGGCAGGAAAACAGGCGAAGTATTTGGAGAAAAATTAAGAACCGCCTCTGTGATATTGACAGACAGCAAATAATTGCGCAATGCACAGAGAACGTGTCATTAGAAGTACAGTCTGGGCTGAAATCGGAGTGGGGTATGGAGCAATACATCAAAACAGGTACCAAACTCATTAGAGAGGGGCTCGCGTGGATTAGACTAGGAGCATGGAGGAGCACGAAAATATCTGACGAGAATGGTACGAGAATCTGTCCCATTTGCGAGGAGGAAGAGTCGTGGACTCACATCTTGGCAAGATGTAGGGGTACGGAGGAATGGCGGGAATAATATTTGCCGCGATTTTTTACCACTGCAAATGTAGGGCTAGAAGCATGTTGGACGCTACTGGCAGGCACGGAAAACATGGACGGGCTAGGTAAATTTATACTTAAGGCAAGACAGCTGAGATCTGAGGAGGCTGCCAATAGAGAAGGGGGGGGGGATAAGATCAACTAAACAAAAGTGACTACATTGTTCTACATACATATATATTATGTCATACTTAGGTCACTGTTGTGCTATGGTTTTATATATGTTTTAAGTGTAATTTTCTATTATAAGAGGGTGAATTTATGAAGGTGTACTCTGTGCTGTAAATTTAAATTGCTATATTTGAATATCTTTGTATTTTTATTTTCTGGTTCACTCTTAATTCTTTATTGTTGTTTAATAATGCTTTGGACTGTGTATTTCCTTTGTCTTTTTATTTTCGTGTTTACTCTTTTAATTCTTTGTTGTTGTTGTTGTTTTAATATTGCTTGTAATGTGTATTACAAAAGCACGTACGGTCTGTGGACCCGTGCGATTGTTGAAATTCTATGTATGATATTGCTATGTCAATAAATACACTTATTCATTCATTCATTCATACTTTTCCTAAAAAAAATTACCTTTTCTTTTTCAGGGCATATTCCCGGTAAAATCTCGGTATAGCTTTGGATGGAATACAATACCTTCTCTACCTACTATAGTAGCTTACATAGTACTCGGGAGAGAAAGCAAAAAGAAGACAACTAAAGCTGTGAGAACTGTACTAGAATAAATCTCTTAATCACTAAACCAGGTGGCCCAACTGCCCCGTTTTTTAAGTGTGCAGATATTCCTACGTGAGTTAAAAGTGTTGCAAGACTAAACGGGGCTATTTCAAGTTACAAACTCACCAGAGTTTAACTATTGCTTATCAGCGAAGACGGTGAGCAGGTCCTGCTGATTGAGAGAGGTAAAACAAAGATCCCTTTTGATAAAAGCTAAAAAGAGGAAACTGAGTATTATATAAGAGAATAATAGAAACTGATAGAGAAATAAAATGAATACGCTCTTAAGTGATATAGATGCAAGATTTTCCTTAAAGTTGTCTCCTCTCGCGCTACTTCCATTGGTTGAGATAACAATGGGCGAGATGGCAAAGAAAGTAGTGAAAAGAGCAATGCGGTCGAGTCCAAGCACATGAGAGTCCCAGGTAGCTTAAGCTGGCGGTAGATGAAGCTAGTAGAGTGGGTGGCATGTAGGAGGACATACTCTAACCACTGACATTTAAGTGGAACGTTCGTACCGAGGGGTGCGCCGCGAAGCATACTGCTTCTGTTTTTATTACATAGGAATGCTAATTCTCTTTTATCTCAGGCCAACCACTCATTTCCATTTCATTTCAAGTAACAGTACCAATAAACGAAATTTAAAGAGAAGATAAAACCCAGGGAAAGTATCACCTACATCATCATCATCATCATCATCATCATCATCATCATCATTGTCAGAGAATAAGCTTTTCGAATTGTTACGACCTCTCAGGGAAATAGGTTCATGGGTCATGCTCCCTCTCTCCCCTTTCTTTGGGTTTGTATTCTAAAACCTTGAAAATGCGTGATTCTAGTATTCATCTTACGGAAGCATTATAATAATCAGAAAGATTTTAAAGATATACTTTTATTACTTTCTCTATCATATGTACAATGTACACAGTAGATGAGAAGGTATTGTACTGCACGCAAAAATTCGGTATCGAAATTTCCCGGAAATGTATGTTTTGAGACACCCTGAATCCCCCAAAAAATCTGATGTGCTTCAATCACATAGCTTTCTCTGCATCTTTGAAATAAATTATTGCTTATTCTTCTATCTACATCATGCTAATCGAGATTAACATTAGCAGAAATTGACCTTACTACTTGGTCAGAGAAGATATTGTATTCCACCCAAAAATTCGATACCAGATTTTACCGTAAATACATGTTTTAAGGTGCTCTAATCCAAAAAAGCACCTTTAGAAAAAGGTTCGTGTGCCTGTGAACAAAATAACTCAAAAACGAAAAGTCGGTAATATACCAAACTTGGTATTTAAGTTCCAAGAATGTGACACAAACCTTTTGAAGAAAATCCACCCCAACCACAAGCTATTCTTTACATGGAAAAGATGTCGATATTTTTGCTTTTCTCAAAAATGGCCCTAATGATTCAGATTAAAAAACCGCAATTTAAAGTTATTTACATGACCAATAAAATGTATATCTTGAATTTTCGGTACAGTCGGATGAACCTTTTAGTCTGGCTGAAATTTGTGTAACAGGTAAACCGTAAGAGATAGATAAAAGCTTACTACAACAAACTATAGATTTCCTTAAGACACACAGTTTATGTAATATAAATTTTTTTCGTAGAGTTAACCATTTCCGAGATATTCCCTGTTTTTATTTCAATTTTAAAATACCTTTAACTTTGCATATTGCAGGGATTCGTCAGCTTCTGACCAAGCAAAGGAAAGGATTTCAACTTCATGACAACCTGCTTTTTAAAAATGTGATTATCCTTTTAGCTTATTGTATTCACTCATTTCACTTCTACTTACAAGAAAGCCATTTCTGATAATGTTTAAATCGATTATTAAGAATCAGGATAAGAAACTTTTTAACAATAAATTGTTACAGAAATGCAGAGAAAGTCATGTGAACGTAAGACATCAGATTTTTTTTTTTTTTTTTTTTTTTAGAGCTCCTTACGTCATACATGATACTGAAAAGGCATAAATAATTTCTGACAACCCTGTAAATGCTTGCTTCCAATCCGGTCCAATAATAAATGTACCTTGTTTCACCTTTAATTCTCTTGGATTATACCTAATTATTTTCACTACGAGAGGAAGTTCAGAAAATTAAAGCATCTGTACTATGAAATAAAAGGTATTTTAATGATTAAGAATAATACTGATTTTCGAAAAGAGCTAATATGTGACATATTTTTCACATATCAAATTATGACTCCTCACCTCATAAATCTGGTGAGGGAAAAAACCCTCCAGCCGGGAACTGAATTCGAGAAACAGATTTGAAAGGATAAACTAATACGTCGTTGCACCTTTTGTGTGTATTTTCTTATGTTTCGTTTTATCCTTTGTGTGTCTCTTCTGTTATTTAAGTTTTCTGCTTTGAAGTTATATCTAAGGTTTTTTTTTTTTTTTTTTTTTTTTTTTTTTGTGATTATTGTTTATGCTGTTCCTTTTCATCTTAGTTCCTCATCTCCTTTCATCGAATAAAACTCAACCTGCGAGTATTGAAGGCACCTCACCAGTTATTTTTCTTCTTTACGCACCAGTGCTCTTCTTGGAAGCCAATTTTCATCACAGCCATATACACGAGTTTACTACTTGTTTTCCCCGCTAAAATTATAGAGCCTGACTTCTACATGTACTCTAGATAAACATGCACCAACAAACCTTATCTTAACCTCTAATTAGAGCGTAATAAATAGGCTTAAAAAGCAAATTCATTTCTGTATATTATTACTTATTATCTCTCGTTTAAAACTACCATCCGAATATTTAAATATCCTAATCTTGAGAAGCTAATCAGAATTTAAAAGTTTAATGCAACAAACAGAAACGTATCACCGATATTCGGATTTCCATGCATTAAGTTATAACTACAAACCAAGCCAGGAGGCTCAGGCGTTTCGTCAGGGCCTGGCATTCTGGAGGCTGTAGGGTCCGTTCCCATATCTCTAACCCATGGGTTTTTCGAGGGTTTTCCTGGATCAGTAGGAGAATGCTGGGGAGGATTATTCATTCCACTGAATTTCCTGTCCTCAATTTCATCTTTATTTCATCTCTCTGGTCTGTCTTTCAGGGTTATAAGTGTTGTCGAGGACTGTGGTGATGGCACTACCTCGTGGGGATGATTGCGCTTTGGAGACTCAGCTCTCAACGACAGGACGACGCTGGGGGTCATAGGTATACTCAGGTGCGTTTCTTCAGACCTGAGGTGCGGGCTCTTAGCGCTCAGTACTTCGAGATGAAGAACTCTTTAGAAACTGTTAGGGACTCTCCACGATGGCTCCCTGTCGCAGTCTCGTTCCAGCTGCTTTCTCATCCTCTCCTCCCGGGGTCTACGTACCACTAGCTGAGGTACGGAATCACTTCCAGTACACTACACACCATAACGACGAAACATAGGAACTCCTATTAATGTAGGTTGAGGTATCTTGCCACGGCAGCAAAATGACTCGAAACGAAAGTTGCAGATCCCTATTTCGAGTCCCAGTCAACGCAATAAATGTTAAAATTCCTTTAACCTTGCAGGCATATTAACTTATAGCTTACACGTATTTCCACTGACCAATTCATAAACAGTAGCTTTTGATTTGTATACATGTAAACAAGAGATCTGCATAAGACTCCACCCCAACTTCAGGGGTAGCATGTCCTTATAATCCGAAATGCGTGAGTTTGAAAACTCAATCAGGATGATTTTTTTGGAAATCTCGACATCGAATTTTGAGTAGAATACAGTACCTTTTCTAGCTAGTATGTAGACTGTACATGCGTGTGAGAGAAAGTAAAAACTTAAACACTGAGCAGTACTATACTTTTTCTTTCCATTTTAGCGAAAACACGTTAAAAGACTAATTGAAATAGCTGTTAAATCCAAACTAAATAATGAACGTTTTTTAACACGTTTTAAGACCCCTGAATAAAAAAAAACATTTTTAAATAAATGTTAGGGTATGTCTAACTGTATGTGTGTCTCTGTAGGCAGCATAGCTCTAACTTGGTATTTTAGCTTGGTATCTTCCAAGGATGCGACACGAAGATTTTCAAGAATATTCACCCACCCCCAACAACTCTTTACATGGAAAATGTTACGAAAATGTTGATTTTTTTCAAAAATGGCTCTAACGATTTTGATTAAATCACTGTATGTTTAAGGTATTTTTTATGAAAAACAAAATGTATTTCTTGGATTATCTGGGAATAGTCTCTGAAGAACTCTTCACTCTGGAGGACTTTTGTTTAACTGGTAAAGTAAGAGACACATAAAATCTTACTACACAAAAAATATAGATCTCATTAAAACACACAAGTTATGTTATATACATATTTTTTGTAGAGTTAACCTTTTCGAGATATTCCGGATTATTAGTCTCAGTTTGTTACTTAAACTTTTCTCAATCGGTAAGATATCTTTCTTCTCATTTCTCGTTTGCTTACTGCTGGAAAGCAAAGAGATTGCAACTTCTATTGTTTCACATAGCAACCGGATTTTAAAGGACGATACTATCGCTTTAGCCTGTGCATTTTCTTGTTTCCGTTCTACTTACAAGGAGCTAGTAATAAGACTAACTCTACTTATGTTTATCCTGATTAGCATTAATGTTTTGAATAAAAGGTTTGTTAACTGAAAAGCTAAGGACATCAAATAAATAGAACACATTAGATTTTTACTTTCTCTACACGCACTATGTACATAGTGTATAGAGAAGGTATTGCACTCAACCCAAAATGCTGATTTTGGATTCAGGGGGTTCCAAAACATGTATTTCTGGTGAAATCTTGGTAAAATTTTTTGGGTGCATTACAATACCTTCTCTACACTATGTACATAGTATGTGTAGAGAAAGTCGTGTGCGTGTGTGTCTGTGGACAGCACAGTTCAAAAGCGAAATGAATATTGAATACCAAACTTGGTATTTATGTTTAGTATTTTCCTAGGATGTGACACGAAGATTTCCAAGAAAATTGCCGCACCACAAACTACCCTTTATATGAAAAAATGTTGGAAAATTTTGTTTTTCTGAAAAATGACTCTTAAGGATTTTGATTAAAATAACGTATATTAAAGATATTTATATCACCATTAAAATATTTAGTTATGTTTAGTTTTCCGGGAATAGCTTCTGAAGAGCTCTTCATTTTGACTAAAGCTTACTACACAAATAATGAAGATCTCGATAAAATACACATAATTTACATCATTCATATTTTGCTTGTACAATTGATCGTTTTCGAGATTTTCCTTGTTGTTGGTTTCAATTTTAAACTACCGAACTTCTCTCATACGGAATCATGAAAAGTGAACCGAACCTCAATTGATTCACTTGGCAACCAGCTTTTAAAATATTTTACTATTTTTTTAGCTAATGCATTCCCTTATTTATCTTCCGCTTACAAGAAAGCACGTAATACTACAGATTCTGCTAATGATGTAGATGAATAAATAATCTTTTGCACGGATAGTTTGCATATGGAACAGCTAGAGAAAGTTATGTGATTGGAACACATTAATAACACTAGGTTTACTTGAGCGGTAACATATGCAAGCTAAGCTACTTTGAAATTAGAGGTTGTGCTCGAAAAACAGTTTTCTCTATAGGCATTTTTCTTCCTTTCATTTCTTTCTTAGTACTTTTTACTGCTTAATTATTTGACTACTTTACTTCTTTCATGATAAATGAAATGCTTATATTGACTTTTCTGGGAGTAGCCTTGAAGTTCTTTACATTCTTGAGGAATTTCATTCTAGAGGACTGGTAAAACGTAAGCAAAACCGTAGACAAAATCTAAGTACACAGAAACTGTTGATCTCGTTAAAACACGCTGTTTATATCAAACACATTTTTGTGGAGTTTACCGTTTCCGAGGTGTTTATGGTTTGATTTTCTTAAAGGCAAGTCGACTTTTTTTTTATTGGTTTAGTCCTGGCCATGCAAAGAAAACCGAATTTCATCAGCAAACGACTACTTTATAAAATATTTTGACTATCACTTTAGCCTAGTATATTCCCTAATTTCCCTTTTACTCACAAGGAACTAAATAATATGACAATTTCTTCTAAAATGTATCTCAATTAGCATGAAATAGATTGAAGAATAAGCTTTTGTAAGCATAGTTTATTGCAGAATAAATGAAGAATGTTCTATGAATGGAATACCTTAGAATTTTTGGATAGGATTTGATATTTGTACGTTAAAAATCATTTGCTATATTTCTTACCAGTTCTGGCCTGGCAGTGTATGTTTTTAGAGATGTTTTATTTACACTTTACTTTCAGATATTGTACTCAAATTATGGTTACGTAGTTTAAGTAGATGTTACGAAAATGTACCTCATTTAGGAAGTTTAGAGTTATGTATATGCAACGTTAAGATTGTACTATGTCGCCATGTAGACGAGTTACATACCTTGGTGAAGTGAAATGTCAAAAGTTTAAGCCGTTCCCATTCAGTGGCCGAGGTGACCGAGGGGTGTGTGGATGCTAGAACTGGAAGATTCGACTCGCATCGGAATCAGAAACTCTAAACCTACGCGAAGTTGGAATGCTGTCTTTTTCTCCTAGGTTTAAATTTACGCTAAAATCTTTCATTTTAATATTTTCCTTACTATTTATGTCTTATAGTCTATATGTTTTCACTTTCTTTTCTTGGGTGAAGCGGTTGCCAAAATGAAGAATGTATTGCAATTACATGGCTTTCTCTAAACACTCCTCTACAACTAATACTTATAAAAGCATTTTACTTTCTCTATACGTACTATATACATAGTGTGTAGAGAAGTTATTGTATTACATCCAAAAATTTGATACTGAGATTTCACCGGAAATACATATTTTGGGATCCCCTGAATCGAAAAAAAAATTTAGAACCAGGTGCATGTGTGTGTGTGTTTGTGTGTGTGTGTGTGTGTGTGTGTGTGTGTGTGTGTGTGTGTGAGGTGTGTGTCTATGGGCAGCATAGCTCCGTTAAATACCAAACTTGATATTTAAGTTCAGTGTCTCCCAAGAATGTGACATGAAGATTTTCAAGAAAATCCTCCCTTTCCCAACTACTCTTTACATGGAAAAATGTTTTAAAAAATGTGATTTTCTCAAGTGAGCTCTAACAATTTTGATGAAAATATCTTATATTTAAGATATTTATATGACAAATAAAATGTGTTTGTTGAATTTTCTGGTAATAGCCTCTAAAGAACTCTTTATTCTTGATGATTTTTTTAATGTTTCATAAGTAGTAAACCGTAAAAATGGACAAACATTTAAAATGTAGAGCTCCTTAAAGCACACAGTTTATGTCACATACACTTTTTTTCCTGGAGTTGACCGTTTTCGAGCTATTCTTTGTTATTGGTTTCAGTTTTAAAATACTTAAACCTTTCTCAACTCCTGGTCACTCAAAGACAGGATTTCAAATCCCATAGCAACCATATTTTAAAAAATGTGACTGCCAGTTTAGCTTAGTGCACATCCTTATTTACCTTCTACCTATAAGGAACTAAGTAATAAGACAATTTCTGCTAGTGTTTATCTCGATTAGCATGAAGTGGATAGAAGAAGAAGCTTATCAACAATAATGTGTTACAGAGTTTTAGAGAAAATCATGCGAATGGAATACATATATTTTTTGACTTGTGCTGTTCACAGAAAGACACAGGCACAGACAGACTCACAAACACACACACACACACACACACACACACACACACACACAACGTGAAATGTCGGTATCGAATTTTTGGGTGCGATACAATACCTTCTCTGTACTCTACGTATATAGTAAGTGTAGAGAAGGTAATATGACATAAATTATCTGTTTTAACAAAGATCTACATTTTTGTATAGATAGTAAGCTTCTGACTATATCTTACGGCTTAACCGTTATTCAAAATTTTGCAAAACTCACCCAGAATAAGAACTCTTCGGAGGATATTTCCAGAAAACTCAAAATATATTTTTATATATGATGTGAATATCTGCGGTATATCTCCGTTGTCTTGTATTCTACCTGAGATTGGTCAGGTCAACTAGTGCTTAATGAAATGTCGGTTTGTTATGCACCTTTGGGTTCTTGTAGTGCGCCAGCCAGCTGTGGTCAGCTCTTCAACAAATTTGACTCACTCACTCGTGGGTAAAAAGCCTCTGATGAAGGTATCATACAGGGTGGTAGGCATTAAATAAAGACACTTCACCACTGTTGGCAAGTTGAACAAAGAAAAGTATATTTTTCAAATATTTACTGAGAAAGTTCAACTGATTGATGGCACTAATGTTCCCAAGCAACTAACGTAAATATATAAATTCTCACACACTTTCATATACATATAAATACATAAATAAATTACCATATATTCAGGACTTAGAAAATAATAATTTACTAAAGCAGAGATCCAAAGAAAGCTTATTAAAGAGGATACTTGGTATAAACGAGTGAAAAGAACTTTAAATGAAATTGGGTGTGGGGATATTTGGAAGGACAGACAGGCAGGTGAGAAAGGATGAAGATATGGAAAGATAGGAAATAATTAGTAGTTTCAGCTCCAAAAGTTCATTGTGCATATATATGGAATTTAAAATGATATGGGGGAGAGAAAATGATGTTGATGTTGTAACAAACCAGCAAGATAGAGTTTTGCATGGGGTAGGACTGGAGTGGTGTGGTTAAAAAGCTTAAGGGAAGGAGCAAACCAAAGTAAATGTCTATTGTGTAATAGGTAGTTTAATAATTATTGGCATTTAATTCTACAATGCGAAGGAACAATGAATATGAGAGAAAAATTACAAAAAAAAACAATTGGTATAGTTTACCAAATGAAATTATAGGTAAAAGGATGTTAAGAGTTAAAGCAAAGGAAACTTTAATAGAAATAGGGAAATAATTAATTAGTAAGAAGTAGATGGATTAAGAAAATTATAAATAAGGAATAGGAAGAAATGTGGATTGGTAAAAGGAAGATGCAAATATGACCCGATAGCTAGGTAACCATGATGGATGCTATGTGTCCTAAGAAATGCAGCAACTCAGTGACGGGAGAAAATGAGATGTAATAGGTAAAATAGGTAAAATGTAGGGATATAATTTAATTATTATGTGAATTAAACCATGTAATTAATGAATTGAAATAAATATCTATCTAACTGTCTATTCTTATAGCTTAAGTATGATGCTAAGCACACTTTCTACATTTACTTAAGTTTAAACGACACGCTAAACTTTGACTTGACTCTGAATTCAACAATTTAATTCTTTGTTACATTGCGCGCGATTTCTTAACACAACTAGCATGGATATATCCAGCAAGACGCTCCGATTAAAAGTAACTTTAAGAGAATCTTCTCCGTTTATACCGTCTTGGCATGAGTTTTGTGCTCACACGCCATTGGTTACTTCTAAGCTTAAGAGTTGTAGTATCATGTGAACCTATCGTGCAATTTCATTGTTATTCAATCACGTAATGCAGGGATACAATGGAAAATACCCATATTCCATAGTTTTAGGGAAACCCTCACGTTCCTATTGCACGTAGCATAGTGGTGTAGTACAAAAGACTGAAAAGTAGGTCAGCGTTCCCTCTTACAATGGAAGTTGGAGAAAACAACCTTTGTTAACATCGCAAGCAAAACGTAGAAGTTTCGCTTCCAGCAAGTCATGTACAGGATAAATTCCACTTTACATATAGAAATTAAATTAAATAATCACTATATACGATATACTATATACAATAACAAGAATTACTCCTCATATATTTAATACACAGTATTTTATTCAAAATCAATACAGATATTTTTGAGAAAATCAAAATTTTCGAAAAAATTTCCATTGAAACTGCAGACATGCCGTCTAGTGTTACTGAGTGACATTCCTCTCCATTCCTCATTTCACCTGGTCTTGCCAAAAAGTCACTGGCCACAACGTCGCTCCAAGCGATAAGAGTTCACGCCTTCATTCGAACAGTTACGTGTACAAGTATAAACAACCTTTCAGGATGATCAGAGAAGCACTGGAGCATGTCACGGTACATATTTCATCCTTCGTGGGAGGAACAGAACTTTTTGTGCTTCACAGTGATAAAGCTGGTTATTTAATTTGTCATAAGCAGTTAACAGTGCTTTCACAGTCTAATATTAAGAGGCACTTTAATAACTGCCATTTTCAGAAGTATAATGACCGCATACTCTGTAATACTTCTTCTTCTTCTTCTTCTTTTTTATAGTTTAACGTCCTTTAACCTGGTTGGTCATATCAGACGATGAAATTGGTGAAATGATGCTCAAATGATCTCGGGGTCCATAGAGCTTAAAGTTACTCGACATTCGTCTTCTCAGGATAAGGGAAAACCCCGAAAAAAACCTTACCCGGGTAACTCACTCTAAGTGAGATTCGAACTCACGACCACACTACCCAGGCGGGCTTCTGTAATACTTTCCGTAAACATAAATGCAATAAACTAGAAATGGATTTCTTAAACCACCAATCAAAACACAACAATCCAGGTTCCAATGAGGTCTTAAATGAACAACAAAACCAGAACGATTCAGGCATCGAATTGCTGCGTGCGGTTACAAGGTGGCTAAATTAATAGCTGAAGCAAATAAACCCTTCTCAGAATAGGAGAGTTTATTAAAAAGTGCCTCGATAACGTTGTAGAGGAAATTTGTCCTATCATGGTAGAGACATTTAAAACAAATCTTTAGGACGAACCGCAATGACATCAAGAATAACAGCCATGAGTGCTAACGTAGAAGATCAGTTGAAAACTAAAATAAAATGGACTTACCTCCTACTCATTGACTCTGGATGAGTATTCAGACAGCAAAGATATCACTCAGTAGCGGTAATTATCAGAGGTGTTGACTCTGAACTTAAATATTCGAAGAGTTTCTGGACCTCGTGCAGCTTTAGGAACATACTCGTGGAGAAGATATACGTATTTGACGCAATTTACTTGATTGTCTGTAAGTATGAATTATCCTGAGAAAAGCTGGTGTCAATCACAAGTTATGTTATCGAACTGGTGACATTTTTAAAGACATTGGTTTCCCTCGGAACTCTGTGAAGGTAAATGCATTGTATCATTCATAGAGAAGCCTTTTGTGCTCAGGCAGCAACTTTAGAGAATGTAATGTCTGTGTTGGTGAAGCTTATAAATAAAATCGCACCCTTTAAGTCATAGGCTTTTTCAACAATATCTGGCCGATATTGGTTCAAATTATTCAGACTCGTGGGATCGATTCCTGTGGCCGACTGAATGGGTTTTTCAAGGGTTTTCCCGGGTCACTAGGCAAATACTGGTGTGGTTTCTTCATTTCCCCGAACTTCCTTTCCCTTCATTTCATCTCGATTTCATCCACTCGGTCTGTTTTAGGATTGCAGGTGTCGGCAGGGACTGCGGTGGTGGCGCCCTTCCGCGGTGGTGAATGCTCTCTGGAAGTACACCTCACGGCGACGGGAAGGCGTTGGAAGTCCTCTGTACACCCAGGGAGTGTGATCAAACCTAGTCGCGGGCTCCTAGTACTCCCCGCGTCGAGATGAAGAATTGCTTTGAATATGTTAGGGATCATCCATGGTGACTCTTCCCGCCGTCCGGTTTCGAGCACCCGTTGATATTACTCTCATCTCATCCTATCTCCAGGGGTCTGACGTTAAATAAGTCAATGGCTACAGTGTGAAATCCTCTTCAGCATCATACACACATGCGAGTGCTTATACACGATTCCATGGGAATCATATTGATATTCATATGTATATTCTCTGATAGTGTTAAGTATTCTCGTCAATCCCAGTAACAGTTAGCCTGTTGCCAACCAAAATATGCGGAGTGAGCGTGGTAGCACATTCACCTCACTACGCAAACACATTTGAAACACCCGTTACTACACAGGAGTATACGCACAGGAGCCTGAGACGTTTATTTTAAAAGGCATTCGATGTACGCTAGCCCTGATGTTACAATCCCTTTGCATGGGTTGATTAGATAGAATTCACAGAATAACAAGATCAGAGCTGTTAGTTGACAATTGACTTAGTCGCCCTCTCTTTGAAAAAGCTAACTTTCATTTCGACTTATCCTGTAACAGTACATACGAAGAGTTTCAGACATATTTATCTGATTCCTGAGTTTGGATCTCCGTGTTGGTTAAATCGCCTATGCGTGGAGAATTAAGAGTAACTACTGAAATTCTTGTGCACGGACATTGATGAATGATATCTGCAATTTCATAAACCAAGAACTTTGGAAAGTGTTTGCTGAGCATAACTGAACGACCTCTGAGCGTAGAAAATGAAGTTTTCTTCTTATTCCTGTTTTAATACTAACGTTGCGCCACCATTTTGATATCACCTCATATGCTTATTAACAGGATTGAGAAGGTAAGTAGTACGGAGGAGAGGTTATTGTTGCACGACGGTGGCCTCGAAAGAAAGGGACTAGTAGAGAAGACACCGGACGGCGTTGCTTATACTCCAACACCCTTCTGAAGGCCAGGAGAAGGTGAGCGTTCCAGAAACCCTGATTTACTGCACGCTACACCGAAGCACCATCGCCGAAACTTCCAACCCTGAAAAACATCAACTAGATGAAGGATAAATGACATGATAATGGAATGACATTGAGGTACACGAATTCCCGGGGAGAAAGAAATCACTGCAGTATTCATCTTGCCACCCGGAAAAGCCCGAAAAAATCCATGAGTCAGAGTGGCGGCTAACTGGGGTTGAACCCATGGCATCGCAAATACGAGTAACATACGTTATCCGTCACCTCGCTCAGTAAGACGGATTATTTAATGTATCAAATGTATCCAAAATATAAATGTTTGATTATTAACCAAGGAAACACTCCTGTCTTTCCCGGCAGTTTTATAATTTTAATTTTATCGTTTTCATTTTATCAACTCAACTGCAGCGTTATTCCGTGTATACATTTAATTGCAACTATTGGTAAATTCTTACCAATATTGATATGATTGATTAATTCCTACTATTCTGGTAGGAGGAATTAAAGTGCTCCACTAGGCATTTGTAGCCGTGAACTTATTTTGTAATAATAATAATAATAATAATTATTATTATCATTATAGTCATTATTATATAAGCGCATTTGGAGTTATATTATTTTATGTTTATTCTTTCATCTTGTAATCCATATTCTCTATAGTTGAATATGTCACGTGTCACAACAAAACAATATTCAGACACCGGTCCAACGGCAAACCATACTAGTTATTAAACACCAAGGATTTTGCTCATACAAGCAATTTTATATTCACTTAAATATCTAAGAACCATCATTACCAACATAAACAGATATCTTTTAATTTGCAGATCTATCCGCTGCCGAGCAAATTCTTCATTAAAATCTATCGTAAAGCAATCATAGGACTGATTCATATTTCTTGCAGGAACTTGTGAAGCTCGCATTCGGGAAGTAAGTTCGATTCCTGTAGTTCGCCCACTCTGGCCTTGTGCTTTTCGTGACTTTTCTTGATGGGTAGGGTAGAATTTCCTTTTCATACTTAATTTCCCCATGTGTACCTTCAGATTTCGTATTCTATGACGATGCCGGACAGATGACTCAGACGCTTGCTCCAAATAAATGTTATTTATTCTCCCTGACACTAGAGGATTGGTCGTTCATCGCTGTCTCTGGGCATCTACGGTGGTATCACGGGTCTTACAGTTAGGAGTAGAAGGGACTTCCGGGCGCTTCTATGGGATGTCTGTCTTCGGCCTGTAGTATTCTGTGGTTCCGCCTCGTGATGGTAGTCGCAACGATCTCACATAAGTCACAGTGTTCGAAGTATACAAACTATGTTTTAGTTTCATGCTTATTGGTTTTCACTTTTATATTTCCTACTAATTTATCATAACTATTGGCTTAACCTGTATCAACAGACTTTATTAAACTTCTTTTTAAAATAAGATTGTGTCCTAACCATTATATGCATGCATTCTTTGCATAAGTTGGTGAGAAACAAGATAACGAAAACCTCAACACTTAATTTCAAACTGCAATGCTTGAATTTGAAGAAAAAAGAAAGAAAGAAATTAAATAACAATGCATATTTCGGAAACAGACGTCACAATTCTCTTTATTTTACATAAATTGTATATATTAACGAGATATAGGAAAAATTTCCTTAATAAGATAATATTTATATATTAAACTTTGTAGCATGCTGTCCCATTTTCTCAGTCAGTGGAAAGTGCAAGTGCCGGAGAATGTTATAAAGCTTCGCAGCTACACTATCTCTTTTCTCCATGTAGCGGATCCAACGAAATTTGGTTCTCTATAACAGGCCTTGATGGACAGGGATCTATGCTGAAGAATGCGTATGTCCATTCACCAAGAGGTAGACGAGTGGCAGAAAAATGAATTATTCTACAGAGCGGACGGAGTCCTACATTTGCTTCAGGGGGGAGCAATCCAAATAGCGTCACGGAACTGAGTCGACAGGGCAAGTTTCGGATTTCTAAACTTCATTATTGACATTTTTAAAATCTCTAGCCCACATGTACAATGTACATAGTGGATAGGAAAGGTATTGTATTCCACCCAAAAATTCGATGCTTAGATTTCACTTGAAATATATGTTTTGGTATCCCCTGAGTTCGAAAAAAGCATTTTTAGAAAAAGGTCCGTGTGTATATCTGTCTGTGTGTGTCTGTAGACAGCATAGCTCAAAAACTAAAACCGTTAAATACCAAAAGTATGTAAGTATTGTATCTTAGTATGGTATGTAAGTTTGCTACCTTCCAAGGATGCGACACGAAGATTTTAAAGAAACCCCCCCCACTCCCAACCACCCTTTACAAGGAACATTTTTCGATTTTTTTTTTATTTTCTGAAAAATGTCTCTAACGATTTTGATTAAAATCCCGTATATTAATGATACTTACACCCCAAATATATATTGCATTTTCTGAGAATAGCCTCTGAAGACCTCTTTATTCTGAATGAGTTTCGCCGAATTTTGCTTAAACATAATACACAAAATGTAGATCTCACCAAAACACATAATTTATGTCCTTTACGTTTTTGTTGTGGAGGTAACGTTTCCGAGACATTCCTTATTATTTGTTTCAATTGTAAAGTCCTTATACTTTTCTCAGGCAGGAATTGTCCATGTTTCTTTTGTTCTACTCCTGGCCGAGCAAAGAAGCGATTTGCAAAGACAATCACATAATGATAGCTTTTAAGACATTTGATTATCACTTTAGCATAGCGCATTCCTTTAGTTTCTACATATAAGGAACTAAGTAATAAGAACATTCTGCTAATGTTGATCTCAATTCATAACGACAGCTTTTAAAATATTTGACTATCACTTTAGCGTATCAAATTCCTTTAGTTAACTTCTACTAATAAAATACTAAGTAATAAGAATATTCTGCTAATGTTTATCTCGATTAGCATGGTGTAGAAAGAAGAATATTTTGTAAGACGTTTTTTGTGGAGGAGATAGGGAAATTCATGTGAGCGTAACACATGAGATTTATATATATAGCTTGGTTAAATTTGTAATCTATAGCCCGGACTCAGTAAGTTTCTTTTGTTACTTTAATATCCCAATTCTGATCGTTTTGAATATACAATTTCCATTGCTATATTTGTTAAATTTATTAAAGCGTTGTTTCTGAAGCTGTGTTATAACGCTTCTATATAGCTGAGTACTTAAGTTTGTAAATAAATGGAAGATATTATCCGGTTACTGTAACGCTGTTTCTTGTTAAAATAAAGGTATGTTCTGCTGGATTGTGGCTTTCTTTCACGAATGTAAATAGCTGTTCATATAATATCCTCTGTGTTATTGATTCAAAAAGTACACGTTATTCTAGTGCTTACGGCACGTTACAACTTTCAAGGCCATATAGATTTCAATAAGAACGAAAATAATCATACAGAAAATTTATGATATGTATTTTATTTATCAATCTCATGCATCAAATACTTATAGTGGCTTATTAAAGTGTTAGCAGACAGACTTAAAAAATATAGAACACAGAAAATTATTCCTATAAAATTGTTTTGAGGTAGGAGTGTTCCATGGGAGTATTAATATTTTACCCTTAAAATAAACATAATAAACACGGTGTTTATTATGTTATGCTACTCATGTAACGCTTTAAATTTGGTTTTCTGTTCCCCATTGGAATTATTTTGGCTTTATAGTTTTAAAGTGTAATTTAAATTTTAATTGTTCCTTTTTAGAATAAACAAATACTGCAGACTTATTGATTTTTAGTGGATTATATTTTAATTTTTTTTTTTCAGAAGAAACCGTGTGTCTTGGGCAGAACTAGATTTTGGGATTCAGGTGTGTATGAAATTAAAGATTTAAATATTAATAGCTATTTACCATGTGGAAAACAAATAAAAACGCAGTGATTATTAAATGATTGCTGATATACTTTTAAAGTTATTTACATCAAAAATATGTAGCTACTATTAGGTATTTTGTAGATATGTTTAACTCTCGCTACTACTTACCGATGATAATGACAATGACCAAAGAACTTGATAGGCAAAATAAAATTTAAAGAATCTGATGTGTTCCATTCATATAACTACCTACCTATTCTATATTGGAGTATTCTTACAAAGCTTATTGTTCTATCTACTTTATGCTAATAAAGATAAACATTAGAAGGCTTTCCTTTATTACTTAGTTCCCTATAAGTAGAATAGTCATTATTTACATTTTATTTTTCATGTAAATATATTTATTATTTTCGTTTTTAATTATCATGTTCACAGACACACGGACACGCAAACACACACGGATCTTTTTCTAAAATTAATGTTTTATACAAAATACCCTAAAACTGTATTTTCAGTGGAATGTTGGTATCGAATTTTTGGATAGAATGCAGTACCGTCGCTATCTATGTACGATGTAGAGATAGTAAATATCATATCTTGAAATGAGCTTGCACCATAGGAAGAAGGCGTACGACAGTGCAGAATGCCATCCAACATTTCAGAGAAATTCTAACAAAATATGCTAAAAAATAAACAGAGTGGGCCACCCACAGACTAAATTCTAGGGAACAAAGACAGGTAATGGGAATGTTGAAAAAAACCTGTAAAGTGCCTCTTCTGAAATTACTGCGTATGTAGAAGAACAGCGTGGGAGGCACGTAACGTCCAAGACGACAACAATACATCTCATCAATCGTATTGGATTCCATTCCAGGTTGGCTAGAAGGAACCCATATGTCAACAGGAAAAACCAAAAGACCAGGTTAGAGCTGCAAAGGAATATCTAGAAAAGAATAATGCCTTAGGGCAGGGAGTTTTACCTGTGTACGAAAGAAAACATAATATATGTCATAATAATGGCCGAAGGCGAGAGTGGAGAAGTCAGAATACAGCAATGGTTGCTCAAAATTTCAAGTATTAGTGGAACATTGAGATTTTGCTTTTATGGTTCCTTCTGGTGCAGAAAAAGTGGTATTATTTGAGAGAAGTTTAGACAGATATGACTACCTTTAGATACTTATCCCGCAATTTCAGAAGAGGCACTTTCCGAATTTTCTTCTGTTTTTACCACCTGCCTCTGTTCCCAGAATTTAGTTTCTGGTGCGACTTATCCTACGTTCATTTATTTAAAATGCTTAATGACTCTGCATGATCGAGCGACTTCTTCTTACAGTGCAGGCTATTTGAGATTATTATTATTATTATTTATTATTAATAATAATAATTAGTATAACTGTTTTTTTTTTCACACAAGCAGTGTGTAGGACAGGAGTTGGATAGGTAGAGCCAGACTGAAAAATTCAATGATATGAAACAATTAAACTAATACCAATAGACCATAGTTGGCTATACTATGAATCCTGGGACTTAAAGTAGGTACTTACTGCATTTGAAGTCGCCATTGTGGTTGTCATCTCAAAATTATTTGAGGTCCCTTTGTGATTTACCGGGAAACATGCGAGTCAGTTGAAAAATGCAATGCTATGCTGGCATGTTGTCATGGTAGCTCAGTGGTAGACCAACCAGCTAGAGACCGTTATTCAAATCCCGGCTGTGGCATTGAATTGTTCAGTCTGACTCTATTATTATTATTATTATTATTATTATTATTATTATTATTATTATTCATTTTTATGTAATGGGACAATGATCTCTAATGGAACAATGATCTTCCTTTCCTTTGTGACTAATTTTGACACACCAATCACTCCATACCAGATCTGATAAGCTGATAAACGAAGCCGTTGAGAAGAAACACCTTTCCATTCTATGTAAGAGAATACTGTAAAATGAATACCGTACATAAAGGGATGTTCAGAGTTCATATATGTGCGACAAAATTTGCGTGTATAAAAGTAGACATTTCAAAATAAAACAGTTTCGCTTACCAGACAGATAAAAGAGACAGTCATAAATGTATTACACAGGAAATGTAGATCTCATCAAAACACACAATTTATGTCCGTTAAATGTTTGTTGTACAGCCAACCGTTTCCGAGATATTCCCTGTTATTGGTTTCAATTTTAACATACTTACATTTTTCTCAAACAGGAAGGGGACCGTATTTCTTTTGTGTTCCTCCGGGCCATGCATAGAAGTGAATTTCAATGACAACCACATATCAACATCTTTTAAAATATTTGACTATCCCTTTAGCATAGCGTATTTCTTTAGTTTCCTTCTACTTACAAAGAACTAAGTAATAAGAGCATCTGCTAATGTTTATCTCGATTAGCATGGTGTAGACAAAAGAATGATATTTTGTAAGAAGCTTGTTAGTTATACATACAGCGAAAGTCATTTGAATGGAACACGTCAGATTTTTTACTTTGTTATCTATTTCAAATTTTAATTTCAAAAAGAACATAACAAATTTTAACCAAATTTTACAATTAAAAAAAAATATATTTTGAAAACTGACAAAGACTTTGAAGGCTTTTCATTTAGTATTTTTATCAGATTTGGTTTAATAGAAAAGAAATTTTATTATATATTATATAATATTATTATACCTATGTTATTTAATTGTTAACAATTGTATTATAGGTTCTATTGAGCGGGATGGTTTAGGTGGTTTCAAATTTGGGAGATCGTGTGTTCGATCCCCATTGAAACCTAGCTCATCCATGAGATTTTTCGGCGGTTTCTCCGGGTCGCCAGGCGAATACTGGCAACTTTCTAAACAGTTTTCATTGCAATTTCATTCATCTTTCATTCTTTGATTTCTTTGAGGGTTTGAAACGTCAGCGATGGTGCTGGGTACGGTGTGACAGGGAAAAAGGAATGCCCTCTGCGACCCCAAATTCGTCTGGCTGCAGGATGAGAAACACCGCTGTCGAGGCGTTGGATCCAGAGTGAGGCAGGGTCCATGATCTACCATTACGTCTGTCGGGATGCTTAAGTCTGAAAACTATAGGAATCCTGTAACTGCTGTACCGTCGATTCTGGCTCCGGCCGCCCGGTGTAACTTTTCACCTCATCCCTTCCTCCCGGGGGCTTAGTACAATAACTACATAGTTTCGCTGCCGAGCCCCCTTCATCCGTAGCCTAATGCTAATATGTTCTCCTTTTTGCTCGCAAATTCTTTATATTTTATTACTTTCTCTACATATACTATGTGCATAATGTATAGAGAAGGTATTGTAATGCACCCAAAAATTTAATACCGAGATTTCACCAGAAATACATGTTTCAGGGCCCCCTAAAACCCCCCCAAAAAAGCATCTTTAGAAAAATGTCTTGTGTGTGTATGTGTATGGCTGCGGGCAGCATGTTTGTATATGTCCGCGTGTCTATGAACTCCATAATTAAAAACGAAATTTCGGTTAATTTGCAAATTTTGTATTTAATTTTAGCATCTTCCAATAATTTCACACAAACATTTTCAAGAAAACTGCCATTTACATGGAAATATTTTTGAAAAGTTTGACATTTTTATGGCAATAAAATGCATCTCTTGAAATTTCTGAGATTCGTCTCTGAAGTTCTCTTCATTTTGGATGAAATTTGGTTACGTTCTGCTAAGGATGCAGGCTTTAACATTGTTATGATGCATAACTTACAAGTTGCAGCAAGGCTTAACAATACGTAACAAGAGGTATGAAGCTAGTCATGCAGTTCGCCCGAGGAGGAGCTAGGTCTCGTTATTGTTTTGTTCGCTTTCATGTTCAGTTACTGAAATTAAAATTGTCAATAAGCAAATAACTGGATTATTATGTTAATCCTTGATGTAACATCTTGGGTAGGTATGTAAACGTCCAACTGGTAATGCATAAAAACCATATACCCAAAATTAGGGATAGCCCGGTAGCTCAATAGATGGAGCACCTACATACTGTACGAGGTTTTGTTGGGTTCCAAAAGGAGTGTGAGAATTTTTCTCTATCTAAGACTATTACGTGCATTCCTCAGAGCTTGAAAGTATACATGAGGATGTGAATTTGTCTGTGTTTCAAAATATAAAACCCAAAAATATAAAATATAACAACTTTAAACCAGCTAATGCCAATGTGTTCCAAAGGTAAATGTCGCCAACATGACCATTGAAGTTTAAGAATTAGTACATAATGAAATTAATACATCTCTAATTAAAGTATTTAAAAAACTGATTTTTGTTGAATTGCGGTTATAAACGGAATAATAATAAATAAAAACTAATAATGTAGATATCCTTAAATGACACAATTTATTTTCCATTTTCTAAATATTCCTGTTATTGGTTTCAGTTTTCACCGCTCTTCCCTGTATAGTGTTCTCGAAACGCTGACAACCTTTTGGATAGGCAACCCACATGACAGAATGAGGGGTGGTAAAAGGTACGAGTATCTAGTGTACTAACATTTGGCTTTGATTGTTACTTCGATTAACCGACATTCTGCAATTGTTACTGTTTTAATAATTAGATACACTGTTTAAAATATTGAGCTAATTTAATACTCCATAATACCACAGAATAATAAAACAGCAGCAACAACCACAACAATAATAAAAAAATAATAATAATAATAATAATAATAATAATAATAAAACGTCTCGTTCGTTATGAATTAGCAATCTCAAAATCATTTGTTAGCTAATTGGTTTAACCTTAATATTCGCAGCTGTGCTTTGTGTATGAGTGATTAGGACGGCAGGTATCTAACGAAGAGGTTCCGATTTCCATCCCATTCCCTGCCAGTTATTGATATATACAACTACTACACTAATTATGTCCCTATTTCAGATGTTTCGAGAAAGATTGTTTTATTAGTCTAAACGAATAAAACCTCCATGGTGCAACAGCCCAAAGTAGTACCAAACCCTACCGCCCAATCCCTACAACCCTCACCTCTGACCATTATAGGCGTCATGAGAGGAGTGCAAAACTATAGGGAGGGATGTGGTCAGTGCCGTGAGTCCCATTCCGCCGGTTACTGCGGTATTCGAACCTGGAGCCGCTGCTTTACCGTCGAGCAGTTCTTCAATTAGTCCTTCAGGAACCTCAAGAGGCCGAGTGCATCTCGGACCAGGTATGCCAATGGTACCAGAAATCCCAACCAGACCTTGTCAAGCAGCTGCGTACCACCGTTCTAAGGGGATGACCGTCTAGACTCTCTCACACCAGAGCGCAATTCACCAGTAAGATAACGAAGATACACAAAAACGATGAATATGTAGCAATGGTACAAATAGTCGATGATGCTGGAGGAAATCGTTCTGCTGCACAAGGCTGTATCAATAACGGTTTCCCGGTCGTCGTGTCATGTCATTCTGCACCCTGTTGTGAGACTGCAGATGCATGGAATTCTACCAGACCGTGCACCGAGTACCAGGGCGTTTCCTGATAAGCATCAGATAATAATCCTGTCTTTCTTTCGCGGAACTCCACACATGAGCATCAGGCAAGCCGCAGACGAGTTAGGACTTTCATTCATCGAATACTCTGAGTGGCAGCAATACAAATTTCAGTTGGTTCAAGAGTTAACAGAAAATGGTTTTCAAATCAAACTACCCAATTCTACACATTGATACTTCTTCAACACGTCCGACCTTCATCAAAAAACTCTTTGACAGACAGATGTACCTTCACCAATATTGGCAGAGTAAACCGGCAGATCACAATCCTCGTTTACTCCATGGGGCGATCATATCCAGAAGCTGAATTTATGGTGCGTGTTTTAGGAAAATTTTGGTAGTGTTTAACGCCCGCTTTTACTACTTGTGGCACCGCAGACGATTACACTGGTGATACATGGAATGAAGATGGAGCACCGGTGGAATGCGATGGCGGGGGAAACCGGAGAGCCCGGAGAAAAGTCGCCCCTGCGACGCTTTGTCCACTACAAATCTCATATGTGGTCGCTTGGGATCGAACTCGGGTTGTTTAGTTGAGAGGCGATCACGACTATGCCGTTTTAGGGGATGATATTGTAGGATACCGTTTCGGGAACGGTAACCTCAATAGAGAACGTTTCTTGATCCTCCCGAAGACACATCTAATGAACGGTGAGCTTTTAGATGATGTCCCGCTGCCGCTGGGAACACGCCAATGCCTCAGAAATATCGTCCCCTGTTGTAGGAGTAACATGCCAGACCCCAGTTCTCAAGATTACGGGTTCAATATGGCCGGAGGACGATGCATTTTTTCGGGGTAAAAATCAATAGCATGGTTTCTTCCAGACGGAAATTAAAGCCGGTGGTGACATATTGTAGACTTATGGCACATAAAAGAACCTCAAGCCTGAAAAAGATGTTTCTGAGCAAAATTAAGTGTCTTTCATACCTAAAATAGAATAGGACGCTGAGAATCGAAGCAGTTAAGAAGTGTCCATAGATAAATTTCATTTACAGTTTTACTGCTAAATGGCGTACTGGTTCACTATGACTTAATGGTGCAGGCTTTTCCTCCATCTTGTCTAACCACGGAGGTAGATTGGCTGCGGCGAAACTATACCCTAGCCCCTTCGTTCGTCGGACCTCACAGCCGTAGATTTCTTTTTATAGGGGCATCTAAGAGCACAGGCCTATCAACATTGGAATTCTCCGCAGACGAAAATCGTTGCTTGCCGTAATGTGACACTAGAGATGCGGCCGCGCCGTGGACGAGTGGTAAACCACTTACTCCTCACCAAGGCGTCCCAAGTGCGATCCAAAGTGACCGCATGTAAGATTTATGGTGGACAAAGCGGTACAGGGACGGGTTCTACGGCTTTTCTCCGGGTTCTTCGGTTTTCCCCGCCGTACATTCCACGGCGTTCCATCTTCATTCCATGAACTCATTCATCAGTGTCATCGCCTGCGGTACTTATGTAATAAAAGCGGACGTTAAACACTATAAAAAAATAGAGTTGCTTCGACCGCTACAGTAGGATACAAGAGGCACCTCCGATGCATTTGCATTCAGAAAATCAGCCAAAATCAAAGCTAAAGATCGACAGCATCTAGGGCTATCTTACACATTTCAAATGAAATACAGTGGACGACGGCAATTATTAATAAATTAATAAAATCGTTATTATAATAATAATAACAATAATAATAATGATAATAGGAGTTCTGTTTTATTAAAATAATCATGCTGTTACCTCTTAAACTACTGTAAAATGCAACTCACATTACAGCTGTGCCATGCACTTTACGGTGTATAATTTCAAGAAATTGACGGTGATTCAGGACGGCACAATATGCCGTTTTATAGCGAACCTCAAGGAAATCTATATGTGCAATCCATAACAATGTATATATGTTAAAGTTTCCATAACTAACTACAAAACCTTATAACTTATGCGTATTTTATTATATCCACCAGATATCGTTCTAATATTGGCAGCGAGTTCGTGCTGCAGAAGCCTTAATATGCTATGTTACGGCTATACAGTTATGTGGGCGTGGTCAGCATCAAGTTCTACATACATCGGCATTTTAAACAAAGGTCATGTTGACTCTCGATTACATGTAACTTATACTTTTCCGAAATGGCAAGTCGTTATTTGCTGTTTTTTTTTTATTTATTCATTTTTTATTTTTTTATTTAATTTTTTTCTTTTGCTTGCTTTTTCCTACACGTTAAGCAAAGCAAGCGAAAATTTCCAAAAGAGAAAACATCACTTATCAATCGGTACTTAAAAAGTCGTAAGTAGTTGGTCTGTTCTTTGATCTGAGTAGTGCATTTGACTCGATAGATCATCTGTTTTTAAAAACCAAGCTTTATCATTTGGGTATAAGAGGCATGATAAATGAATTAATCATGTCATTCGTTAGATCTAGAGAATCTGTAGTTAAAGTGAAGAACTATTATTCCAGGAAGTATTCCCCTAGTTATGGAGTACCACAGGGTTCGGTCTTGGGACCTTTGTTGTTTATTTTATATGTTAATGATTTAGAACATCACAGTGATGTAGATTTTTAACTATGTATGCAGACGATACTTCAGTTGCAATATGAGCCAATAGCATCGATGAACTTAATTTGAAAGTTATAAATTCTGTGAATTCTTTTAAAAATAGTGCATTGCAAATAAACTTACTTTAAACCTTGACAAAACTGCTTGCTTGTATTTTAGCACCAAAAATATTTTAACAAATATAAATTTAAATATGGGTGGTACTATTTTAAAGTGTCTTGACAAGACGAAATTTTTAGGCATTGTTTTAGATCAAAACCTTACTTGACATCAACAGATTAATCATATATGCACCAAATTAAATAAAGCATGCTTTGCTATTAGATGCCTCAAAATGAATGTGGACATTAACTGCTTGCTTACTGTATATTATGCCACTGTACAATCAATTTTATAATACAATATTTTAATACGGGGATCTGCAACTGAAGTAAATAGCAGTTTTTTAATTCAGAAGAGAGTGCTAAGAATAACTTTTAATATGAAGCCAAGAGATTCATTACGACATGTTTATAAACAATTTTATATTTTTACATTGATTTATTAATATATAATGCTGCACTATTTTATAAAAACAAATCATACTTATTCACTCTCAACTGTGACGTTGATTATCATTTTACTAGAAGTATGAATGACATCCATATAGGAAAATATAAAACAACTAAATACTCAAAATCACCAAAGTGCCTCATAAGTAAAATTGTCAGTGCTCTCCAATATGAAATTATTAAAATAGATGGCATGTGTAAATTTAAAAGATCACTACGTTCATGTTTACATGACAAAACTTTTTATTGTTTAAGTGAATTGTTTAATTAATGTACATTTTATGACGAGTCTAACCGTACAGTGTATGGCAACAGACAATAAATTTATCTATTCATCATATGTCTGTCTGTCTGCCTTTCTGTCTAGCTATCTATCTAGCTATCGACGCAACTTTCTTCATTTATTCTGCAAACAAGCCTTTTACAAAAGATTATTTCTTTTCATGCTAATCGAGATAAACATTAGCAAAATGGTCTTATTACTTAGTTCCTTATAAACAGAAAGGAACTAAGGGAATACATTAGGCTAAAGCTATGGTCAAATCTTTTAAAATCTGTCACTATGCGATTACCATTGAAATTCACTTGGCCAGGAAGTAAAACAAAAGATACACGGACAACTTCCTCTTTGAGAAAAGAATAAGTATTTTAAAATTGAAACTAATAAAAGGAACTACTCGAAAATGGTTAACTTCACAGCAAAAATGTATTGGTGGGTCTTGACGAGATCTTGATTTTTCTGTAATACATGTTTATCTATCTGCTATGGTTTATCTTTAATGCAAAAGTCATGAAGAACGAAGTGGACTTTAGAGGCTAGGTATTCCCAGTAAATTCAATAAATATATATATACATATACATATATTATACTTCATATAAATATATTTAATATGGGTCATTTTAATCATCATCGCAAGAGCCCTTTTTGAGAAAATCGATTTTCGAATATATTTCCATGTAAAGGATAGTTTGGGGTGGGAGAATTTTTCCAAAAATCTTGTCACATCCTTGGAGGATACTAAACTTATATAGCACGTTTGGTATTTAACAGACACTTCGTCTTGAGTTATGCTATCCAGACACACACGCATACACACACAGACACACACATAATGAACTTTTTATAATGTTGTTTATTCAGGAGTCCTCAAATACGCATTTCCGGTGAAATTCCGGGAATTATTTTTGGGTGTAATGCAATAGATACTTTCTCTGACTACTAAGTGCAATGTGCATGTGTGCTAGAGAAAGTAAAATTTGATTATTTCCTATGCCTTCTGTATTCCCCTCTTTCTATTGTATATCCAAGGAAATCTATATTAATATTATAAAACAGAGAAAATATGTGTATATGCGTGTGTTAATCGCAAAAAACACTTAATTAGTTTTTACATTATCACGTATGTACAATGTACATAGCAGATAGGGAAGGTGTTGTATTCCACCCAAAATGCTATACCGTAAAAACATGTTTTGATGACCTCCGAAGCAAAAAAATCATTTTTAGAAAAGGAAACGTATGTGTATCAGTGTGTGAGTATGTGTATGCTGTGGATAGCGCAACTCAAAGATGAAAGGCTGTTAAATACCAAGTTTAGTTCCTTCCAACGATACGACGCGAGCATTTCCAGGAAAATCCTCCCAACTCTAAAAACCCTTTACTGGAACATTTTTTTTAATGTCTCTGACAATTCTGATTAATATATCATATGTTTAAGAAATGTTATTACAAACCAAATGAATATCTTGAAATTTCTGAGAATAGCCTCTGAAGACCTCTTTATTCTGTAAATAACTTGTAAACCTTAAGAGATAGACAACATTTATCTACTACAAAAAATGTGGATTTCGTTAAAATACACACTTTATATATTATACATTTCTCGTACAGTTAACGTTTCCGATCTATTCTTTGTTATGGTTTTAATTTTAAACTGCTTAAACTTTTGTCAAAGGGGAAATTATCTTTCGGTTCATATCTCTTGTTTTACTCCTATTTTACTATCGATTTAGCTTAGTGTATTCCCTTATTTCTCTCCCACTAATAAGGAGCTAAGTAATACGACCATTTTGGCAATGTAGATATTTATTACATGGTATAGATAAAATAATTATCTTCCGTTGAAATTGTTTGTTTGCAGGACAGATAGAGATGTGAATGAAACACACCAAATTGTTATTATTTTTTCACCATTAAAAAGTGAATTTATCCTGACGGAAATGGAGGTACAACATCCTATACTATCATTTTATAAATTACTAAACGATTAAAAGAATTTAAGCAGTCCTACATCTATTAAATGTGAACATATCGGGGCTTGTGAATGAAAGCCTTGAAAATAGTTATCGCTTCTGCAAGGAATATACATAAACGGCAATGATGTAATGATTGCCAGAGTTTAAAAAAACGACAGACAAATATGTGTTACATTTGTTTCTCTATTAAATAATGTAGGTGTGTAAATAATAAAACAGTGTGAGGATCTGTGAATAACTTTTAATCTAATGCTATGGATGTTATGCCCTGAAGTTTTCCTATGCTAAAATCTTGTTATAACTCAGCTAAGAAAGTTTTGCTTAATTTTCTTTGTAATTATTGGTAATCGAATTCGTTATCAGAAAAAACTGCAACATTAAGCATCTGATTCGTTCAATTCAGATGAATTTTTCTACCTATTCTTCAAAAAGGCATTCTTATGCAAGCTTTTCTTCTATCTATTTCTCATCTGAGGAACATTAAAGTATTGCAACCCTGAAACTAATAACAATATCTCAGAAAAGTTTAATTCCACAACAACAACAAAAATGCATATAACATATAGGCATTGCACGCTTTAACGATATTTATATTTTTGTGGAGTAAGTGTTTTTTCTATCTCTTAAAGTGGAATTGTTATGCAAAAGTCCTCCAGAATGAAAAAGTATTCCCAGAAAGTTCAAGAATACCTTTCATTTCTCATAAAATTATCTTAAACATATGGTAATTTAATCAAAATTAATTTTGGTATTTAACGAAATTTTCGTTTTTGAGTTATGCTGTTTACAGACACACGGACCATTTTCTAAAATGTTTTTTCTAGATTTAGAGTGTCATTCCAATGAAACCTAGAACATTTTGGTGAAATTCAATATCTTCTCTGCCTACTATGTAATTAAAACATAAAGTAAAAATACCTGTTTCTTTAATCAGGGTTCTTTATTTTTGTAGTATTTAACGCCCACTTTTACTACTGTGGCACCGCAGGCGATGACATGATGATACATAGAATGAAGGTGGAGCATCGATGGAATGCGATGGCGGAGGAAACCGACAATCCAGAAAAAACCCGTCCCTGCGTCGCTTTGACCACCACAAATCCCACATACGGTCACTTGGGATTGAACCTGGGCCGCCTTAGTGATAGGCGAGTTTCTAACCATACGATCATGGCGCGGGCAGAGCTCCTTAATATATCTATGTATTTCTATCGAATTCTCGGTATCGTATTTTTAGGCGGAATAAATTATCTTCTCTGCTAATTAAGTACATTGTACTTGGTAGGGAAAGTAAAAAGAAATAACGGTCTCCCTTTTGAGAATATGTTAATTATTGAAAAATTTAAACTAAAATAAAGAATATTTAGAAAATGGTATACTCGATAAAAACTGCATTTGACATAATAGTCTGCTTTAAGGAGGTCTACATTTTTGTGTAGTAAGATTTTGTCTATTTCTTGTGGTTTCTCAGTTCATCATCAATAAATGACTTCTGAGCATTTTTATAAAAATATCTTTAATGTATGATATTTTAATCAAAATCATTAGTTCCATTTGTGTAAAACCGAAAATTTCGTTAAATATTCCATGTAAATTGAGCTTTTTATTTACGGTCACTAACTGCTGCGGTTCTGAATACCCATTCTATAGTGGGCGTGAAAGACCTCCTCTTTTTCTTCAGAGGTTTCTTTATCAGTGCCGTAAATCAATGAAATGGGTCCAAGGGCTTTACTTCTCTTACGAAGAAAGCCATGTTAAGGATTTTTACACTCAAAAAAATCCATCGCCCTTCGCCGGGTTTGAAACCGCAACCATGGGGACCAGAGGCCAGTCTTAAACTGTAGAGGACAGTAATCTTCCATGTAAGGAGAGACTTGGGTTGGGGGATTTTCTTGAAAATTGTGTCTTATCTTTGGAAAATACTGAATTTAAATTTTAAGTTGGATATTTAATACATTTTTTGTTTTTGAGTTATGCTGTCCACTGTCACACAGACACACATGCAACACAAAACCACATTTTTAAAAATTGTATTCAAGGGTCCACAAAACATGCATACAGTGATATCTCATCCTTAATACCTACTATACACATTGCACGTGGTAGAGAAGTTAAAAATGACAAAGCCAAAAACTATGGACATCTCATAAAAAGCTGATGCCACAAAAGGTTAGTATTTGAAAACGTGGTATGCTTTAATAAGCTCTACAGGTTTTGTGTACCTAATCAACTTACACTTTTTCTCCCAATACGTGGTAGTAGTAGTAGTAGTAGTAGTAGTAGTAGTAGTAGTAGTAGTAGTAGTAGTAGTAGTAGTAGTAGTAGTAGTAGTAGTAGTAGTAGTAGTAGTAGTAGTAGAAGCGATAGTAGTAGTAGTAGTAGTAGTAGTAGTAGTAGTAGTAGTAGTAGTAGTAGTAGTAGTAGTAGTAGTAGTAGTAGTAGTAGTAGTAGTAGTAGTAGTAGAGATTCTATATTGAGATTTCACCACAAAAGACATATTTGGGGATCTCCTGAATTCAATGGCATTTTTATAAAATGTGCAAGTTTGTGAGAGAGAGAGAGAGAGAGAGAGAGAGAGAGAGAGAGTGTGTTTGTGCGCGCGCGAATGCCCGTTTGTCCAAGTTCGTGTGTCTGTAAGAGGCATATGTCAAAAACGAAATTTCGGTTAAATACCAACATGGATATTTCAGTTAAACATCTTCTAAGGATGTGACAAGAAGACCTTGATCAAAGCTACCCTTTACTTGGAATAATATTCGAACATTTTAGTTTTCTCAAAAATGGCTTAATCCATTTTTCAGGACAAATAATATGTATACATTTTACATTCTTAAATAGCTTCTAAAATTCTATTCGCTCTGGATGACTTTTATATAACTGGTAAAACGTAAGACAAAATCTTAATACAAACAAAACAAAAATGTATACACGAAAAGTGTGGATCTCGCTAAAACACACAGCATATGCTGAATGCATTTCTTTTTGAGTTAACCATTTTTGAGATATTAATTGTTATTTGTATAAATTTTCCAAAACTTAAGACTTTTCTGAAAAAATAAGTAGCTCTTTTGATTTGTTTCTTTTAGTTCGTTTTTGTATGTTCCTTATACCACCATGCAAAGAAAAAGCGACCCGCATTTAAAAGATTTGACTATCGCATTTACTTAGGGCGTTCCTCTATTTCCCTTCACAAGGAAGTAACCAATAATACAATTTCTCTTAATATTTATCTTATTTTGCATGGATTAGATAAAAAATATCTTTTTATTTCTCTACCAAGTACTATAGTATGTACATATTAGGTAAGGAACGCATTGTTTTCAAACATATATTCGATACCAAAATTTCACCAGAAATGCGTTTTTGAATCCAAAAAATATCATTTTTATTTTCATTAGTACGTGTGTACAATGAACATAGTAAAAAGATAATGTATTCCACCAAAAATTCGAGACTAAAATTTCAACCAAAATACATGATTTGAGAATACCTGATTCCAAAAAAGCATAGCTCAAAACGAAAATTTGGTTAATAATACCGAACTTGATATTTAAGATCGCTATGTTCCACGGATACTACACGAAGCTTTTCAGCAAATTCCCGCAACACTAAATTACCCTTTACATTGAACATTTTTTTAAATTAACGACATTTTCCCAAAAGTGGCTCTAACGCTTTCGATTCAAGAACTAAGTAAGAAGACCATTTTTACTAATGTTTATTTGCGAAATGCTCCCAAAAGTGACTCTAACGATTTCGATTAAAGAACTAAGTAAGAAGACTATTTTTACTAATATTTATCTAGATAAGAATGAAGTAGAGAGGAGAATAAGATTTTTAGGAGTAATTTGTTACTGAGACGAGAGAAAGGCATGTGAATGGTACACATCAGAATTTTGCTTTCTCAACCATGCACAATAAATTTCACCCCAAAGTTTGACACCCTAGTTTTTTTCGGACACGTTTTCAGGTCCCCTAAATCCCAAAAGTTCATTTCTAGAAAAAGAAAAACCTGTGTATGTATTTGTGAGTACAACTCAGAAACGAAAGCTCGTTAAATATCAAAACCGATATTGCAACAAATGAGAATACCAGTTTCTGTTAAATTCACTTTATTCATCATTAAGGCACTCCACGTAATACAACACTTTACACTTTTGGTACACAAATAGTTGGGCCAGTACGTTCACGTCACCATCTTAGCATTCATCACTCACTAGTTTGACGTTTATCTCACTCCCGGCGGTTTCTGTCTCTTTCGGTCTCTTATAGTTCCGTAGCCGGGCTCCGAAATTCCATTTATAACAATTACGGATCATCGCGTTTTATCCTTTGAGAAATATATTATTCTAGATAAGGAAACCTCTAGATGTCTTGCAGGGAAACACATAAAGGCCTTTGTTTGCCCGGCTATTGTGTCCGTTCGCTCTATTGTAAGAGCAGGCCAGGCTGCCGTGCCCTCGGGCGGCAGGACAGTCGTTACAATATCTAAGTTCGGCATGTTCCGAGGATGCGACACGAAGATTTTATAGAATGTTCTTCCACTTCAAAGTATCCTTTACATGAAGATTTTCGACATTTTCGTTATTCTCAAAACATGGTTCAGCCGTCTTTGATTAAAATATGTGTTTAATATGTTTTTACAACAAATGAAAAATATATGTAGAATATATTAGGTGCACCTTCTGAAGACCTTATGTTTTGAATGATTTTTGCATAACTAATAAGCCATGAAATATTTTGCATTGATTTTGTACTCCTATCATAGCATTATAAGTAGATTGGTTCTCTTTTGCTTTGCTATGTCTTAATGTAACCACCAGCACTCATCTGGCTTAGAATGAAATATCCAGGACATTTATATTATTTTACTGAATTTTCTGCGGGATAATTAATATCTACTGCCTTTCACCTGGTGTGCGATTAACATTTCTGCGTCACTTTCATAATGTCTCGAGTTCGAATCTCGGTTAGGGTGAGTTACCAGGATAAGGCATTTTCTGTGATTTTTCCTTGTCCTGTCTGGTAATTCTTTAGCTCTGTGGACCCCTAGTTTATTTTAGAATCATTTCAATCATTGTTCGAAAGGTTTAAGGGCGTTAAACCTAAGAGAAAATCTACTACTTTTTACTCTATTTCATTCTCAATAAAAAAAAAAATAGAAGACTTTTCCACATGTATATTCTTTTAGAGCTCCAAAGTGTTCGTAGTATTTTAGATTTTGTAAATATATTTAATATTTTAGCAATTTATAAATTGAAAGTAGCTGTTTTATAACCCTTTTCCGTCAGAAAAAAACTATATTTTGAATGGTGAAAAATTATCACAGTGGTTGTGTGTGATTTTTGATATTACCATCTAAACATACAACATGCATGTTTATCAACATATGCAGTATGGATTACATCAACCTTCGAAGTACACAATCGATTGGTGCCGTAGTTCCAATAACAGAAAGTGCATGTACCAGAGTTTAATAAAGCGTAAAAAAAAGCTCTAGAAGGAGTTGTTAGGTTTAGGATGTTGGGGTTCCGGTCACATCGACGCCCCCGTAAGTCCTCGGGGTTGGAGCACATCCCACGCTTCCAAACGACTTAACCCTTGAGAACTGGCGTTTTGAGGCTTACTATATACCGAGAATAAGGTGCACCTAGATATCGCATCCGAGAACTACCTTCCTCTGTAGACTCTGCAGGATAACTTGTCTAATAAGATTTACTGTGCACGTTTTACAAAATGCCTAATAGCTGTTGACATTAGTTAGCTGGGGCTTCCTTTTCGCAGTTTTATTACTTTCTCTAGCACATATGCACAATGTATAATATAACCAAATATGTATATAGGTAATTTCACCGAAAACACATCTTTTGAGACTCCTTGAATCCAAAAATGAGAAAATCTAAGAAATTAGAAAAAGGTCAGTGTGAGTGCGTCTGTGTATGTGTGTGTGTGTCTGTGGATAACATAACTCAAAAACGAAAAGACCGTTAATCATCCAATTTGGTATTTCAGTTTAGTATCTTCCAGAACACGACACAAGATTTTCAAGAGAATTCCTCCACCCCAAGCCTCCCTTTACAACGTTTTTTTTTTCTCAAAAACTGAAAAAAACGAGTTTGGATGACTTTTCCACAAATGGGAAACTATAGGAGATAGGCAAAAGCTTAAAATACAAAATGAAGACATCGTTAAAGCAGACAATTTATATCATATACATGTTTTTGTGTTATTGATTCCAATTTTAAACTAATTATACTTTCCTCAAATGGAAAGTCGTTATTCGTTTTTCTTGCTCCTATTCAAACAAACCGTAAAATCATCGAATAGCAACCACCATAACTTTAGCTTAGTGTACTCTTTCATTTTTTTTTGTTTGTTTTTGAATTTACAAGGAAATATGTAATAAAAGCGTTTATGCAACGTTTATCTGGATTAACACGAAGTACTTTGGTGAATGTGGATTTCAAAGAATAGTTTATGGAAAATGGATATAAAAAGCCGCGTGATTTTAACATATGACATTTTTAGTCAAGATATTCACGGGCATATACATATACCGAATTTTTTCTTTTAAAAAAATTGACTTCAGGGGGCCTTGAAACATGGATTTTCTGTGAAAAAACGACATCGAATTTTTGGGTGTAATACAATTACCAGGTTTTCTATATGCAGTAGAGAAAGCAAACATCACTTTGTGTAGTTGCGTATTTTAGGAATGATATCATCTATGACTTCCTAAACACTACGAGAGAATTGGGTGATGATCTTAGGCAACATAGCACACGAGAAGAAACGAGACACTTGTTGCAGCTAATACCCAGGACTCTCTTTCGGCAACCGTTTGGCAGGACGCTCAGACGCAGAGGATGCCTCTTCCTGACCGACCTCACCTCTGCGTCTCCGAAGAGGAAGCGTCCGTTGAACCTCGTGTGACCTTTGTCCTTTCGCAGGAACCCGCAATGTTAAACGGGGGTGTGCGCTCTGTCCTCCTTCATAGGGGGACCAGATCAAAATTTTCAAAAGCAGCATATATGAAGAAAAAAACCATAATACTGTAATGGAACACTGGATAACACACTAAATTCCATTTATTCGCTGAGAACAACAAATGCTAATTCGGGAGTAGAGTGAGATGTCATCACAAGAGAGTAGGATGAGTTCTTAAATCACGTAATATGTATTTTCAATGTGCCATTCAAAAATATCTTAAGGGGAATCTAAATGCCTATCCTGCCAAAGCTAAAGTTTGACCCATTATCTCAGCAACTATTTAAGATATTGATATAATTGTTTCAAGATATATTATGCAATGCCTTTACTGTTGGTTGATAGAAAATAAAATAATACTCTTCATTAGAAGGAAAGCTATAATATTTTAATTAATGCACTTACAATTTTTTGAAAAATGATGCATTTTAAATTTAAAAAATCTTATGTGTTCCGTTGGCATGACTTTTTCCACATCTCTGCAAAACATTATTGTTAAAAGCTTATACTTGTATTTAAACTATTCTAAGTGAGAAAAATTAGCAGAAATAGTCTTATTACTTGCTTCCCTGTAAGTAGAAGCGAAATAAGGGAGTGCCATAGGTAAAAGTTATAGTCAAATCTGGCTTCTATGTGGCTGAAGTTCCTTTGTTCGTATGGACAGGAGTTGACAAATTCCTGTAAGAGAACAGTATTAAGTTTTTTAAAGCTGAAACCAACAACAAGAAATATCTCAAAAACGATCAACTAAACGAGAAAAAATTATATACAAAAACGTATATGTGTGTGTTTTATCGTGATCTACATTTCTTGTGTATTAAGTTCTTGTCTATCTCTTACGGTTAATCAGTCATGCAAAATTCAGTAAAAATCATCCCGAATAAAGAAGTGATTTGAGGTTATTTCCAGAAAACTGTATATATACAATTTAATAGGCAAGTAAATATCTTAAATATAAGAGCTTTTAATTAAAATCGTTAGAGCCATTCCTAAGAAAATCAAAATTTTCGAAATTTTTTCCTTGTAAAATGTAGCTGGGAGCGGATTTCTTGAAAATCTTCGTGCCCTCACACACACACTCACACACACACACGGATATTATTCTAAAATGTTTTTTTGGATTCAGGGAGTCTCAAAACATGTATTTCCGGTGAAACCTCGTTATCGAATTTTTGGGTGCAACACAATACCTTCTCTATACACTATGTAGATAGTACGTATAGAGAAAGTAAAAAAAAATGAAATAATGTACATAAAAACCATTTACTTTCTCAGCAAGTACTATGTACATAGTGTATACAGGTTTTGTAATGCAGCCAAAAATTCCATATCGAGACTTCACCGGAAGTACATGTTTTGTTACTCCCTGAATTAAAAAAAAATTTTTAGAAAAATGTCCATGTGTGTCTGTCTGTCTGTGTATTTCTGTGTGTATGTACGTGTGTAGTGTGTGTGTGTGTTTCTGTGGGCAGCATAGCTCAAAAACGAAAAGTCCGTTATAAACCAAACTTGGTATTTAGGTTTGGTATCTTCCAAGTATGCGACACGAAGATTTTCAAGAAAATCTCCCAACCTCAACTACCCTTTACATGGAACTTTTTTCGAACATTTTGATTTTCTCAAAAATGGCTCTAATGATTTTGATTAAAATATCGTATATTAAAGATATTTACATGACAAATAGAATGTATATCTTGAATTTTCTGGGAATAGTCTCTGAAGAGTACTTTATTCTGGATGAATTTTACAGAATTTTGCATAACTGCTAAACCGTAACATATGGATAAAAACTTAATGCACAAAAATATAGACCTCGTTAAAGCACACAATTTATGTTATATACATTTTTTCGTGAGGTTGATCGTTTTTGAGATATACGTTGTAATTGTTTTCAGCTTTAAAAAACTTATACTCTTCTTATACAGGAATATCAACTTCTGTCTACACTATTTCTGCTATTTTTTCTCAATTAGCATGAAGTAAATAGAAGCATAAGCTTTTTTGCTGAGATTAGAGAAAGTCATGTGAATGGAACACATCAGATTTTTTTTTTAAATTAAGTCTATTTGGGTACAAATGTGTGGTAAAAATTTACACCCTTAGTTGCCATTAGTTTCTGTGGGGCATTTATATAAAATATTTTATTTCTTCATAAATTGCTTTTAAACATAAAATTGAAAAAAAAGGTAACCTAATTTTCCAAACACGACTTCGCGATACTTCGAAACTATCACATAAAGGAAATATGAGAGGAAAGCCAGTGCTGCGAGTAGCTAAAGAAAAACTTTCTGATCAAAATAATAATAATAAAAAGATCTCGTCTCTAACATTAATATTTACAAAGTTACTGATATTTTACCAAGTGAGTGTACATAAATGTTCTAAAAAACTATATAGGATTATAGTCAAGTATATTTTAAAACTATTTGCAATTAGCGTACCTCTATGAAAGTTTTACTAAAAGGAGTGGGAGGTCCAAATATTCATATGCAATAAAAACATGAAAATGGAAAACAATTATTAAATGTCCATTTCGACTCCCCTTAAAACCAAACAATACGTAACAGTCACACATCATGCAATTTACTACTATTTCTACACGGCCCAGTTTGAAGCTTGTCAACTATCCTTGAGTTTGCACTTTTTAACTTTTTCTAGTACGTACGTACAATGTACATAGTAGAGAGAAGTTATTGTATTTCACCTAATAAATCGATACCGAGATTTCACCTGAAATGCATGTTTTGAGAACCACTGAATCAGACAAATTAGAAAAAGGTCAGTGTGAGTCTGCCTGTCAGTGGACAGCATAGTTCATAAACGAAAAGATCTTTAAATACTAAACTTGCTATTTAAGTTTAGCATCTTCTTAGCCACACAAAGATTTCCAAGAAACTCACGCATCCCAAATTGCCTTGTACAATGATTTTTAAAATTTTATTTCAAAAATGAAACTAATGACTTTGATTAAAATGCCGTAAATTACAGATATTTAAATGAAAAATAAAATTTATATGTAACATTTTCTTGGAATAGACTCTGAATACCTCTTCCTTCTATATGAATTATGTTGTATAACTGGTAAACGGTAAGAGAGAGACAAAAACTTACCATACATAGAATTAACCGTTTCCGAGATATTGCTTGTTATTGGTTTCAATTTTAAGCTACTTAAACTTTTCTAAAACGGGAAGTCATCTTTCGTTTAATCTCTCTTATGGTTTACTCGTGGTTGTGCAAAACGAGCTGAATTTCTATTGTTTCGCATAGCTACCAGCATTTTAAAAGATTTCCCATTGCTTTAGCTTATATTGCTGCCTTATTTTCCTTTTATTTAGAAGAAACTAATACGACTATTTCTGCTAATGTTCACTTCAATTACCACAATGTAGATAAAGGACTAATCTTTTGTAACAATAGAGTGTAGAGAAAGTCATATGAATGGAACACAGAGATATTTTTACTTTCTGCAGCAGATATGTACAATGTACATGTAAGCAGAGAAAGTATTATCTTCCATCTAAAAAGTAGATATCCATATTCCATAGAAAATACCTGTTTTGAGATACCCTATCAACATAAAAAGTCTTTTGAAAATGTCCGGGTGCGAGTCTGTGGACAGTATAACTCAAAAAGGAAAAGTCCGTTAAATACTAAACTTGGTATTTAACTTTAGTGTCTCGCAAGGATACGACAGACTTTTTTTAAAAGAAAGTCCCCCTCCCAACCCAAGCTACCATTATGTATTAAAATTTTAGAAAATTTGGATTTTCTAAAACATAAGTCCAATGATTTTGATTAAAATATCTTATATCAAAGATATTTAAATGAAAAATAAAATATGTATTTTGAATTTCCTACGAAGTTTTCTTCATTCTGAATGACCCTTGTATAACTGATATACTGCAAGAGAGACAAAAACTTAGTGCACACAATATGTTGATCTCAGAAAAACACACAATTTATGTCCTATGCAGTTCTGTTGTGAAGCTAACCATTTACGAGATATTTATTCCTTGCTTCAGTTTTAAAATACTCATACTTTTCTCAAACGGGACGTCGACGTGTTTTGCTCCTGGCCATACAAAGAAGCGAATTTCAATGCAATCGCAAAGCAACAGCTTATAAAAGACTTGACTATCACTTTAGCCTAATGTATTTCTTTAGTTGCCTTCTATTTATGAGGAATTATGTAATAGGATAATTCTGCTAATGTTTATCTCAACTAGCATGACGTACTTTACAGAACAGCTAGAGAAAGTAATGTGAATTGAACACATCAAAGTATATCTTCTGTACCTAGTACATATACATAGACAAGAGAAGTATTGCATCATTCTACCCAAAAATTCTATACCGAAATTTCATTGGCAATACATGTTTTATGTTCCCCAGAATCGAATAATAAGCATTTTTAGAAGAAAGGTCTGAGAGTATGTGTTGTGTGCCTGTGAACACGATAACTCAAAAACGACAAGTCAGTAAAATACCAAACTTGGTTTTTAAGTTCAGTAATTTTCAAAAATGGGACACGAAGATTTCCATAAGAATTTTCCACTCTAAGCTCCCTTTACGTGGAAACAAATTCGAAAAGCTTGATTTTTTAAAAAAAAATGGCTCTAACAATTTTGATTAAATCATCGTATATTAAATATGTTTAAATAACAAATTAAATGTATATATTGAATTTTTTGGAATAGCCCTGTAGATCTCTTCATTCTGAATGACTTTTGCATAACTAGTAAACCATAAGAGATATCCAAAAACATATTAAAATAAAAAATTTAGATCTCGTTAAAACAGTTTGTGTCATATACTTTTTCGTGGAGTTGACTATTTCCGATCCTTGTTATTGGTTTTAGTTTTAAATGCTTAAACTTCTGCATACTGGAATTTTTCACTCCTGATCATACAAATAAATCAATTTCAATCACATAGCAATCAGCTTTTAAAAGATTTGACTATCGCTTTAGCATTTCCCTCCTACTTATAAGGAAGCAAGTAATAAGACCATTTCTGCTAATGTTTATCTCGCTTAACATGAATTAGATGAGAGAATAAGCATTTTAAATACGTTTTTACAAAATTGTAGAGAAAGTCAAGAAAATGGAACACAATTTTTTTACTTTCTGACTCTTCTTTCAACCATCACTGGCTACCTTATTTAACATCTTTAAACCGAACTTTGATTTAATATAAATTTTAAAAATAAACGGTATTTCCAATATAAATTGGAAGAAATCACAAGTTCATTAAAGCCTATGTATATTAGAACCAAGGTAGTTCAATATAAAGGTCAGTTTATATTGTGGGCGTTGTGGCAGTTAACCGGAGCAAGGTTAAGAATACACATTCGTATATTTTTACGATCAGCAAAATACCTGTTAGCATACATATTTTTCATAATTCCACAGAGACTTGCGCTATTGACCTTGGATGTTTTATTATACAGTATTTTTACTTTCTCCACACGCACTATGTACATAGTGTATAGAGAAAGTATTGCACTCCACCCAAAAATTCGATACCGAGATTTTACTGGAAATATATGTTTTAGGGTCCCCTGTATCCAAAAAAAGCATTTTCACAAAAAGGTCCGTGTGTGTGTGTGTGTGTCCGTGTGTGCGTGTGACCGTGTGACTGTGAACACGATAACTCAAAAACGAAAAGTCGGTAAAATACCAAACTTGGTATTTAAGTTTAGTATCTTCCAGGGATGCGACACGAAGATTTTGAGAAAAATCCCCCCACCCCAAACTACCCTTTACATGGAACTTTTTTCGAAAATTTTGGTTTTCTCAAAAATGGCTCTAACGATTTTGATTAAAATTTCGTATATTAATCATATTTACCTGACAAATAAAATGTATATCTTGAATTTTCTGAGAATAGGCTCTGAAGGCTACTTTATTCTGGATGAATTTTTCATAACTACAAAACCGTAAGAGATGGACAAAAACTTAACCCACAAAAAATGTAGAGCACGTTAAAACACACAATTTATGTTATATACATTTTTTTCATGGAGTTCGTCGTTTTTGTGACATTCCTTATTTTTGGTTTCTGCTATGAAAAACGTATGCTTTTCTCATACAGGAACTTGTCAACTCCTATCCATATAAACAAAGGAACTTCATTGACATAGCAACTAGCTTTTGACTATCACTTTAACCTAAGGTTGTCCCTTATTTCGCTTCTACTTACAAGGAAGCGAGTAATTAGACTATTTCTGCTAATTTTTTCTGATTAGCATAAAGTAAATAGAAGTATAAGTTTTTAAGAATTATTTGTTGCAGGGATACGGAGAAAGTCATGTGAATGGTACACATCAGATTTTTACTTTCTCTATACGCGCTATGTACATAGTGAATAGAGAAAGTATTGCATTCCACCAAAAAATTCGATACTGAGATTTCACCGGAAACATATGTTTTAAGGTCCCCTTTATCTAAAAATGAATTTTCACAAAAAGGTCCGCGTGTGTGTGTGTGTGTGTGTGTGTGTGTGTGTGCCCGTGTGTCCGTGTGTCAGTGTGTCCGTGTGTCTGTGAACACGATAACTCAAAAACGAAAAGTCGGTAAGACTTGGTATCTTCCAGGGATGTGACACGAAGATTTTGAGAAAAATCCTCCCACCCCAATTACCCTTTACATGGAACTTTTTTCGAAAATTTTGATTTTCTCAAAAATGGCTCTAACGATTTTGATTAAAATTTCGTATATTAAAGATGTATATCTGACAAATGAAATGTATATCTTTAATTTTCTGGGAATAGCCTCTGAAGACTACTTTATTCTGGATACATTTTTCATAATTACAAAACCGTAAGAGATGGACAAAAACTTAACCCACAAAAATGTAGAGCACGTTAAAACACACAATTTATGTTACATACATTTTTTTCGTGGAACTGATCGTTTTGGAGATATTCCTTTTTCTTGGTTTCAGCTTTGAAAAACTTATACTTTTCTCATACAGGAATTTGTCAACTCCTGTCCATACAAACAAAGGAACATCAGCCACATAGCAACCAGCTTTTGGCTTTCACTTTAACCTATGGTACTCCCTTATTTCGCTTCTACTTACAATAAAGCAAGAAATAAGACTATTTCTGCTAATATATTTTATGATTAGCATAAAGTAAATAGAAGTATAAGCTGTTTAAGAATTATTTGTTGCAGAGATATGAAGAAAGTCATGTGAATGGTACACATCAGATTTTTAAGAATAATTTGTTGCAGGGATATAGAGAAAGTCATGTGAATGTTACACATCAGATTTTTACTTTCTCTATACGCACTATGTACATAGTGTATAGAGAAGGTATTGCACTCCACCCAAAAATTCGATACTGAGATTTCACCGGAAATATATGTTTTAGGGTCCCCTGTGTCCAAAAAAAGCATTTTCAGAAAAATGTCCGTGTGTGTGTGTGTGTGCGTGTGTGTGTGTGTGTCCGTGTGTCCGTGTATCTGTGAAAACGATAACTCCAAAACGAAAAGTCGATAAAGTACCAAACTTGGTATTTAAGTTTAGTATTTTCCACGAAACTACCCTTTACATTGAATTTTTTTCGAAAATTTTGATTTTCTACAAAACGGCTCTAACGATTTTGATTAAAATGGCGTATACTTAAGATATTTACCTGACAAATAAAATGTATATTTGGAATTTTCTGGGAATAGCCTTTGAAGACTACTTTATTGTGGATGAATTTTACGGAATTTTGCATAGCTTCTAAACCGTAAGAGATAGACAAAAACTTACCAGAACAAAGATGTAGAATATGTTAAAACACACAGTTTATGCTAAATACATTTTTCTAGTAGAGTTGATCATTTTTTATTTATTCCTTGTTTTTGATTTCACCTTTAAAAAGCTTACGTTTTTCTCACACAAGAATTTGTCAACTCCTGTCCATACAAACAAAGAAGCCTCAGTCACATAGCAACCAGCTTTTGACTATCATTTTAACCTATGGTACTACCTTATTTCGCTTCTACTTACAAGGAAGCAAGTAATAAGACTATTTCCATTAATTTTTTTCTCAATTAGCATGAAGTAAATAGAGGCATAAGCTTTTTAACAATTTTTGGAGAGCTATAGAGAAAGTCATGTGAATGGATTTTTCACATTTAGTACATGTTATTGTTGTAAGCAAAGTGTCGTCATGTTGGCTTTATCAAAAAAGCCTGTCAGGCAATCATTGTGCTAAAATGCTGTATCTCCAGCATTCTGATATAGTACCAACACAATTTTTTTGGTAGTGTTTAACGTCCGCTTCAACTACTTATGGCACCGCATATGGTGACACTGATGACACATGAATGAAAATGGAGCACCGGTGGAATGCGATGGTGGTGGAAACCGGAGAACACGGAGAAATCCCACAAATCTTTGTTCACCACAAATCTCACATGCAGTCGCTTGGGATCGAACCCGGGCCGTCTAGGTGAGAGGCGAGAGGTCTAACCACTCGGCCACAGCGCGGCCTACCAACACAATGACAACTCTTTTTAACGAAGAGTATGATCGAAAACTTTTTGAAGCTTTTATTAAATATACAAGTAGTGTATTATTAAGGTTGAATCAATTAAACATTTTTAAAAGGTTTAGTAAAAATTCTAGAATTTGCATGTTCTTTAAAGAGAGGAAGTTTATGCTTTCTTATAACATATGAGGTATGTGAAGTGAACATCATTAAATCTCAAGAGGTAAGAGTTGTCTAATACTTGTACCTGCAATATAAGGGAAAATCACGAAAATACCCGCCTGCAAGAGATTTGAATGCATGTAATGGTTATTCCAAGAAGATGAAGTTAATCATTATTACATATTTCCTCAAATTACTCGGATTGAATTAAGGTTTATCTCTTAAGTGTTATGTGTGTATGTGTGTGTGTTTGTAAGGTTTATCTCTTAGCAACAAAATCTCGAAACAGTTGGAGGATTTAATCTCCATTGGCATCTCTAAAATTTGCTCTACTGTTATCAAGTGGCTAAAAGTTACAGCAAAGACACGGAGAGTGGGAGAACCGTGCTCAAATCCCGAATAAAAGGACACCCGAATAAAGAAAAAACACTTTTAGCAAAAAATCAGCGAGTGTGTCTTGTGAATGTGTCTGTGTGCAGCACAACTGAAAAACGAAAGGTCGGTTAAATGCCAATTTGTTATTTAAATTTAACGTCTTTCAGGAATTTGACACCTTTTATACGGAATATTTGTAAAATGTTCGACTTTCTTAAAAATGGCTCTAAGGACGTTTATTTAAATGTGACTGAAGTTCCTTTGTTTGTATAGACGAGCTGACAAATGCCTGTATGAGAAAAGTATGTCTTTTAAAGCTGAAACCAATAAAAAGGAATATCTCATAAACGATCCACTCCACGAAAAAAATGTATATGAGATAAATTGTGAGTTAGTGATCTGCATTTTTTGTGTATCTCTTACGGTTTACCAGTTATGCAAAATTCAATAAAAATCATCCAGAATAAAGAGATCTTTAGAGGCTATTCCCAAAAAATTCAAGATATACATGTTATTTGGCATGTAAATATTAAATAATAATATTAATATTAATAATTTTAATAAAAATCTTAGAGCCATTTTGGAGTAAATCAAAAATTTTGAAATGTTTTCCATGTAAAGGGTGGTTTAGCGTGAGGGGATTTTCTTGAAAATCTTCTGTCGCATCCTTGGAAGATACCAAACTTAAATACCAAGTTTGGTATTTAACGGTCTTTTCGTTTTTGAGCTATGCTGTCCACACACACACACACACACACATATAAGTACACACACACACAGGCACACACACGGACCTTTTCTAAAAATGCTCTTTTTGGATTCAAAGGCACCCAAAACATGTATTTCCGGTGAAATCTCGGTATCAAATTTTGGGTGAAATATAATACCTTCTCTATGCAATATGTACATAGTACGTGTAGAGAAAGTAATATAAATCTCACCACATCACACAATTTATGTCATATACACCTTTGTGAAGTTAACTATTTCCGAGATATTCCTTGTTATTAGTTTCAATTTTAAAATACTTAACTCTCCTCAAACGGGAACTTAACATTCCTGGTTTTTTATTTATTTTTTTTTTTACTTATGACCATATAAAGAGAATCGAATTTCAATATCGCTCGTTTAGCGACAGTTTCAAAAATGTTTATTTTCTCAAAAATGGCTTAAACAGTTTTGACTAAAATGTCCTAAATTAAAGATATTTACATGACAAATAAAATGTTTATCTTGAAATTTCTGGGAATAGCTTCCAAAGGCATCTTTATTCTGGATGAATTTCGAGGAAGCTTGCATAACTGGTAAACCGTAAGAGATATACAAAATTCACTTAATAGAATATGTAGAGCTCCCTAAAAAACACAATTTATGTTATATATAATTTTTTTTTCGGGGAATTGATCGTTTATGAGGTATTTCTTGTTATTGTTTTCAGCTATAAAATATGCTTTTCTCATACGGGAATTTGTCAACTCCTGTCCATACAAACAAACGATCTTCAATCACATAGCAACCAGCTTTTGACTATCACCTTAGCCTATGTTACTCCCTTATTTCCCTTCTACTTACATTGAAGCAAGTAATAAGACGATTTTTACTACCTAATTTCTTGTCGACTAGCATGAAGTAAACAGAAAAATCTGATGTGTACCATTCACATGACTTTCTCTGTATCCCTGCAATTATTCTTAAAAAGCTTATACTCCTATTAACTTCATGCTAATCAGTAACACATTAGCAGAAACAGTCATATTACTTGCTTCCTTTTAAGTAGAGGTGAATAAGGGAGTACCATAGGTTAAAGTGATAATCAAAAGCTGGTTGCTATGTCACTGAAGTTCCTTTGTTTGTATGGGCAGCAGTTGACAAATTCCTGTATGAGAAATGTATAAGTTTTTCATAGCAAAAACCAAAAATAAGGAATGTCACAAAAACCACGAACTCCACGAAAAAAATGTATATAACATAAATCGTGTGTTTTAACGTGCTCTACATTTTTTGTGCAGTAAGTTTTTGTGCAGTAAGAGATGGCTCTTACGGTTTAGCAGTTATTCAAAATTTAGTAAAATTCATCCAGGATAAACCACTCTTCAGAGGCTATTCCCAAAAAATTCAAGATATACTTTTTTATTTACCTTTAATATACGAAATTTTAATCAAAATCGTTAGAGCCATTTTTGAGAAAATCAAAGTTTTCGAAAAAAGTTCCATGTAAAGGGTAGTTGGGGGTGGGGGGATTTTTCTCAAAATCTTCGTGTCGCATCCCTGGAAGATACTAAACTTAAATACCAAGTTTGGTATTTTACCTATTTTTCGATTTTAAGTTATCGTGTTCACAGACACACGTACACACGTACACACGGACACACGGACACACAGGCACACACACACACACATGGACCTTTTTCTGAAAATACTTTTTTTGGATACAGGGGACCCTAAACCATATATTTCCGGTGAAATCTCGGTATCAAATTTTTTGGTGGAGTGCAATACATTCTCTATACACTATGTACATAGTGCCTATAGAGAAAGTAAAAATAAGCTTTTTAACTATAATTTTTCGTAGGGCTGTTGAATGAACACATCAGATTTTTCTTTTCTACTTACAAGGAACCAAGTAATAAGGACAATTTTGCTAATGTTTATCTCGATTATCATGAAGTAAATAAATGACCAGGATTTTTAACACTAATTTGCTACAGAGTTGTAGAGAAAGTCATGTGAATGGATCACATCAGATTTTTGATTTCTATGCACGTACTATGTACTTAACTTATGGAGAAGGTATTGTTATGCACTCAAAATTCGATACCGAGATTTTACCGGAAACTCATTTTTTCAGACTCCCTGATTCCAAAAACAGTATGTTTAGAAACATGTGGGCAGCATAGCTCAAAAACCAAAAGTCAATTAAATCCAAACTCGGTATTTAAGTTGAATATCTTGTAGGATGCGACACGAATATTTTCAAGAAAATCCCTCCAACCTCAATTACCCTTTATATGGAACATTTATCGAAAATGTTTATTTTCTGAAAAATGACTGCAACGAATTTGATTGAAGTATATACTTAAGATATATTCATCAGAAATAAAATGTATGTCTTGAATTTTCTGGAAATAACCTCTGAAGTCGTATTCACTCTAGATTACTTTTGCTTAACAGTTAAACTGTAAAATATTGACAAAAATCTACTGCACAAAAATGTCAAAAGTTCCATTTACATGAAACTATATGTTCTACAAACGTCTTACAAAAGATATTTCTTCTTTCTGCTCCATATTAGTCGAGATAAGCATTAGCAGAATGGTCTTTCTACTTAGTTCCTTATAAGTAGAAGGGAATTAAGGGACATCACGCGATTGTCAAATGTTTCAAAGACTGCCGCTATGAAATTGTCAATAAAATTCGCTTATTATCATGGCCAGGAATAAAACAAAAAAAACTTGGACTACTTCTTGTTTATAAAATTACAAGTACAATTTCAAAATTGAAACCAATAATAAGGAATAACCCAGAAACGCTTAACCTCACAACAGAAATGTAAAGGACATAAATTGTGTGTTTTACGAGGTCTACATTTTTCGTGTTGTAAGTTTTTGTCTCTCTCTCTCTCTCTCTCTCTCTGTCTCTCTCTCTCTTACTTTAAAGACTACCCAGGAATATCAAACTATGCATTTATCATGTCAATTTTTTTAACATACGGTAGCTTATTCAAAATCATTATAATCATTTTTGAGAAAATCAAACCTTTCGGAATTTTTTCCATATAAAGGGTAGTTTGGGGATGGGAATTCTATTAAAATCGTCGTATTGCATCCTTGGGAGATTAACACTAAACTTAAATATCAATTTTGATATTTATCAGACATAATTTGTTTATTTATATTTTTTTTTTATCCATCAGATGGTCTCAAAGCATATTTTTCCGGAGAAATATCGGTATCGAATTTTTGGACGGAATACAAAACCTTCTATGCCTACTATTTATATTTTACATATGTACTAGAGTAACTAAAAACATAGATTTCGTTAACACGTACAATGTATCTTAAATGCGATTTTTGTGGAGTTAATTATTTCTGAGATATTCCTCGTTATTGGTTTCAGTTTTGAGTTATTTTAAATGTTCTCAAAAGGGAAGGTATTGTTCGTTTTTCTTTCTCGTGATCAAGCAAAGGGCACGGCATTTCAAAACCATCCAAATTTCCCTTCCCAAACTACCTTTTACACTAAATATTTGTCCTCACTTTTGATTTTCTTAAAAATGTTTCCAACGATTTTGATCAAAATACTAAAGTGTAAGATATTTTCACGAAAAATATAACTTAGATTTAAAATGTTACGGTAATAATCTATGAAGTCCTTTTTATTTGCATAATTTATAAACGCAAAGAGATAGAAAAATTATTACTAGACATAAAATAAATGCCTCTTAGAAACGGCCAATTTATGTCAAATAAAGAGTTTCGTAACATTTACCCTTTTCGGGTTATTTTATTATTGGTTTGAATATTAAGTTACTTTATATTTTTCTAACGGCAAATTGTTATTATTTTATTTATTTCTTTTTATGCTCAAGCAAAGGGAACATAATTTCAAATCCACCCTATAACAACCTGCTTTGAAAAGTTTTGAATGTCGCATTAGCTTATGGTATCTTCGTACACCTACAGCGAAATTAGTAAATGAGAAATAACATTCATCTTATTTACAAGAAGCAGACAGGAGAATAAACTTTTGTAAGAATAGTTTGTCTGAATAAATAATTCATAAGAGTGTAACATCAGAGTTTTCTAATGACGTGTCATAATTTATTACAAATAAATTGCTTAGCTGGAGTAGTATGGCAAAACAACTAAAAAAATATCGACTTAGTAAAGTGTACATTTCCAGAAAATACCATTAAGCAAACAATAGATAAAAGTAAAAAGATTTGCTTGCAAGAATGTATTCAAAACAAAGAATGTATAAAATGTTGCGTGTAATTTTCAACACTATATTACATTAAATGCTGGTTGTGAACACATAATATGCAAAAAACAAAAAACAAAAAAAACACTGTAATATGAACGTGGGCTATCTGCTTCCTAAATCTCAGTGAGAATTTCCAGATAAACAGGACAAGTCACCTTTTGGGCCTTTCCGGGTAAAAATATAGTTGATACACTTAAAAACCCTTTGGCCCTCGCAGTGATAAATGCTAGGCTCAGAGCTGTTGAAGAGCTTTACAACCCCAACCCTTCTGTAGCTGAATATCGCACAGGTAGCGATATAAGCGAATTTCTTGGAAATTCAAGGGATGTTACGGCTCACACACCCACACATACTTCCTGGAACTGCGAAAATGTTTCAACACTTTAACGATTTTATCTCATTCTCAGCAGGATAAGCTTCGGCATTTTTAAATAATATATTTCTGTGTTTGTTTCTGTATTTGATCCATGGTTATGGTGTAATTATTTCAGTAGAAAAATCAAAGGTTATGGCATTTATAGGAAAACCAATAAAAAGATCGAAGCTAGTGTTAAATAATAAAGTGTTAGAACAGGAGGGAAAATGTAATTACTTGGGCTGTAATGTAAGTTTTAGAACAAACAATGAAGAAATAAGTAATAATGTAAGTTCCAATATATTTGTGGAGTAATAGCTTGTACCTTGAAAATAAAAACTCGAAAGGGTACAAATCTAAAATTCCATAAGACAATGGCTGTTACGGTTTTACTATATGGTTCGGTGACATGGACACTTAAAAAGAAAGATTGGAGCCAAATACAAGCGGCAGAAATGAAATATATTTGAACAGTAAAAGGATATACCAGACAAGATTATGTTAGAAACGAAACCATAAGGAGAGAATTAATCATATTTTTGTTATAAGAAAAGATAAAAATGAGTAGAGAAAAATGGAAAAGTCATTTACATTCCATTACAGTCATTCGCATATAAACCTTTAGGCTGTAGAACAATAGGAAGCCCAGTAAAAAGATGGGAAGAAAAATGTTGCCGGAAAAGGATAATTCTCCTAAACCATGAAGAGTTGATGACGACGACTTTCATAATATAACGGCTAGTGTTTATTCTCACAGCTCGTAGTTTTGAGCGGCTGCATTACGGAAATGTAACACAAAACAATAACAAAGCTAAATTAATGGTTTTTGTGAAAATTCTGCAGTGAGCTCTAAAATTGTAGTAGAACATTTGAAGTCAGAAGAAGTACCACTTATTCCATGAAGAGAAGACAAAGAGGAACAACATTCCACTTTTAGCACTATCTTGACTAGTCCATAATCAAATCAGGCATATGAATTTCTAACCACTAAAGCCAGAAAGAAAGGAAATGTGGGTGATCTATCACTGGACTATAGGCAAAGATGTCATTGATAAAAAACCTCGTAAATGTTGTGAGTTTGCAGACAACACTACAATCAATCGTCACCTTCCATTAACTTCTGTTGTTTTGCATTCTTTCTGGAGAAAAGTTTGAGTGTGGAGAACTTGAAGCCAACTGCTTAAGAATGTTTATGCCTGATCATAGCATCACTGCATTCCAGTGTCGTTGTTCCCCTTATAATGATTTGGTATTCCACCTGTTCTGAGATTAATCTTCAAATTAGTAGATAATAACTAAACTTACCTAACTTCCTACTTAAGAGCACCATTTCCTCATGACATTAAAATGTTCAAGATAATTCCTCCATCCCAATCTCTGTTTTACGGAAAGATATTTCTCATAGATACTCTAACGATTTTTATTAAACTAGCTCATATTTTTGTATTGACAAGAAAATAAAATAGTATTTTGAAGTTTCTATATTATTACTATATCTTGGTTCCACCACTTAAACTTCCATTAAAACTATTTGGGTATTAGTTTTTTCACTTATACTCACCGTAATATCTATCGTATTACAAAGTTTTAAAAATGTATCTTGGCTATTTTTGGCTTTTAACTTCCAACAAAGTACGAGATTTATACTAAAATATACCAGAAGTATTTGTTTTCTTGACTTTTTTACAGCAATTTCTATTGTTTCAGTAGCTATCAGACAGGTAGCGTTTAAATCGTGCATAGTTGACGTTCATATTGCAAAATTCAGAACTACCAATATTTGAAAAGTAGTTATCACTAGCCATTAAAAGGTTGTGGAACCATCAATGAACTGTTCACTTCGACCACTAGAGTCGCTTTATAGTTGATTTTGAGGCATTTGTTGCAACATGAGGTTGATTGCCAACATTGATACAAAAAATACCGCGATTCTAAAAGCCATTCTGTGTGTTTAGAGCTCTGAATCAATTATTGATGTGTAAAAAAGTGATTTTCTTGTATTTATTTTTAGTGATTTTCCTTTACTTTTGTTTCAATAATTTCCACTTGTTGCACCAAAGCATGCGAGCGAAGCGAGCATGCGCTGTGTTAGGTTTAGGTTAGTGTGTGTGTAAATAAACTTATTTTCATGTACTTTTGTTTTAATAATTGTTACCGGTTTTATCAAAGCATGCGAGCGAAGCGAGCATGCGCTGTGTTAGGTTTAGGTTAGTGTGTGTGTAAATAAACTTATTTTCACATATTTACAGCCTTGGCACTCCATTATTACTGTGTGAATGTTGGTGACTTTTGAGCTTCACCTTTTTTTTCTTTCTTTGTTGTTTGGTGCCTTTATCTACGTTGGTAGCATTGTAATTTCGTTGTTTCTAGACCATAAATACTTAGTTCCCGCCTAGCAACCGCTATTAAATCTTCCCCTCAACATTTTTCTGAATTTTGCTATTTAAGAAAGTGTACTTACAGGGTGGGAGTGGTCGGTTATTCCAATTCTAGATGAACACATATTAGCTCCTACATACTCTGAAGTGGATTATAAGGTTAGTTTCCATTCTTAAAGATTTATATTTGTGCTGGTCCTCTGGTATAGTTTTACCTTTTCTATGGATAGGCTGTAAAGTCGCGTTTATTAATTGAGGTTTGTATTATTGTTTAAGAAAAGGGAACCTTAAAAAATAAACCGAAAACTGGGATAGAAAAAATATAAAACACATTCAACAATAAATGTTGCACATGATAGGCCATGACCGAGTTTGTTTCCTCTGTGCATTAGTGCAATAAAGTAACACATTTTGGACATAAACAAAGCTATATCATACTGAAATATTCTACAAAATAGAGAAGCATATGTTAGTAATTTAAAATGTTTCCGTGCCCGGCCAGACTTGACTATGCAAAACAACTTCAAAGGGAACCTACAAATGAATTCTTAAATAACCAGCACAAATAAAGCTTATAAACTTATTCTATAATTGCTCAGACAGGGACAAAAAAAAAACTATTATCGAGGCATATAAAGAATATATCTATGCCATTGGTGAAATCTCAGATCTTTTACACGTTCCTTCTGTTTCTAGAATTTCAATTAACCGAATATGCATCTACTTAGCAAACAAAAGATAGCTGAATCAATAAGTACTCGGCACTCAACTATCACTTAAAGTAACGTAAGATTGGCACTTCTTCCCACAAAGTCGGGTAACACTCCACCGTCTGCCCTGTTATAACCAACTCTGTCCTGGTACAAGCTTTGATTAGCTATGGCATTACTCCTGCCTTTGCTATTTCTCTTATTCCTCCTAGGTTGTTATATATTAAGCTTTCGCATCAGCTTTACGTTTCAACTGAAGATTTTCTCAAACTTCCTGGTAGTGCTTCTGTACAACACTAAGACATCGCATACTAGATCTATGTCTCTCCAGAAATACCAACAGGTTTTGTGTGTAAGATGGAAGGCCTTTTGGTTAGAGAATGCTCATTATTACTATATCTTGGTTACACCGCTTAAACCACTTCTAAAGCTATTTAGGTATTAGTTTTTTCACTTTTACTCAGCCTAACATTGTATAGCTAACTTTTAAAAATATATCTTGTTTAATTTTGGTCTTTAAGTTTCAAGAAAGTACGCGATTTTCATTAAAATATACCAAAAGTATTCGTTTGCTTAAGTTTTTTACAACAATTTCTATTGTTTCACTAGCTATCAGACAGGTGGTGTCTAAATCGTTCATAATTGACGTTCATGTTGCAAAATTCAGAACTACCAATATTTGAAAACTGCTTATCACTAGCCATTAAAAGGTTGTGGAACCATCATTGGTGGTTTGTTATTAGAACACTAGAGGCGCTTTATAATTGATTTGAAGGCTTAAGTTGCCTTTTTTTACATCATGACGATGATTATTGATACAAAAAATACCGCGATATGCCATCCTGCCGATTTTAAACGTGATTCTGTGTTTTTAGAGTTCTGAATCCATTATTGTTGTGTAAATACGTGATTTTCGTGTAATTTGTTTTTAGTAGTTTTCAGTGGTTTCACCAAAGCATATGAGCGAAGCGAGCATGCGCTGTGTTAGGTTTAGGTTAGTGTGTGTGTAAATATACCGATTTTCAGGTACTTTGGTTTTAATAATTGTCACTGGTGTCACCAAAGCATGTGAGCGAAGTGAGCATGCGCTGTCTTAGGTTTAGGTCAGTGAATTAAATAAACTACTTAGTTTTCGTCTACTTTGGTTTTAATAATTTCCACCGGTTTCACCAACTGTATTATGTTCCAGCTACAGCCTTAACACCCCATTGTTAATGTGTGAGTGTTGGTGACTTTTGAGCTTCACTTTTTTTTCTTTCTTGTTTGGTGACTTTATCTACGTTGGTAGCATACAAATTTCATTGTTTTAGACCGTAAATACTTACTTTCCGCCTAGCAACAGCTGTTAAATCTTCCCCCACCATAAAAATGTTCGTGAATTTTGCTATTTAAGAAAGTGTAGTTACAGGGTAGGAGCGTTGGAATATTCCAATTCTAGATGAAAACATATTAGCTCCTTGATGCTCTGAAGTGGATTATGAGGTTAGTTTCAATTCTTAAAGATATATTTATATGATGGTACTCTCGTATAGCTTTACCGAATGCTCTAACAGTGTTAGTGATCTGCCCATCACAAGCCTTATAAGTTCTTCCGCTCTCGTTAAAGACAGTTTCCAGCGAAGTTCACTCCTAACAGCCGGCGCCGCTGTGCACTTCATTACCAGCCGCTCCTAATCAAACGAAGCCACATACCTCAATGGACGCAGCAAGTTCAAATATTGAATGCGATATATCTGCAACGGTGAAAAGTTTGAATGGACTTCCATTACAAACTATTGAACAGCTTATGTATATTTGCGTTCTCACAAAAGTCTACTTTCATCTTCCAGCAGTGTAGCGGCCCACACCTGTTCTTTCCAACATCGATGGAACTCTTACAAGTCGAATCATCTGATGAGGATCTTCCTAAAACGTGCCTCTGTAACAAAACACTAAACCCTCTTATAATATATCTACAATATCTGACTCTCTTTTGCCGATAAAGCCGCTCTAGAATATTCAACCGAGTGAATTTATTTTCACTTTCCCACAGCTCTGCAGTCTTTATAAAAACATCATTGGTGTCAGTGAATCTCCAAAGTTTCATTAATCTATATCCCGAATTTGCAAGGGATATCACAAACCATCGCAAGACCTAACCCCGATGGCGAATCGAATAATTCGCCTTGAAAAGAAACTAATCGCGGCAATAACCAGACATCCTTATGTACCAAAAAATACACCTACAATGGGTGATAGTTCTCAGTCTTCCCAATTGAATAGAAGCTAACTTACCCCAGTGGAATATTAATGGTTTTCACAACTTGTATGCATCCCCATAATTCTCTTATTGTGTGTATCTCCACTGCGGATTATATAGCTCCATTAAACGTTATTCAGTCTACTACACGAAGACAAGACGCGCTAGTTGCGGTATGGTTACTTATGTTCGGGATATTTTACCACAAAAAATCTATAATGTTGTTGCAACTGCTCATGCTTTTATCATAATTTTCTTTATGGTTATGCCTCCCTTAACACTGCACTGGAGGCAATACGGAGATTGAGCTTGCAACATTTACCTCCCAAATAGACTAATTTGATTTACCACTAATTTCTAACTTTATCACACAGCTAACTGAGCTTATTACTGGATGATTTTAACAGTCATAATCCTGTATAGGGTGATGCTAGGCATCGTGAAAGACTGCTTGAGACTTTACTTCACACGTTTGATTTAACGCTCTTGAATTCTCCAACGTCCATCCATTATGGCGTGTATCACCTTCACTTGCATTGATCTTAAGATATGTTCTCCCAGCATAACATCTTTATTTCAATGGACCATTAATACAGTTCCTCGGGGCAGTGACCACTTCCCAATCTCTACCAGTGTCCCTAATTACACCCCTCAAAAGGTGGTGAAAGAAATGAGAAAGCGACCTTCCACTTGGAAGCTCAACAAGGCTGACTGGAAATAAAGTTTTTTTCGGATTGCTGGACGGGATTTAGCACACCAAGATGGTCTACCTACAGATGAATGTCGACGAAATTGAAGCAAAACTTTCTGAGGGTGTGACAAAAGCGGCCAAGAGTTCTATCCCTTACATTCATATAGTAATATACATCAAACTGTTCCTTGGTGGAATACCAACTGATAAATGGCTATTAGGTTTAAGAACAAACCCTACTACAAATACAAGCGCCATCAAACTCCGACCAACAAATTTGAATTTCAACGTTTACAAGCTGCAGCGGGTCGTGAAATCAAACACAATAAAAATGGATCTTGGTTGAACTTTGTACTCGGCCTTAATAATAAAACTCGTCAATCTGAAATGTGTAAAAAACTTCAAGCACGTATAAGCAGCACCAGATCTATCATATCCGAGCTACCTCCTCTACCAACGCTATCACCAACCACAGGTTATCTCTATCACTCCCTTCTACTTGTTCTGCTATATCCAATGCCTCTAGTATCCACTCATGCTCATTACATCTTCTCCCAGTTCTTCCTAGAGGTAAAAATGGTCCTATTTGCAGATGACCTTATAATATTCTGAAAAGACAGAAGTATTGTAGTAACATAAGAACTAATACAATCTGTTTTGGACAACCTTCAATGTAGAAGTCGTGATATATGCGTGCTTTGCCCAATGTATCGAGTTCTCCAGACTAAGTTGTATTGACTTCTCCTATTCTACACATTAGTTATCATTCACTGCCAGTCGTTAATACCGCTCGCATACCTGGCATCACATTTGATCGCAGGTTGACTTGGATCTCTCACCTCAAAACTCGTAAGTGTGACTATATATGGTCCCTACATATCTTAAAAGCAGCATTATCTGCCAAGAAGTGAGAAGCTGATCAAAGTGTTTTACTTTGCACTTATAGAAGTTATCATTCAATTCAAGTTCAATTATGGCGCCATAGTTTATAATTCTGCTAGCCATTCCAGCCTTAAAACGCTAGGTTTGCTCAGATTTCAGCGATACAAATTGCACTAGATGCCTTGCATATTAGTCCAGTGGAGAGTTTACAAAAAGAGGCAAATGAACCTCCTCTTTCTCCTTCGCGCAAGTTCTTAAGCCTTTCCTTTGCATTTAAAACTGTCATCCCCCAAATTCTGCGACAGTTTATCTGATTTCCTTCCGTGGCAATTCACAATCTAAAACAATTTATGAAACGTCCATCTCCCTGAGACTTAATGCATACCTAGAGGGAGTCAATTACACTGATTCCTCCCTCAATCCCGCGTAACTAAATGTTATACCATGATCTTAACTAAATGCTATACAATGAGATCTACACACTCTTATTATCAACATCTCTTTGACTAAGTACGTCAAATCTGATACAGACAGCCATCTGTATACAGTACCATTCAATGAACTACCGGAAATCTTTCCGAGTTTCAAGCATTATACAAGTAACCGATTGTTCCAAATGGAATAATAAAAATGTTTTTCTTACTCACACAATGTTCTACAAGTTTCCTCTTATACTCTCCATCTTCGCATGTGAGCTGTTGGCAATTCAGTTTTCCCTGGACTATGCATCGAGAAGCAAAAATGTTTGCTTCATTATCTTCGCAGATTCTCTTATCGTTCTACTAGCTATGCTACAATATTCCACCCTCCACACTCTTGTACAGAAAATACAAGTACTCTGTAACGCTTTGATAATATCTGGCAAGTGATTTGCCTTGCATGCATACCACGGCGTGTGATATACCGGAAAATGAACTGGTTGATGCTGCTGCGAAGATAGAGCGACGAGTCATCCTACACATATCAAGGTTCCTCATGAAGATCACCTCGTGTACCTTAGGCACACCATTTTATACAGCAATGGAGAACGCACGAGACAGCTTCATCTAGAAGTAAAGTGCACCAAATCTGCCAAACACAAATTACTTCCTCTTTTCTGACACTTTCCCGAAGTACTAAAGTACTAGAAGTACTAATTACCCGCCTATACCTCGAACATACAACCCTTAGCTGTTCGTACCTCCTGTCGTACGAGGCACGACAATGGACAACACTGTGTATTCTATGTCATACTGTTCTCACAGTTTATCACATAAATGAAGTCTTCCCAACACACGCTGCACGAGGTCATAATGCGATGTACTTGTTGACTTTCAATTGGCCTTTTTTTTTTTTTTTTTTTTTTTTCGTTTGGTCCCATTATCGAGCAAGGCTCTGGGACATTGAACACGGCATACAGAAAACCAACTGTGACATAACTATTTTGACCACCACCACTAAATAACTAACTACTACAAATGCATGAATATTTTTTTACGATTACCATATTGTACAATTACTCATTATCAATATTTCAGAAAAACAGTAAACAGTGTTTTTAATATCATGCAAGATCAAAAGTAGTAGGACCAAAAAACATGCAATCCTACGGCCAAAACACCAGACAAGTATAAAGATAATTTAAGAAATTCCAACAATATGTGCAATACATTACAATTCAGCACAATGTCACATTATATTTCCCTTGTGTCAGAGGATATTTTAATGATCATCCATAAACTCTTATCGAGTAATAGGCTATGTTGCATAGATAGTTATTCAATTTTCCGGAAAATAATAATTTTAAGTCATTTGGAAGGGCATTGAATATTCTGACACCTTCATAATATACTCCTTTTTTTTTAACAAGTTAAACTAGTACTTGGTTTGTATAAATCCATTCTTAGTCCAGTATTTATATTACATAGATTTGCATTTTTTGCAAAGTATTCTTGATTTGTGATGATAAAACACATGAGCATGCAAATGTGTTTACAAGGAAGTGTCAAAATGTTCTGGCTTTGAAACCGATCCTTATAAAGAGCTGTATTGTTGATGCCGTACATAGTTCTGATGGTTCTCTTTTGCAATATAAACATTCGTTTACTTCAATCGAATTACCCCAGAATGTAAGACCATATTTCATTACCGAGCAAAAATAGACAACTATACCTGGTTTAATGTATCGTTTGGCAAAATGACTTCAATAATCTAAGTGTAAATATCGCCGATCGAGCTCAGGTACAATGTTCTCTATATGAGATTTCCAAGCAGATGCATATCAACCTGGAGATCTAAAATGTAATACGTGAGGTTTGGTCGAGTACAGCTTTACTAATGGCTATCTGCAGAGAAAGATTATTTTAATTGCGTGTTGTAAACTTCAAGTCCTTAGTTTTATCAATGTTTAAAGTGAGGTTATTGGCCTTAAACAAATTCTATATAACGCTGAATGAATTATTTAACTTTGGTGCAAAATCTTGTAAGTTATCGCTTGTTACTATTATGCTAGTATCATCAGCTATGATTCTCATTGCTAAGGAGAGGTCGTTAATATAAATCAAGAAGAGTAACGGGCCAAGAATTAATCCTTGCGGAACTCCGTGCTTAATGTCTCCCCAGGTGGAGCTTTGTTTTTGATACGAATTCATTATAGCAACCTTTTGTTTCCTGTTCCGAAAATATAACTTACACCAATTAAGTTGCGTATTGTTTATTCCATAAAACATTATTTTTCCATTAGAATTTCATGATTAACACAGTCAAATGCCTTGGCAAGGTCGCAAAATATACCTTCAATAAGCGTTTTCTTATTCAGTGCTGAGAGGATTATATTAATAAGTATGGGCCGCGCCGTGGCCGAGTGGTTAGACCACTCGCCTTTCACCTAGACGGCCGGGGTTCAATCCTAAGTGACCGCATGTGAGATTTGTGGTGGACCCGCTCTGGGGCGGGTTTTCTACGGGTACTCCGGTTTCCCCCACCATCGCATTCCACCGGTGCTCCATCATCATTCATGTATCATCAGTGTCACCGTCTGCGGTGCCATAAGTAGTTAAAGTGGGCGTTAAACACTACCAAAAAAATTAATAAGTATGTATGTTGTATTTTCCGTTGACACACTTTTCCTGAAACCAAACTGTTCTTTTACTAGAATATGATGATGTTCAATTAATATGTACAACCTATTAAACATTATTTTCTTAAAAATCAACGAGAAAGTTGATAGAAATGATATAGGTCCGTAGTTTGACGGATTATGTTTATCTCTTTTTTACTTTCTCTACATGTATAATGTACATAGTGTATAGAGAAGGTATTGCATTCCACTCAAAATTTTGGTACCGAGATTTCACCAGAAATACATATTTTAGAGTCCCCTGTATCCAAAAAGAGCATTTTAGAAAAAGATCCGAGCGTGTGTGTCCGTGTCTGTGAACACAATAACTCAAAAACGAAAAGTCGGTAAAATACCAAACTTGATATTTAAGTTTAGTATTTTCCAGGGAGAGAAAAATCCCCCCACCCCAAACTACTCTTTACATTGAAAAAACATTCGAAATGTTTGATTTTCTCAAAAATGTATCTAACGATTTTGATTAAAATACTGTGTATTAAAGATATTTACATGGCAAACAAAATGTATATCTTGAACTTTCTGAAAATAGCCTCTAAAGACCTCTTTATTCTGGATGAATTCTGCTGGTAAACCGTAAGAGATAGACAAAAACGTACTACATAGAAAAGGTAAACTTCGTTAAAACACACAATCTATGTCTTATACGTTTTTTCGTGGAATTGACAATTTCTGAGATATTTCAAGTTATTTGTTTCAGATGTAAAATACTTAAAGTTTTCTCACACGGAAAGTTGTGAACTGTTGGTCATGCATAGAAACGGATTTCCAACACATGGCAATCAGCTTTTAAACGACTGATTTGACTATCACTTTAACGTAGTGTATTCCTTAATTTCCTTCTACTTACAAGGAAGGAAGTAATTAAAGTAATTTCTGCTAATGTTTATCTCAATTATCATCCTAGAAGCTATAACAATATGCTTTTTAACACTAATGTTTTACAGTGATATAAATAAAGTCATGTGAATGGAACACATCAGATTTTTTAAACAGTCGTTTGACTGTGGCATATTTAATTTTTTTCAGGAAAATGTCCGGTTACTAAGGAGTGATTACACAGGTAGCATAGCGGTTTACTTGTTACCATGGCACAGGCTTTCAGTACCTTCTAGATATTTCATCATATCCTGCTGAGCTATTTCATTTTAATGCTTGGATGATATTTTGTATCTCTGAGGTGTAGTGCATCCAGGCTTAAATTCTGAAAATTCAGTTTGGTAGTTATGTTTCAAATATTTTAAAGCATCTTCTTTTCCCCCTTGATTGATGTTAATATTTGTTGTAACATTTAAGTAGGAATTATTAAACGTGTTGGCTATCACTTTGGTATTCTTAATTTCCACAATACCTATATCCCAAGTAGGTTTTCCTTTATTTTCTGATTTATCCATAATCTTTTGGAAATGCATTGCTTTAGCTTGTCTAATTACCCTTTTGAGGATTTTGCAGCAGGTTTTGTAAAGATAAATAAGGTTAGAATCACTGTTGTGCCTCATTATGCAGTAGAGTTTTCTCTTTTGAAAGCATGATGTCTTAATGCCTACTGTGATCCACCCCGGTGGTCGATCCTATGTATGACAGTATTTGCGGTGGAAATTTGATTCCAAATGGACAGAGCTAGTTCGCAAAAAGCTATTGATAGCATAATTTACATCAGTAGTGGAGAATACATAAGTCCATGATTCTTGTTATAGTGACTGGGAGAAGCTGCCAGATTATCTTTATTTACATTTCTGAAACTCATATACTCATTTTTAACTTCTAGTTTAATTACTATTTTATTTAATTGGATCAACTGAGCATCGTGATCGAGTTTCCCATTAATTATTCAGGGGAGAAACTGTTGAGTGTTTCAATATATTTTCATTCACAAGCATGTTGTCAATTACTGTTTGTGAGGACGATGTAAAAATCCTTAGCATGGCTTCCTTCAGAAGGGAAGTAAAGCCATTGGCCCCGTGTCGTAGATTTACGGCACGTAAAAGAACCTCAAGTCTGATAGAGAGGCCTCTGAGCAAAATTAAGCGGCCTTTCACACCCAATATAAAATGTGACACTGAGAACTACAGTAGTTAAAGAGCGTCCATAAATAACACGCCATTTACATTTTACATTTTTTGTGAGGTGTTTGTTATTCTTGTGGGGAAGTCTATGGCATGGTTTTATTAAATGTGCTCAGGGTATCAATAAGTTGATTTTTCCGTGAGCTAGATAAGGAAATCTACTTTTATATCACCACACATTATTATTTCTTTGTTTGGTATGTATACTGAATGTAACAATTTATCAAGTTGACCGGTAAAAACTTATAACAGTTATATTAGTATTTTGTGTTTCAAGTTGGCCTTAAGTGATCCACAACTCCGGACGAATGTTTTCTAACTCCTGAATATCATTTAGTTGTGAAATAACATGTAAATACTGTGACTAATTTGTATTGGTATTATTTCCTTCCTATAATTATAGTTGCTAAATAACTTTGGATTAAAGAATATAAATCAATAAAAAATATGTCAAGTAGTTATATATGCAATTTTATTTTATTTATTTATTTTTTCGTTCGTCGTTTTCAAAATATTTCATTTTTTAAGCTTAGACATCTCACACATTTCACCTAAGGGGCATGTTTGTGCTTCAATTTCTTCATTTCTTTCTTTCTATTCTTTCGTTCTCAATAAATGTTACACAAATGAATGTTTAAATGCTGTTTTTGCGTGTTGTAGGATAAGAGATGAAGATGCTGAACTTAATTATTAAGTTTATATTTTATCAATCCTTCATTTTTGATTTAGGCTGTTCATAGTTACACGCGCGTGCGGAAATACTTTTTTTTCTTTTCTAAAAATGTTTTATTGGGTTCAGGGGGTTTCAAAATATACATTTCCAGTGAGTTCATGACCTAGAATTTTTGGGTGGAATACAATACTTTCCCTACTTACTATTTGTAAAAGAGAAGAGTCTTTGGTAAATTTTGCAAAAGCTAGTGTAAAAAAAGTCTCCATTCGCATGGCTCTCTACAAGCTATTATTATAGCATGTTATTCAGGGTAATCGAGATAAACGCTAGCAGAAATGTTTGTATTGTTCCTTATAATAGAAGCCAAATAAGTTAATACAATAGGCTAAAGTGATATCTTTCAAAGATCCAGTCGCTATGTGAAATAATTGAAATGCGGTTCGTTTTGCCTCGCCAGGAGTAAATAAAAGAGAGGTGAAAAGAAAGACAATCTCCAGTTTCAGAAAAGTATAAGCAGTTTAAAATTGAAAGCAATAACAAGGAATATCTCGGATACGGTTAATTTTACAAAATATGTATGTGACATAAATTGTGTATTTTAATGAGACCTAAACATTTTGTGTAGTAAGTTTAGGTCTACATCGTATGGTTTACCAGTTATGCAAAATTCAGCAAGAATGAAGAGATCATCAGAGGCTATTTCCATCAAATTCAAGATACTCGTATACATTTTATTGGCCATGTAAATATCTTTAATATGAGGAATTTTAGTTAAAATCGTTTGTGTCATTTTTGAGAAAAACTAATTTTTCAAAATATTTTCCATGTAAAGGGAAGCACTGTTTTGGGGAATTTTCTTGAAAAATCTTCGGTCACATTGTTGTAAGAATCTAAACTTAAATATCAAATTTGGTACTAAACGGTCTTCGTTTTTCGTGCTATATTGGCTACACACATACATACACACGCGCGCGTGCGCGCGTTTTTGTTTTGTTTTTTTGTTTTTTCCTAAAAGTGTTCATTTTTTACTCGCGGGACCGCAAAATATACATTCCTGTGAAGTCTCGACATCGAATTTTTGATGAAATACAATACCTTCTGTACCAACTATATGTATACATAGTACGTGTAGAAAAAGTAAAAATAGACAACGGGGATTAGAGAAAGTAATGTGAATACAGCACCCCAGATTATTGGGAAGTATTACCCTGCAGTATTCTGAGAAATTCGGATTTATGAATTTTACGGAATTTTGATAACTGGTAAACCGTAAGAGATAAACAAAAATTAACTCTTTTTTTTTCTTCGCTTAACGGCCTTTAACCTGATTGGTCATATCGGACGATGGAAGAAATTGGTGAAATGATACTCAAATGATCTCGGGGTCCATGGAGCTTAAAGTTACTCGACATTCGTCTTCTCTGGATAAGGGAAAACCCCCAAAAAAACTTCATACGGGTAACTCACCCTAAGCGAGATTCGAACTCACGACCTATTGAATATGAGGCACGCTACCACCATACTACCCAGGTGGACAAAAATTAACTTAACAGAAAATGTAGAGCTTGTTAAACACACACTTTATTATATATACATTTGTTTCGTGGAGTTGGTTGTTTTTGAGATATTGCTTGTTATTGGTCTCAGCTTTAAAAAAAATCTGACGTGTTCCATTTACATAGCTTTCTCTACATCTCTGTAACAAATTATTGCTAAAAAGCTTATCCTTCTATCTACTTTATGATAATCGAGATAAACATTAGCGCATTTTAATAAACATGTAATGCAGACTATATAAAAAATTAAAAGTTGCAACCTTCATACTATATATTATTTTCAGTATGGAAACGTGTAATTTTTGACGGATTGTAGAACGATACCGTGTCAACATCAATTCTGAAAACATATTTGCTGCCAGTACAGGATAGGGCAGGATACGGTCGGAGGGGACTAGACTGAGATTATTGTACCCACGCCCAACGAGGTGAGGTGATAATATACACCGGGCAGCCGGAACCAGTAACGACGGCATAGCAGTGATAGGGTCATTACTTCCAGCCCTGAAAGAAACCAACAGGATGAAATTATAATGGAAACGACATGAAAGGATAGAAAACTTGGGGGATGAAAGAAACCTACCGAAAATTTGCCTGGCGGCCCGGGAAACCCCTGAAGAATACCCATGGGTCTGGTAGGCCGGATACGGGAAGCGAGCTCCAAACTCTCGAAAGCGGGCAACAGACGAAACCCCCTGTGCCATACCGTTCGGTACTGTCATACAGGAAATACATCCCAACGGATGTCAGAATTACCAATTGCAGCCTATTGAAGTTAAATGTTATAAGTATAAAATCTGCAGATTTATTCGACCGTTACCGCCAGTCGTTTGTCCAAGTATGACTCAAAACTAGATAGCGAGATTATCACACATTGTCTCTTGCAGAGGACTAGCAAACGATGAGTAGAAGAGGTGGATGTCAACAGTTTCCAGGTCACTTTAGTGAGGTGGGACTAGTGTCGTACCTTTCCAATTATTACATTCATAAACTCGCAATAGCAGCATTTATACTGATAGGTAACTCAAATAATTGGACGGTTATGGTAACGTAGAGGGCTTTGATGGCACAACTTCTACATTACAATAAACTCTTGTTCATACTCTTTACAGCAGTAAATGAAAATTGACCTACACAGAATAAATTAAGAAAAACACACGAAACTAAAGAACGCACAAAAACAGTTCTGCACCACACAGTAGATCCATCTATTTCCAAAGTCGGCAATGCATACAGTCCAAGATTCAGTTCCCTGCCTCCCCTTTAAGACAAGGGATTCACTGAACTGATAATGACGCCTTACATTTAAACACACTGGAGCTAAAAGCTGAATAAATCCGAATGCCCGGTATAGTATTTCTGTTGACTTCAGAATTTTCGGGCGTTACGTGCTTTTAAAGGCATGTCAACGCCCGATTACACGACGCATATTTGGGTTAGGGAAAATAAGAGCTCACCGAGAGGGAAGTGTTCGCCGTTTGCATCGATCTGTAATGTCATGCTTGGGGAAAATGAGGGCTCGCGTGGCGATATGACGTCAGGGTAGGTGCAGTTTGCGTGTCTCGTGTCGCGTGTGCCCAGAATAGTAGCCGCTCTTATCGTTGAATTGTTTAGCACAGACGTCATCAGCTCCCGAGTTTGCGTGATTTTAATGCTTCATGCACGATTAGTCAGAAAATGCTTATTATTCAACTTCATGTATTTTTAATAACCGCCGCACTCGACCCGCTGTAAGACCTTTAGGATGACCGAGTTCTCTAAGGAGGTATTTTTAACTCGTTTCGGTTTTAAAAAATAAATGCCCTTCATGCAAGGGAACTGTAACAGGTATGTAACCAGGAGGCGCCTTTTACTTTCTCTTCTCTCGCTTATTGCATTCGAAAACACAAAACATTGCATGTTTCACACGATTTTCTCTACTGACTATTCTACAAAATTTGTTATGAAAGCAACTTCTTATTAGTCCACATAAACTTTCAATTCTCATTTACACAGTTCGTTATATGATACAGTAGATAAAACAATGGTCAGCTTTTTAAATCCCGTGTTGGCTTTGAAATTTCATGCTCTTTGCATGGCCATTAAAAACAGAGAAGAATAGTGATTGCCACAGCTGAGATGAATATAGCAATGTCAAAATTAAAGCAATAACAAGGAATTTATCGGAAACAGTTAACACTATAAAAATGTTTAACTGGCATAAATATACACGAGGTTCATACACTTTATGCAGTAAGATTTTGTCTGTATTTTAGGGTTTCACAATTAGACAAAATTCTTCAGAATGAAAACATCTTTACAGACTATTGGTATAAAACATTTGGTATAAAAAATTTAATTTCTCATGAAGATATCCTGTTAGAACCATTTTTGAGAGACTAAAAAATAAGAAAATTGTCCCGCGTAAAGAGTGGTATAGGTGGGGGAATTTTTTTGAAATCTTCGTGTTGCATCCATCAACAGACATTTCGTTTTCCTTTTATTCATGGATACAGAGACACACGGACACATCGTACAATGACCTGTGTATAAAAATGCATTTATTTATTTGTTTTTACTTTATACTTTTATTTTCTTTACTTCGTACTAGTACATAGATAAATCATCTCAAGCTTCCCTGGGACAAGAATGTACAACAGATACTCAATAGGAGGACTGACATTCTTGAACCTAGATTCAAGTTTAAATTGAATTCCACGGTCTCCTACCCACAGCGATGTGAATGGGAAAGACTGATAAAACCTCATAATAATAAAGGCCCAATCTGGTATACTGACGGTTCCATAACCAAATAAGAACGGAGGCTGAGCTTTATGGCAATGACACCCAGATTTCTTACAGTCGAGTACCTTAGCTACAGTTTACCAGGCGGAGGTTTATGCAATCCTAACCAATGTCATGGAAAGCATTAAAAGAAGGTATAACAAGAGAAGTGTTTTATTCTTTCAGACAGTCAAGCTCTCTTAAAGCACTCAGAATGTAAGGAATCCTTAATGAATCCTGAACACAATAAGGTTCAACTTATTTGGGTGCCAGGACACATAAGCTTACCAGGCAACGAGAAAGCAATGAGAAAGCAGAAGAAGCAGCCAAGATAGGTAGCGAAATCCCATTTTTGGGTCCAGAGTCTGTACTGGGGGTGTTCTACAGACCAGTGAAAAAGGCTATCAAGTGTTGGGCTCAAACAGAACATAAACTACTGGAACTCAATTGAGGGTAGCAGACATTCCAAGCTGTTCATTATAAACCTGGACAATAGCAGGGCAAAATATCTGCGGGGTCTTAGTAAAAGAAGACTTACATGAGCAATAGGATTCATTACAGGGCACTTTGCCCCAAAGTTTAATCTGTACAAAATGGGATTGTTCAACAACCCAACCTATAGTAGATGTCTAGAAGGAGATGAGACTGTCACTCATCTGCTATATGATTTCCCTGCTCTTGCGAATCAAAGAGCAAGTATTTTTGGTAATCACTTTCCACTGATTACAAAAATGGCATAGAAGCATAAAAACCACTCCTTTTTAAACTAGAAACTTTGTTTCTAATCGTCATTTCATGTATTTAATTTCCACAGCCGTTTTATCCCTTCTACTTGTATGCCGGAGTTTCGGGGTTGTATTAGTTTAGAGTGGGGCGAGGCTGGTCAAGACATTTTAATGTTAGCTGCTTTACTTTGTTGTTCAGAGAAGCCAGCCTTAAATAGAGTTATTTACTTTTGACTTACTTAAAAATCAAGATTGGGACTTTTAGTTAGTACATCCCATCATTTGAATGTGCGTAGTGCGTAGTGCATAGAGAGGGTATTGCATTCCACCAAACAATCAATACTGAGATTACACCGGAAATACACCTTTTATAGTCCCATGTATCAAAAAAAAAAAAAAAAAAAGATCCCTGTATGTCCATGTGAGTACGATATCTCAAAAACGAAAAGTTGGCACAATACCAAACTTGGTATTTAAGTTTAGCATATTCCAAGAATGCGACATAAAGATTTTTTTGGAAAATCCCCTTCCCCAAAACTACCCTTTACATGGAAAAGAATTAGAAAATTTTAATTTTCCGAAAATGTATCTAACGAGTATGATTAAAATACCGGATACTAAAGATACTTATATGACAAATAAAATGTATATGTTGAATATTCTGGGAATAGCCTCTGAAGACCCCTTTATTCTGGATGACTTTTGCAGAATTTTGTATAACAGGTACATAGTAAGAGATGGACAAAAAGTTACTGCACAAAAATGTAGACCTCGTTAAAACACACCATTTATGTCCTATACATTTTAGTCGTAGAGTTGACCATTTTTTAGATATTCCTTGTTATTGGTTTCAGATTTAAAATACTTAAAACTTTTCACGTATGGGAATTTTTCAACTCCTGGCAATGCAAAGAAATAGATTTCAATCAAATGGCGACCAGCTTTTAAAATATTTGACCATTGCTTTAGCGTGGTGTATTTCCTTATTTCCCTTCCATTTATAAGAAAGCAAGTAATAAGACTATTTCTGCTAATGTTTGTCTCGATTAGAATGAAGAATAAGTTTTTAACAATAATTTGTTACCGAGAAATAGAGAAAGCCAGTGAATAGAACACATCAGATTTTTTAAAAATTGAAATAATAGGAATCTAGAATTACTGAGGAACTGGTGACAAATTTATGGAGCGTTGTGGATTTGGAAATGAATCCCTTTAGACTATTTTCTGGAAATACATGGTCTTAAGAATCTGTTCAGATTTGGCTGTATAGTTTTTTGTGGGAAACATTTCTTGCCTTGAAATTGTTAAGAACAAATTTGCTGACTACATCTTTATACAATACTTGTTCTGAGCGTATAATATTTACACCCAATATGGAAAAACTGTTAAATGAATAGCTAGTTCAAAAGTTGTCTTAACGTCACGACTTCATTGGAATCTTATTAATTATTGAAGGATTAGAAGGAGAATTGCTGTTACAATTTCAAGGTATCTCCTTTCACAATAAGGTTATAAAAAGTGTAACATTTTGAACATAATAAAAGTGAATAATAAGAATAACTGAAAGGCTTGTACGGTATTATGTTTTAAATGTCGTTCTAACGCTGCACTTACCTGAATACTTTAATACTTATATATTAATTCTTTAATTTGGATTCAAAATAGTTATCAATATCAATTTCATTGGCATGTCTATCTGCCTACTTACCTCTGACACCCTTTTCCTGCCATCTGTTTTTCTAAGTGAAGCCAAACTATTTTATTTACAAAAACCTCATACGTTTTCGAAATAATCAGATGGCATCAGAAAATTAACTAAAATTAACAATAACTATTGATCTACAGTAATTACAAACTGCATCCACAACTACAGTTACTCGTAACTATTTATTCATCAACAATTTTAAAAGCTTATTCATTCATTTAAAACTTTGAAATGTATATCTAACATTTTCAACTATCTGATATTAAAAATGTAATGGTATTCAAAATTCATTTTCAAACAATTTTCCAATTTTCTCTACATAAATACATATCATATTTTAAAAACTTCAAAAATAAAATTCAAAATACTTTTAAATTTTTAAAACTTACAATATATTTTAACAACTGAAAGCTCATCCGTTTATTTAAATTGCTTTAATTTAAATCAATTTCCATAATTAATGTTTTCATTTCTTTTAAAATGGTGGAGGGGTCAGCTGGTACCTCGACCCCGATGAATCCTTCTACGGGAGGAATGGATGAGGTGAAGAACCGCAGGAGACTTATGGGTTGCAGGACAGGTGAGTGAAGTAGACAGAGACGAGCGGATTTCCTTATGAATTCCAAGCTTGACCACCCGGCCACAGGAATTCCAACAGTGGAGGCTTGAAAGGTTATTATCTGGTAGGGCTGAAACCAACTTCCAATGTGTAAACCTCTGCGCCATCTGCCCGACACCGAAGGTTAATTAGTCCCGAGGTCTACGTAATACATGAAAAAGAGGGCAATGAAATGAGAGTAAATGAAGAGAGAGGAAATTTATGGTAAAATACTTCAGCCGCATTCACCTTGGTAACCAGGGAAAACCACAAAAAACCCATGGTCAGAGTAGGTGACCACCGGTAGATTGAACCCCAAATCTTCCGGATGCAAACCTCAAACGTTACCACAGAGTTATCTCGTTTGGTAATATCAATTTAGTTAGATGAGCCTTCAAAAACAATTCTATCAATTTTGTGGCTCAAGATCATATGTGTTGTAGAGATCCATAGCGCCGCGAACTTGGATACGTTTCTGTCGAAGGACACTCGTTCTCTGAAAGAGGGAAAGTGTCACTACAATACGGAGAGGCTCTGGAGTTTTGGTCTGTAGTTACGGACCACCATCGACTTTATTGCCTTATTCGTATCCTACAGCAGTCTAATATTAACCTTACGTCTTTTCCTCAGAAAGACACAACTCTAACCTTAAGACTACTGTTTCTACCGTTTCTATGACTTTGACCAATTTAGGGGCCTTAGAACTGACACTAATCGACGTATAAATAAATATTGTTTGTATTTTCAACTATTCAAAGTGCTTCCAGCATACAGTTTGGTATTACTTCATATACTATTCATATAAAAATCTACACGGACATTACTTTAACTTCTACAGACGCAAGCTTTTCCGAGCGCTCATTTCCTTAGCCCTAATTGGTAGGTTTCTGCAAAAGTGCTCTCCCTGTCTGCATTTCCTCATAAAGTCAATTCCTAATAAATCATACATCTCTTTTCATTGCTTTTGAGCTGAAAAATATTTAAATTGATTTAAATATGGCGTTTTAGTGTGGCTTTTAATGTTATTCTTTTCATTTATTTTATTATGTTTTATAAGGGGATTTTAATTTAATACCTACATATAAATTAAGAGAAGAAAGATGAATAATAATTTATGGAATATTAGGGTTAATAATTTTTGCAGTTTTTGGAGGAAGTTTATTAAATTGAATAAGATTAGCTTTAATTTTATTATCATTTATTTTTTTGATTAGAAGATATTCTTTATTAGATTTTTTTATTATATCTTACGCAAAAAAACATAAGATGACGGAAACAATTATTCATTTTGAAATCAATCTCAATTGGAGAATGTTTTACTTTCCCTACATATACTATGTACATAAAGTATAAAGAAGGTATTGTATTGCAGCCAAAAATTCATCGGAAATACATGTTTTGAGTCCTCCTGAATTATAAAAAACATTTTTAGAAAAAGGTCCGTGTGTGCGTGTGTGTATGTGTGTATGTCTGTGAACAGCATAGCTCAAAAACGAAAAGACCGTTAAATAACAAACTTGGTATTTAAGTTTGGTATCTTCTAAGGATGTGACACGAAGATTTTCAAGAAATCTCCCCTCCCCCAATTACCCTTTACATGGAACATTTTTCGAAAATTTTGATTTTCTCAAAATTGGATCTAACGATTTTAATTAAAGTATTATGTACTAAAGATATTTATATGACAAACAAAATGTATATTCTTGGGAATAGCTTTTGAAGACTTCTTTGTTCTAGATGAATTTTGTATAGCTGGTAAACCGTAAGAGATAGAAAAAACTTACATTAAAAAACTTGTAGATCTCATTAAAACACACAATATATGTTATAGACAGTTTTTTCGTGGAGATGACAGTTTTTTGATATATTCCTTGTTAATGGTTTCAGCTCTATACTTTTCTCATACGGGACTTTGTCAACTCCTGGACATACAAAAAAGGCAGTTTAATCACATGGCAACCAGCTCTTAAAATATTTGACTATCACTTTAGCCTACTGTACTCCCTTATTTCCCTTCTAATTACAAGGAAACAAGTAAACAGACCGTTTATGCTATTTGTTTTCTCGATTAGCATGAAAGAAATAGAAGATACATTTTTTGACAATGATTTGTAGAGAATATGAATGGAACACATATTTTTTAAATACTCGTTTATAAGGTATTTCAAAAGAGATTTTATAAAACGCACAGATGCTAAAGTTAGAATTAAAAAAGTAATAGTTAAATTAGTTAAATATTTAATTTATAGTTAAATAAGTAATATAAATTTGACAGTAATTTATTGAAAATTTTAGACTTTTATAATTACTCAAATTTTCAAATAATTATACGTATTCCTAGAATCAATTTTAAAACACTGAAATCATTGAAATTCTTATCTAGAATGCCTCCTGGACAGTTCCATGACCTATTCCAGAGACAGGTTAGGCTAGGCTCAGCAAGTATCAAGGACATTCCTTGCTTTATTTAGTCTCACTCCACCCACAGTTGCCTGGCACCCACCCACGCAACGCTGCGAGACGCTGTGACGTCAGGGCGCCCCTTGCTGACGTCAGCACCGCCGTGTTGTGGAGCTGACGTCAAAGCAAGCAATAGTCGCCTAGCAACGGCGACGGACGCCATGACGTAGCTAGAACAAGTGAATGGAGCTTGCTTTCACCCTAATATCAGTGTATGTGCGTGTGAACAAAAAGAAATAACAAAACACATACAATAAAACAAAACCTTTTCTTTGGGAAATGTGACTGCCATTACTGTGGATATAAAAAAGGAGGAAAAAAGAGAGAGGGAGAGAGAAAAGTTATGCTTCATGCCGGAGAATTTCTTGTTACTGCTTTAGAATATAGAGCCTCTTCAGAAGCCATCAAAGAAGGTGATGTAAAATATTTCTTCGTCTGCATTAGTTCTCCATTTGTACAACCCACGAAGATTTGATGTGACGTCAATTGCAGTTTTGTCATTAAAACTTTATATTTCGTATCTCATTTACAGTAGGAAAAGACATTCTCGAAATTTACTTTGTAAGATATCATACACTTCCAGTTATTTATGTGGAATGTTAAAAGCATATGCTTTCTCTTTCCATTTTCAACAATCCTACAGAGTAGCCGAAAATCTCCTAAATGAGAAACATGTCATTATCCAAAGCTTTGAATTTGATGTGGTGACAAATGCAACCCTGTCAGAAGAAATTGGCTCTAGATATTCTTTTTACTTTCTGTAATAGTACTTGGTACATAGGTAGAGAAAGTATTGCTCTCCACCCAAACATTTGATACCGAGATTGCACTGGAAATAAATGCTTCATGATCCCTTGAATTCCCCACAAAAAGCAGTTTTACTTTCTCTAGCACCTATGTACATACTATGTACATAGAAGCTATAGAAGATATTGTATTCCACCCAAAATCGAGATTTTACCGGAAATATATGTTTTGAGTTCCCTTGAGGTCAAAAAGCATGTGTGTGTGCCTGTCTGTGTTTGGTGTGCCTGTGGACAGCATAGCTAAAAACAAAACGCGCGTTAAATACCAAACTTAGTATTTATGTTTAATATCTTCCAAGAGTGCGACACGAAGATTTTCAAGAAAATCCATCTACCATAAACTACCCCTTAATTGGGAAAAAAATTGACAATTTTGTTTTTCTCAAAAATGATACTAACAATTTTGATTAAAATACTAATTATTAAAGATATTTACATCTCAAATAAAATCTTTATTTTGAATTTTCTGGGAATAACCATTAAAGAGCCCTTCTATCTGGATGCATTTTGCTAATTTTGATAGCGAAAGACCGTAACAGATACACAAAAAACATTACACAAAAAATATAGATTTTGTTAAACACACAATATATGCTATAAACATGTTTCGTGTATTTCTCGTTATTGGTTTCAGTTTTAAACTTTTTTCCATATGGGAATTTGCCAACTTCTGGTAATGCAAAGAAATGAATTTCAGTCACATGATAACCGGCTTTTAAAAGATTGCAGAGAATATCTGGAAAATCGTTAACTCTAAAAAAAGGTATATGACATAAATTGTATGCTTTAACGAGATTTATATTTTTTGTGTAATAGCTTTGTCTACCTTGTACAGTTTGAAAGTTATGCAAAAGTAATTCAGAATGAAGAGGACCACAGAGGCTATTCCAGAAAATTCAAGACACACATGTTATATGTGATTTAACTCTCTTTAATATAGGGTATTTTAATCAAAATTTTAGAGCCATTTTTGAGAAAATTATAATATACGAAAATGTTTCCATGTAAAGGATACTTTGAGGTGGGGGAATTTTTCTCAAAATCTTCTTGCCACATCCCTGGAAGATACTTAGCTTAAATACGAAGTTTGCTATTTTACCGACTTTTCGTTTTTGAGTTATCATGTTCACAGTCAGACGAACATAAACACCCGGACGTTTTTACTTTCTCTAGCCCCGTATGTAAAATGTACATAGTAGGTAGTTGAGTTTGGTATCTTCCGAGGATGCGACACGAAGATTTTCAGGAGCATCCTCCCACTCCAAACTACCCCTTTTTATGGAAATATTCTCCAAAATGTTGTTTTTCTCAAAAAATGGCTCTAATTAGTTTTTGAGTTATGCTGTCCACACTCGCTGCCTTTTTCTAAAATGCATTTTCAAGGGTCCTCAAAACATGTATTTCCGGTGACATTTCGGTATCAAATTGTTTATGAAATATAATACCTACTATGTAATTTGCACACACATGATAGAGAAAGGAAAGTCAGCACTAAGCACGATAATCGATTACCATTTTGCTATCAAGTTGAATGACCTTGCTACTAGAACCACCAAGTAAACCAGCTGTTAGTAAATTATTAATTTTATTTTTGTTACAAGAGATATTTATTTTGGAATGGTAGAATCAAACTGACAAAATTGAATGGCTAAGCAGCGATTGAACCACGGCGCTTCCGGTTTGATCCGATTATTCTAACCGAGTTACCATGGCAACATTAACATGCCGGCAGATATTAAATTCCAAAACTGATTCGCATTTTTTCCGATAAACCACAGGCATCTTGAAATTAATTTGGAGATGATTACATGTAAAAGTACTTTGTCTCGGTCTCGTTATTTATCAAAATATTAGATAAACTAATGACGATTAATTTTCCTTTCACACACGTCTGTAGGACAAAGTCGGAAAAATACAGTGCATCCTTATATTGCAGAGCAGAGCATTTCGCGTATGCGTGCTCCGCGCACTATTGGGGGGGGGGGGGTTCTGTTTTAAATCTTCTGCGTTACTTACCCATAAATGGTAGGTACAGCACTATGATGGGTATTGATCGTGTTATAGGTGGTATTAAAAGTGTTGTCCATCTTCATTGAGTCAAATTACAAATTTCGATTCATACTCACAAATTATTTTCTTTCTTTCTTTCTTTTAGTTTAATATCCTTCAATGTGGTAGTTCACGTAGAACGATGAATGAGCTCCGTGAAATGATTTTCAAATGAGCTCGGGGTCCATGAAATTTAAACTTACTCGACTAACTCAGAATAAGGGAATACCCCCTTATCCGAGTAACTCACCCTAACCGAGATTCGAACTCGGGACCTCTTGAATTTCAGACATACAGGCTACTCCCATGCTATATAGGGGACTACGTAAATTCTTCTTATTGTTTTCAGATTTCTGTTCTCGTATTGTCCTTAAGTTCGTCTATTGTGTGTAAATTGTTCCTATAAACCGTATTTTTTAGGTTTCCCACAAACGTTCCTTCATTAGAACATTTCATTTTCGACTCATGGGTTTAACTTTCAGAGATCCGTTATTCCAAACCCTATTAACCAGATATCTAATAGTTTATCTGGAACTACAGAGTAGCGCACGAAAAACCGGCCCCGAGTTCGCCCGTCATTACGCATGAATTGTTGCCCGACATGGGCGGATACAACAAATACATAAACATATAATAATTATATAATAAAGATATAGCAAATAAGCTAATGCAAAGGTGTATTATTTACCAATATTTATTGATATCGTCGTTTACATTACAATACACTAAGTGCTGAAAATGACCAAGTGCTTCAGTGCACTTTTGCTCGCGCCCTAACATGATATACACTTTTTGCAACTCTGCCGCATCAATTTTCAAAAATATCATTACGAATATTGTCCTTCAAGTCGTCTGTCCTGTGTTTCCTTAAATGTACCGGTAGACACGTACGCCTCCATAATTGATTCTTACTTGAAGAGGATACATCTCGCTGAGATGTTTATTTCACGGGCCATAACCAAGACGCAACGGTTTTCGTATTGGCAATACAAAACGTAGCTTCACAACAATAGATGACAATTGACAGACGACAATGGTAGGCTAGTACTCGGAGCAGGTCTTTCCTGCGCCTGTGAAATACCAAGAAATTTCTTCTGACATTGTCTACAGAGATCCGTTATCCTAAACTTATAAGCCAGATGTTTAACAGTTTCTCTACTTGAAACTAGAATACCAAAAAATATCTCCTGAAATTGTCCAGACAGTCCTCGTGATTATTTTTACTTTCTCTGTACGTGCTACGTACATAGTGTATAGAGAAGGTATTGTAATGCACCCAACAATTCGATACCGAGATTTCAACGGAAATACATGCTTTGAGACCTCCTGAATTCAAAAAAAGCATCTTTAGAAAAATGTCCGTGTGTGTGAGTGTGTCTGTCTGTCTGTCTGTGTGACTGTGTGTATGTGCATGTGTGTGGTGTGTGTGTGTGTCTGTGTGTCCGTTAAAAACCAAACTTGTTATTTTGGTTTGGTATCTTCCAAGGATGCGACACGAAGATTATAAAGAAAATCCCCCACTCCCAACTACCCTTTACATGAACTTTTTTCGAAAATTTTGATTTTCTCAAAAATGGCTCTAACGATTTTGATTAAAATTTCGGATATTAAACATTTTTATCTGACAAATAAAATGTATATCTTGAATTTTCTGGGAATAGCCTCTGAAGAGTAGTTTATTCTAGATGAATTTTACTGAATTTTGAATAACTGCTGAACCGTAAGAGATGGACAAAAACTTAACCCACAAAAAATGTAGAGCACGTTAAAACACACAATTTATGTTACATACATTTTTTTCGTGGAGTTGATCGTTTTTGAGATATTCCTTGTTTTTGGTTTCAGCTTTGAAAAACTTATACTTTTCTCATACAGGAATTTGCCAACTCGTGTCTATACAATCAAATGAACTTCAGTCACAGAGCAACCAGCTTTTGGCTTTCACTTTAACCTATGCTACTCCCTTATTTCGCTTCTACTTACAATAAAGCAAGAAATAAAGCTATTTCTGCTAATTTTTCTCGATTAGCATGAAATAAATAAAAGAATAAGCTTATTAGCAATTATTTGTTACAGAGATGTAGAGAAAGTCATGTGAATGGAACACATCAGATTTTTAAAATAAGTATCGTGTATAAAGATCCATGAAGCTGTCCTTAATAGACAAGAGAAGCATATTCCTTTTCGGAAATATACTTATTTTTCGCAAAATTAGCGACTTTAAAGCTTATTCCTTCAATTTATAAACGTGTTGAATTTTTATTTGTGTTTCGAGAACTTTCTGTGCTTATGATACAATGACGGTAACACAGAAGGGTCGATCACGAAACGATCGATCACGGGTGGTCGTTGTCTCGTGCTTATGACGCAACTATTTTCAGTTATTAAACCTTTCCCGCCAACTTTAAGATCCCAGTAGGGACTTGTCTGAAGCTTACAGGATGGCAGCTGACACAATCAACGTATTTCATGGTTAAAGGAAAGCATCTGAGGAGTGTTTTACGAACATTTATCAGCGCGCAGTATCATTGGCTAAGGATCTAAAAGTCAATGTTTTCATTCGACGAACAAATAATAGTTAAACATCTTAACTGGAGATATTAGCACAACAGTATACCTACATACAATTGTTAGATTTCCTCGTATAGGAGCTTGGTGAACGTTTCTGCAAGGAAAAACGCCAGACTGTGTTTAACTTACAAGGACTTTCAGCTTATGACGCAACGTTGCACTCTGTGTGAGATTCCCAGTCTGGAAATTTTTGGAGCAGTGTCATGTCAGCTGAGTGCCTGAAGTTGTTGTTTTCTCGTTTTCCCAGTCAATCGGGTATGTCCTAGTGCTTTACTGTGTCGGTTAAATGAGGAACTAGTTACGTTAAATTATATGATATGAAGTTGCCGTTGAAAAAAGTGGTATATTCAACATTATAAAACGAAGTGGGAATCGGTTCCCGAATTCAAAATTTGGTTGAGACCATGGAGAATGGTCCGTGCAAAGCCCAATGTGGTAACTGCCGTACTACTTTTCTGCTAAACTAAGTGACGTGAAACAACATAACATTACAAAAAAGCATAAACAAAAATGTGACATTCTACAACAAACGATTCAAAAGAAGATCGATTTTACTCCAGTGATGCGGGAAGAATCACAACCAGCGGCACGTAAGGCAGAAGACGTACTATGCTCATTGCTGAAAATTGTTCAATATTAATTTGCGACCACTTATGCAAACTTTGTGAAGGTATTTTCTCCGATTCGAGTGCAACAAAATACCTAAAGAATGTATTACAACCACATTTTCTACAAGAAATGTATCAAAATTTATGTGATGGCAAATATAATACCATTATAGGTGAGTCCACTGGCATAAGTTTGAGTAAATGCTTGGGAGTGGTTATTTTAGTGAGAGAAAAATTTCATTTGCTTCATTTTTCTTAGGACTTGTCCCCTTAGAAATGAAAATGTAAGAGGGATTACTAAGGCACTGGCTTCCTTGAAAAAACAACAAGGTCTGCAGCTGAAGAACTGGTTGTAATTGATTCTAATAATGCGTCAGTAATGACGGGTGTGAATAATGGTGTTCACAACATTTTGAAAGAGGAATATTGTCTACAGAATCTGATTCTAATAGATGCGTGTGCCACTCCCTGCAGCTTAGTGCATCTTAAGCATCTGAAAGTACCATGCCAAGAAATGTAGAATTTATGATCAGAGAAACTTACGATTCTCCAGACAGCATTACAAGCAAGTATACGAGACGATTAATAGGGGAGAAAAGCATCTGCGTATACTTCAAGTATACGCAGATGCTTACTAGAATCCTTAAGCATCTACTAGAATTCTTACTCAGTGGGAAGAGCTAAGACGCATTTTTCTCTAATGAAATCGAAAAACAAGTGTTTCACTGCTGATCAGTTGTATAACATGTACTGTGACGAAATAAATCTTCTATATCTAAAACATTTAAAGTCTGTGTCAGACGAAATTCAGCATGCTGTTAAGGTATCGTCGGAGAACAAAGTGATCCCAATAAACAGTTAGAAACTCTAACGAACCTTCTCAAGTCCGTTAGTAACAGATTTGTGATCCCAACAGCAAGGAATGATATCTGTTCTGAAAACATAGAACAACATCTTGACTCTTCACCATACCTGGAATATACTTTCGAAAAAGGACTGAATAAATAGATACTTTATTTCACAGCTTAGGGAATGGCGGAACTGTCAATGTAATAATATAATGTACAATATAATTAAAATAAATAGAAAATATGGGTAATATAATACCCTGTTAGAATGACAATACCTCATATATACTACACAAAAATGATGCTTATAATAACAACAGTAATAATAATAGTAATAACAATACAATATTCAAAGTTTTATAATACCAGTGATAACACAATACTTATATTTGCTATTCCGATTATAAATATCTCTTCTTTAGTTTATTTTTAAAACTATTTACACTTTGAAGCAAAGTCTTCAGTAACTCTGCAGGTATTTTGTTCCATTCGTTAATTGTTCTATTTGGGAAGGAAAATTTACCTATGTCAGTTTTCTGTTTCCTATTTCTTATTTTTTTTTCGAGTGATTATTTGTCCCACATTTATAATGGATTTAATAATCTTTCCATGCATATTCTCCCTTATAGGCTCTAAAAATTGCTTATAGCCTTGCTCGTCTCCTACGTTTTTTCTAGTGTTTCCTAGAAGGTAGCAGTGTTAGTATGATTTTTGAATCGTTTTCTTCTGCCTACAAATTTAGGTGCTGTTTTTTAACTCTCTCGAGTGCCAGTTTTTTGCCCAACCCGATACGGATTCTAATATTGGTCGAACTAAAGAAGTCTATGCTAAATTTCGCGACTTTCCGTTGCTGAGTTGCTGAATGTTTTCTACCGAAGGAAGACAAACAACATCTGAAAGAGAGATGCATTAATTTCACAGTGAATCTTTGTAAATAACTACAACAAAGACTGCCATCAAATCTAAAAGTACTGGAGAAAGTGTATATGCTGAGTCTACAAGAAACGATTTAAAAAATTAAATCTTATGACATTACGAAGTTAGCGGAGGAGTTTAGTTACGGAAAAATTCATATTGACAAAATGGTTCACCAAAGGTGCAGCATAGGACAAATAAAATGGAAAAATAGTGCAAACGCGGCAGCCTCCTGGAGTGAAGTCAGACAATATCGCGACGCCGCAGATATAATACATGTTTGACTTGTGCAATTTGGTTATCACGGTGCTTGTTTAGCGCATTCAAGCGCCAAAATGGAGCGAGTTTTCAGTGGAATGAATATCGTGAAAACGAAGTTACGGAATCGCTTCAACATGAACACTTTAAATGCAATTTTGACAGATAATAGTATTAAGGCTATTCGGTAAATGTCATTTCTACGAACTCCGCAAGAGCTGGTTCATTTATTTGGAACAATTAAAACCTACTCCGCAGCTTCCACATCCAGTCAGCCATGTACTTCAACCAGCAGAGAATTCGAGGATACCTGCTTCGTTTCAGACTCTGAATAGATTAGTTCAACATTATATTTATTATTTACGATAATATAAAATTGCACTTTCATATAGCGACAAAAACTAGCGAATTTTAACTTTTTTTTTATCTAGCGACAAACTAGCGACCTTTTCTTGAAGTTACCGACTAAACCTGACTATAAGTTGGCAACACTGCTTTCACCTTTGAGATTCACTTGTCTTTACAGCACGAGCAGAAGGTAGCAATTGATGCAGCACGAATAAACGCAATCTTGATGTCATTTACCCCTGGTCAGTAGCAAAAAATACCGATGTCACCACAGTGAAAGCCGAATATTCATATGCACGATCTATTCCCCAGTCTTAAACCCAACGCATGGCAGAATCAGAATGTAAGAGTTGTATCCGGAAAGTTACTACCGGTTTTGAAAAAAGGAAGAAAATATTGCTTACACAACATTTAATTGCTCATGAAAAAGTATTTCTTAGTCTATTAGTTGCCATAGTTGCCACCATTGTTCAGGCATTTATTATAGCGGGGAATCAACTTTTTATGCACTCTTCAAAGTAAGGTGCCGCCAGTGAAGTCAGCCATTGCTGAACACCGTGCTTTGTGGAAAAACATGCGAACCATCTATTTTCACAATTTGTCCCATTCATTTGTTCAACCAAACCATTATTGACATCAGAAGGCCACCCACTCCATACTTTGTAATGAACATTGGCTCATCCATCATTGAGTTGCCTAACCCACTTTCTCACCATCCCATCTGTCATTACATCTCCACCGTAAATCTGTACAAGTTGACGATGAATTTCAACTGGCTTAACATTCCTTGTGCTTAAATCCCGTATTACGGAACGCATTTCACTTTCGGTGGGTTCAGAAATTACCTTAAACTTTTGGACGATCACTAACAATTGTAAACAGGACACAATCCGGCTGTAATGGCAACGGTGGGATGAATGGCAATGAACAAGAGAGACGAGTGCGCATGCGTGAAACTGCGAATGCGGAGAATGAAATGGAACTTACTTTCCGGACACGCCTCATATTTAACGTCCGGAAGAGATGGGCGGAAACCGGAAGATCCGTGGTTCAAATCCTATGGCACTGGATGTGTCATTCGTCTGGTTGTGTCTTTTCAACCTTGTTCTACACTGCTTGTAAAAAAAAGCAATTAATTACATTAGATATTTACCATATTATTCACTATCGCCGAAAAGATAGTTGCAATACATTTGTATCAGATGCACTGGAGAATCTCGTATGTAGAAAATACGGAACAAAATCATTCCTCGTTCTCCAATGATGCACTTGTCGCACTTGTATACGGAGATCAAAAGTTTCCAGAATGTATGTTTTTCATCGAAACGAATAATATAATGTGGCGTATTTCTATTTCAGTTGCTAGATGCATTCATAATGTTACTTCCATAAAGATCAAGATCATAGTCATTGTGCTACTGCCTGACAACATGATACTATTTGTGTGAGAGTTGTTCGTCAGATTTCAGAATATGGAATACAGAACAACCCGCAAATGCTATTCTTTGTGTTTTGTTACGCAAATCTCCTTCGGAGACTTTAACAATACCTCAAGATGCAGAGAGTGCTGGTTCGGCTTCCTGAGACACCAAATATGGACATTGATGATGTCCAGATTCATCTGTAGCCTTTTATCTCCAGGTTTGAGGTTACTAACATTGTTAGTATATGTCATATGCGTATACTACGTTTGGATTATCTTGAAACTTGACCTACTTCTCGCTACCTCGGTCTGTAATGAGGGAGGGTTGACAAAGGCCGTACGTAACTTTCTATTACTGTCTAGTCGCCGTTAGACAGCAAAACGTATAGTGAACAGTGATCTAGATCTGCTGATTTCAATACCTCTAGTATTTTCATTCAGAGGGAAATATGGAAATGTTTATGATGTGTTTAGTCCTCTTTGTCTTGTTAGTTTTCTGGTTTACAAGCTAGTATTGGAGAACGGAGGAGATCTCCACAGTCTGATGCAAGGAAAATAGTACATTTGGTATATGAAATCTTCATTACTGAATGGAATCTCAGAAACCTGGGAAACCAACAACATCCATTACACAGGTCATAGAAAGAATTTCCGCAACCACCGGGGTATCTTGCACTTCGAACTCCAAGAAATTCTAATGAACAGCATGTCTATATTACCGCCAGCTACTAATAACTTAAAGGGTTATGTTTGAAAGAATTGCAGGAAGAATTGTATTTAAATATAAACTGAATTATAATTTTAATTTATCTGTGGATTATGGAATAAGCATTTTTTTCAGATTCTATATGATTTATGACATTAACTTATACTGTAAACTGAAAGCAAAACCAAAGTTCCAATTGATAATAAAAATGCAGTAATGAATAACTTCGAATAAAAAAATCGTATGTGTTCCATTCGCACGACTTTCTCTACCTTTTCTGTAAGCAAGCTATTTTACGAAAAATTATTTGTCATCTACTTCATAGAAATCGAGACAAATGTTAGAAGAAATGTTCTTATTACTTTCTCCCTTATAAGTAGAATGGAGATAACACATACTAGGATAAAATATTATTTCACATTCAAGAGAGTGTGTGGACCAGTTCAACGAATTCTGTAAGCAACCAGGCCATGATTTATGATATGGACATCAAGTTGCACTGACAAATGGGATTTTAAGAATTTTATTCTTCGTGTCCATATAGGCTAATCATTGTTATTTTGTAACTAAGAAATGTTTCCGGGCTGTTTTGCCGTGGTCTGCTGGTGCTAGAAGTCCCAGACGTTTCGTTCATAGCTACGGTGGACATCTTCACCGTAGTCCACCGTAATCGTGGACGAAACGTCTGGGACTTCTAACACCAGCAGACCACAGCAAAACAGCCCGGAAACATTTCTTAGTTACACTGACTCCGGCCGTGAAAGCCTACGTTCTCTCATTGTTACTTTATTCTCGAAATAGTCTTATTAAATACAACTCGAGCTACAACTTTTATCGATAAAAGTTTGAGCTACCGTTATGTTACTTATGACAAACTGAAACCTAAATTAGGGAGTTTTATGGAAGGTGGAGATGAAATGTGAATGATCAGTTGAAAAACATATCATTCAGTAAAATTTTAGATGATAGAGATTGTACATTAATAATTTGATCTTTATATGTTGTTATAGTTGTGCCCAACTGACTAGCATTAAGGTCGGACAACAACAATGCATTTAGCACCACAAATAAATACATTACCTTTACCATTTGGAAAGCCAAACATAAAATTTACATCATAACAGAAGTAAGGTGTGGATTCAAAAACCTGAGTGACGCAGACTTCCATAGGAACACATAATGCTGGAGCCGTAGGAGCCGAACTTTCTTTGTAAAGAGTCCGTTGGCAAAGTGGGATTGTCCCCAGTTAGCCAACCTAATGATACCCAACTAGTAAATCTCCAAGGCATAAGAGGAAGACGGAGGTGTTCTACATTTCTAGTTTTCTTCCCTTGTGCGTGTTGCAAACATAGGGAAAATCCTTTATCACACAGCAACTCAAAACTCTTCCTTGACATGTCCACAATCACTGACAACTAATTGTATGTTCAAAAACTATATTTTTTAAAGAATCTCTTTCCTGATCTAAATTGCGACAACATAAACATAGACCGGCACCAACAGCAACCTTAAATACATATTGTGTGACTGAGTGTACATGAGTGTTTTACTCGTTTTAATGAAAGAGAAAGTGAGATTAAGAACCCGCATCTGTAGTGTAGTGGTAGCGATCTACCTCAAATACAAGAGGTCCCGTGTTCGAAACTCGGTTAGGTTGAGTTACCCAGATAAGCTTTTTCGGAATTTTCCCCTATCCCGAAAAGACGAATGGCGATTAACTTTAAACTCGAAGTACTTGAGCATTTTTACCATCATCGTCCGATATAACCTACCGGATTAAAGTACATCAAACTTAAAAATAATAAAAATAAGATTAGGAAATTGCAATGTCTAACAAACACCTACTGAATAGGCAACAGAAAGTGAATATTTTCGATATGCCCTTATGTCGATATTCAATATTTTATTTGTGCGATGTGCCAATGTTTTGCTATATAAATATAGAAATACTACAAATACGATTGTAGGCTTATTAGGACGTGAGTATTATTTATTTCGGTTCTTTCTTCCCACTCACATATTAGTGCCTGAATTATATTTTTTACATTAACATTTGTCTCCATAAAAATCAGATTTTCGTAATGCTACCTACCAGCGTTTTCATTGCCACTGTTACCTAAAATCGGCTTGTACATTATAAAATAGTATATTTACGAATCATTTTTGTATTTTTATTTTCTCAAAAATGACTCTACAATGTTGAGTAAAGTACCATCGTTTTAAAAACCTTTTTTACATGAAAAATGGCATGCTTAACTTGAATTCCGTGGAATAGCTTGTAGGACCTTTTGATGACTTTTGACTAGCTAAAATGCTCGGTGTTCCACAACTTAGAAATGAGTATAATGTTTTACATTTGGTTTATAGTGTCAATAAAAATCGCTGTATGTCCCTTAGACTTCTATATTGCTGAGACGTTTTCATCAAATTCGGAAGTTATAAATTTTAGGATCAGAGTAAAAATACAAAATTCGGAGGATCCATTTTGAGACTTTTAAGTATGAATAAGGCCGCCTTATCAATAATTTCCCTAAATAACAATCGAAGGTTGTTTTATTTATTCCTTTTAAGTTGCAATCTGAAGACTTTTCTGCATGAACGTGCTTGTTTTCCAAATATTTTTGTTAAACAAATATGTTTTCTATTAATCATTTAAGAGATAGAAGCACTCTAAACTTCATTAGAACAGAGCAGGAAAATATTTGATTGGAGTAAATGTTAACATTTTTCAGCATGAATGGGCCTGTGTAATATATTTTGCTAAATAACACAATAGATATAAGAGTTAAACCACGGACAACGCCGGGTGCTTCGTCTACTAGTTTTCATCTAAAGGATAGTTTTCAGGCGAGGGGATTTTCTTTAAAATATACTAGTTGCATTCTTGGAAAATAGAGAATTTAACTACTAAGTTTGGTATTTAATAAACTTCTCGTTTTTATGTTTTGCTTCAGACACACAAAATTTGTTCTAAAATGCTCCTTTCTATTTATTCGTGGGACCTCAAACAAAATCTTTCCAGTGAAATCTCGACATAGAGGTTTTGAATATAATAGAATGTAACAATAATGTAATAATTTGTTGCAGAGATGTAGAGAAAGTCATGTGAATGGAACGCATCAGATTTTTTTTTTTTAATTTTTGTTTCGGATGAAAAGTAACAATGCAAAACAATTACTAAAATACAAAAATGTAGCTCCTATGTTCTAAAAAGAACCGTAGCAGATAAATGAAAGCTATTTAGTAAACATAAAAAGTGTGAAAACTGATAAGGCTGCACATAATTTGAAGGAATTGCAAGTCTCTGACCTCCAAAGGACAAAGCGTATCAGTCGCCGTGAGATTACGGCAACTACTTTAGCATAGAGAATGTGCGGGCAAGGCTAGCGAGGATTTTGCAGGCGTCTCTGAACCTGATAGGGGGTGAAGTTTACTAAAAGAAGGAACCTACTACTCCACATATACAAGTTAAGTATCCACAATTGCCCTGGAGGCAAATTTGGCGTGGCTTTGCTATACCGGAAATCAACACGGAATGGGTCTCGGTGGCATATGAGATTGTCAATGAAATCCTACCAACTGCAGATAAATTACACAGACATCATCTGGCAATTCTTCCCGCTTGTCCAATGTGCCAAGCTCCAGATTCGCTCGCAGATCGACTCATGGAATACTCAGGTAAAGGATTGATATGGACATGGCTCTTGAGCCGATGTCGGGGTTGGACTGGTGACACCTGGCAGCCTTCAGCAACGGATATTTTGCACCTGAATTTTCCCTGGACGCGTCCTGCATTGTGGAGAGCTCTTATTTGGACAGTAATGGGTACCTATGCTTGGCTTAGTACCTTGGACACGCCAGCTGACTGTGTGGTTCCAGCTTTACGAAGTTTTTTGTATGCAGAGGTGGCGGATGATTCGAGACAACAGATTCAACCCCTTTAAACCCTGGATATACAGGATATGAGCACCTGATTGATTCTATATCGATCCGGGATGATCTTGGATGCAATAACATGCATTATTCCTCTTTATGCTGGCCTGTTGTGATGTAGACCTCCTGCTTCTCCTGAAATAAATAAAGTTCCTAATTCCCAAAGGGGGTACCATGCCATTACAAACTAAATAAAAAAGAATAAATAAAAAAAAAAAAAAGCAGCACTCTCGCTCAAAGAGTTTCCTTTATTAGACACTAAATATTTAGCTAAAAGCACACATAAAACATTACTAGCAAAGTTAATATATAAAAAAAAAAGGAGAACAAACGTGCGATAAAAAAAAGTCAATAATATAATTTTTATTATAAGTAGGTCATATTAACCAAAAATATTACTAGTGTAACGCGAATAAAATTTGGGGAAAATAAATTAACATACTAGGGCGTTCTTCAACAATCAACTTAAATGAGACAGACACACAAATTTCATTCGAAGATTATAATTGAACTATTGGTGTGGTTTTGGATGTGGCAGACGTATTTTAGTGGTTATTATTAGTGCTCATGAGTTTCTATTCTTTAAAATCAAATCTTACAAAAATAAGTTAATTAATTAATCAATCAATTAAATAAATAGTATAGTGAATTTCAAACTCAATGTGAGGGAAGATTTACTTTTTGATAAATGCTAAGCCATATAAAGCAAGTATGTCAATTGTATAATGGGTAGTTGTGTGGTTGTACCATCAAATATTTTCTAAAATTCATTCACTCGCGTGATGTACAGGATTTTTGGTATGCAAAAGGGGCATTTAGCGTACCAATCCAGATACATATGGAGAGGGGTAGTCGCAAACACTTTGGATACATATAATTAATAGAGTAACAATGGAAACATGCTGGAAAGTTTCTTCCCAAATTTTGAGACATTGTTTCACAGTTAAATATAGTAAGTGTTTTTTTACTATTATTATTAAATATTATTATTATTATTATTATTATTATTATATACGAAAAAGAAAGATTTCCTTCTCTGCACAAAGTTGTCTCTCTCGAACAACAACAATAACAACAACATATCCTAATGTATCTATTCTTTCCTGACAATATTACGTGATTGCACTTCCACCTTCACTCTCGTTCAGCAACCGGCTTCCAGCCTTTTGGATAGCCGCATTATCGTATGTCTATCTTTAGCAACGCCCAGAGTGCTACTTCGCCTATTTAACCTATTCCTCATGTTCGGCGCCAATTTTGGATTAGCCAGAGTAGACGTGTCTATGATGGACTATTTCTGTGCAAGCCTGGCAGTATATTTTGCCCATTGACTCTTTCTGTTATTCCGATTTCATTATTTTATATTGATTGAGTAAATTCGTTCAAGTAGATAAATTTGGAATTTAGTACGGATAGTACAACTTTTAACGTCTTTCTGTTTAAATAAAAGTGTAATCAAAAGTAACGTTCGAGTAAAAAGAGATATTTAAAATCTAATATATTTTGGCTGCTCTAGATTAATCTCAGAAATAAAAATAAAAAGAAAATTATAAATAAGTGTTACCCAAGTGCATATTATTTAGAGATAGTATAACTAATAAATTAATTTTTCGTTACCATACGTTATATATGTTAGGAAAACAATATATTTCTCTGAAACCTATCTCGGTCAATCAATAAAGAAATTAATGACGTGTTAATCAAGGTCATTTGTCAGCAGCAGTGCAACTAGGTAATTAAATGTAAAGAGAAATCTACTGTTACAATATGCTAAATTTTTATATTAGATACATTATTATGAATATTAAATATTAATATCTATGGTAGTTATTGAATTACTGTCTTAAAACAATTTTATTTTCTATAAAAAATAACGCCACTTTTATTTGCTAATATGGTCCTTGTACTAATATGGTCCAAGAATCGTAGTTTGAAAATATGTATTTCGAATTTAACATTATATTTTTTCAAAATAACAGTGACCATTTCATGCAGAACAGCAGAGACAGAGCTAATGTTGTAACATTAATGTCTCGTCAGCAATATGAAGAAAAATATAATTTTATGAAGGAATGGAATAAACACCATATGCTGTTTACTTATATGGTGTTTATTTCCTTTCTACTTATTGATATTTACTTGCGATTCAATTCACATAGCACATTGATTCTTAAGGTCTGGAGTAAATAACCTGTTTGCCACCAAGGTTAACCTTAGTGAATTTAGTAATTAATTGTATTTTTGCGTCAATATTATTTTTATTACTCACCATCACGAATCGAGAGTGAATATATATATATTCATGCTGCTTTAATCACGTGGGCATATCGCGACTGATCTTAAGAGATACCCCGTGAATCATTGTGTGGTGGGCAGTTAGCCTTTCAGGTCTCCACCCTGTATTGTACCATCCATAGACACCTTAGTGCTGAAGACGTCTGCTTCGGTATATGAAGCAATGATTGCTTCGACGGGTGTTTACAGAGATTTTAGTACCAAGCAACTAACTGTTTCTCTGATTCTACAACTGATTAGATAGCATTCGGGTAACGCCCAGTCTACTTGTTTGCATTATCTGTAGTTAGATAGCATCGCAATCGCTATACTGTATATTTCATTTTAAATGTGAGAAAGTGAGGGAGAATAGGAAGTGAAAGGGAAAAAAGAAAGAGATGCATCAACAGGGTGACTAGATTGCGGTCATGGTTGGGTAAGCAGAAACGATGAGGTAGATCCGAGAGGAAAAGGGAAGAATATGAGGTTAAGGGAAGTTAAAAAAGGTTGGGCAAAGTAGAGACAGTAGAAAGCAACATAACGAAGAAGAGAGTAAGTGCTAAAAAAACAAGATAAACAGGCTAAAGAAATCGTGGGAAGGTCCGTATTTAAAAGAGAGGAACAGGGAAGAGCTAAATTACACAATATAACCAGGATGTTGATTTTTATGGGTCCCGAGAGAGAAACAAACGTTTAGACTAAGGTAAAATTCCTAAAATCGTAACAATGTGTTGAACAGAGGAGAAATTAATTCATTCAAATCATATCTATACAATATACATAGTAGGTACAGAAGATATTGGCATTCCACCCAAAACTTCTATAGCAGTTTCACCAGAAACACATATTTTGAAGACGACAGAATAATAAATTAGAAAAAAAAAATTCTTTGGATGTTTCGAAATGGCTCTAAAGAATTTGGTTAAAATAACATATATTAAAGATATCTATATAAAAAATAAAATGTATATCTGTAATTTCCCTGCAATATCCTCTGAAGCTCTCTTCCTTCTGGATAACTTTAGTATAATCCATGAGAGGTAGACTTAATCAAACGTGGATCCAGTTAAAACACACCATTTACTGAATAGGTAGAGTCAGCAACATACCGGCATAGCAAGAATTTCTCAACTGACTCGCATTTTTCCCGGTAAACCACAAAGTGACAAGTACTTGTGTGGATAAAACAATTAAATCAATACCAATTGTCCATAATAGTTGGCTATACTATGAATTCTGGGATTTGAAGTACTTACAGCATTGTAAGTCGCCATTGGGGTTGTGATCTCAAAATAATTTTAGATCACTTCTGATCACCTGTTTCAGTCTGACTCTACCTATCCAATTCTTGTCCTGCACACGGCTTGTGTGAAAAACAAATAAACCAATACACACAGCTTATGTCCAATACTCACATTTTTTGTGGAGTTAACCTTTTAGAAGATATTCCTTGTCATTGGTTTATATTCTCCAGTATTTATACTTCTCTTACATGGGAATTTGCGATCGGCTTTTTTGTGTTCTATTTATTTGTTTATCTACTCCTACCATGCAAAGGAATTTCAATGTTCATCAATTAGCGACTAGCTTGTAAAAGAAGTCTATGTATTCTCTTATTTCCCTTCTACCTACAAGGAAATAAAGGAAATAAGCAATAATACTATTTCTGTTAATGTATATCTTGATTGGCATGGAATAGATAGAGTAATAAACTAAGAATAAATGATTGCAGAATTGTAAAGAAAAGTCCATTCATATGAATGGAACATAATAAATGTTTACTTTTATTTATACTTAATATTAAACGTTGGATCGCGATATTAAATGTCCAATCTGGTATTTACATTTGTTACTGAAGGAAACCACGATAAACCCCCAGACTGATTGGTCGATCCATGGGATTTGAACCCGAGCTTCCGAACATACGTTACCGCCTGAGCCATCATACTCCATTTTCAAGCTCTTCCTCGTGCCCCTATATTCCCTAAATTGCATTTGCTGCACTTGAGTCGTAATATTCTAAGTATTTAATATATATACACAATTGCTGTATAACCGTGTAGCTACACGGCTTTAAATGAATTAAATGTTTTATATTTTATATAAACATTTATACCAACACCTCGGTATAAGTAACTTTTTTAAGCAGTTGACACATAATTATATTAAATGGAGCTACAGTGGTGTTGTGGTTACCATGCTAGCCTCTAAAACCCCAAGATTGCAGATTCAAACCCGGCGGAGGGTGATGGATTTTTTTCGGACTCAAAAATCCATAGCATGGCTTCCTTCGGAAGGGTAGTAAAACCGGTAATTCCGTGTAATGTCTATTTGCACTAAAATAACACAATGGCTTGAAAGAAGAAGGCTATTGAGCAAACGTTTCCACCATTTCGCGTCCGCAAACCGTGACTTCGTTCTGTGGGCGACGAACTGATACATCGTTACCATGGCGTATAGCGGCGAACTCACGAACTAAAAATTTAAAAAAAAACCAATCTGATCACGGAAACAACGTTGCGATGCCCTTTCTTTCGCTTAGGAGATACAGAAATACTTAGCTTAGCTGAAGTAAAAAATTATGATGATTTACGTTCAGTAGGTATTTGTATTTACAGATGGTCCTTGCATATTATTAGCATAAATAATCGCTGAAGTAATTCGAAACTGTTATACTTCTTATTACACTAACACATTAATAATTACAAATCCAGAAGTCATTTGTGCTTTTTAATTTATTCAAAAATAATTAATATTTATAATATATTGAAATATATTATATGAAATATAAAACTGAGTTGTTATTAAGATAGTTAAGGCAATTATTGACAGTACAAATATTAAAACTAAAAAATAATTTAATTGTTTCATCCCCGTATTTCACTGGTAATCGCTTATTTGCAGCTTTTTCAACTTTAATTGTTGTTTCGGATATAATATTATTAGATTCTTTGTTCAAAATTAATATACTTTATTGTTAAATCCAGACACTGTAAATACCTTATGGTGGGTTACATTCTCATGACTTTTTCTTATTCTATTATTTATTAATCGGTTAAAAAACTATTCTTACAAAATATATTTTTCTCTCTATGTCCCTTTAATCATGATAAACCTTTTCATAAGTAGCTACATTACACAATTCCTATACATAAGTAGAAAGGGAATACCTACGAAAGTCAGATATTTAAGAACTGAACGCTATATACTGCTGTTAAAAATTCCTTATTATATCTATCCAATCGCAAGAAATAACTGAATGTCAACAGAACTAAAAGAATGACAAAGAACTGAACAACTCAAACAATTAAAATCGGATATCTCGAAAATGGCTTATGCCAAAAAGGTTATATGCCACAAATAGTGTGTTTTTAAATAAACTTACAATTTTTGTGTATACGATTATGCAAAATTCCTGCCGTCTAAAGAAAACTTCGCAGGCTAACTCCAGAAAAATTGCAGATACATATTTTATTTGTCATAAAAAATATTCAACACATGTATGGTATTTAATAAAAAAAACATTAGGACCATTTTTAGAATATTAAACAGTCCAAAAATTGTTCCATAAAAAAGGTAGAGGAAATTTTGTTCAAAATCTTCGTGTCGCAACTTTGGATAATACTGAACTCAAATACCAAGTTTGGTATTTATTTGATTTTTCTTTTCTGAATTATGCTGTTCACAGATACATAGACATACCGATAGACATGCGTGCGCGCGCCACATTCACACATACATGGATTTTTCTCTATCAATGCTTTTTACTTACTATGTACATAGTGTATAGAGAAGGTATTGTATTCCACCCAAAAATACGATACCGAGATTTCACCGGAAATATATGTTTTGGGTCCCCCTGAATCTAAACAAGGCATTTCATGAAAAAGATCCATGTGTGTATGTGTGTGTGTGTGTGTGTGTGTGTGTGTGGATAACATAGCTCAAAAACGAAAAGACCGTTAAATACCAAACTTGGTATTTAAGTTTGATATTTTCCAAGGATGCGACACGAAGATTTCCAAGAAAGTCCCCCACCGCCAACTACCCATTATATGCAGCTTTTTTCAAAAATTTTGATTTTCTCAAAATGACTCTAACGATTTTAATTAAAATATCGTATAGTAAAGATATTTACCTGACAAATAAAATGTATATCTTGAATTTTCTGGGAACAGCCTCTGAAGACTACTTTACTCTGGATGAATTTTACGGAATTTTACATAACTGCTAAACCGTAAGAGATGGACAAAAACTTACCAAAAAATGTAGAGCGCATTAAAACATATAATTTATGCCATATACATTTTTTCGTGGAGTTGATCGTTTTTGAGATAGCCCTTGTTTTTGGTTTCAGCTTTGAAAAACTTATACTTTTCTCATACAGGAATTTGTCAACTCCTGTCCATACAAACAAAGGAACTTCAGTCACATAGTAACTAGCTTTTGACTATCTCTTTAGCCTTTGGTACTCCTTTATTTTCCTTTTTATTTACATGAAAGCAAGTAATAAGACGATTTCTGCTAATTTTTTCTCGTTAAGCATGAAATAAACAGAAGAATAAGCTTTTTAATAATAATTTGTGGTAGAGAAGTAGAGAAAGCCATGTGAATGGAACACATCAGGTTTTTGTTAACTTTTATTTTCCTTTAATGCGTTTGGATAAAATGCATTTCTAATGTTGATACACGTGGAAAAGTAGATAGCGTAGAATACTTGCAGGTTGCATTGTTCCATACATTCCCCCGCGCACCGTACAATGCATTTAATGTTAAGTTCTTCACTAATAATGAAGGCTCTTGGGATTCCAATTAAACTATAAAAGCCGGGGACTTCGTGCACCTTTTACACAGGAGCCTTTCGCGCCTACGCACAGCAATATACAATTTGAAATGCTGCGCTCACCTTGCCTTATGCTTTTAATTACTAATTAAGATACTTTTTACCTGTTATGTTGCAACTATATCCCTAATGAGAAAGTAGAAAATCTATAAATGACGACCTATTAGAGAGGCTGTGATTCAGGTGTTGATTAATTGAGAGCTTAATATGGCATCATATGCTATTTATAGCCTTCGTGGAAATATCGCCGAGCATTTTGTTTCTGTATTGCAGGCACGTGGTTAAAATTATTACTTTCTCTAGCCCCATATGTACAATGTGCATAGGGATAGAGAAGGTATTGTAATGCACCCAAAAGTTCGATGTTGAGATTTCACCAGAAATATAGGAGATGGTCCCCTGAGTCCGAAAAACCCATTAAAAAAAACCGTGTGTGTGTGTGCGTGTGTGTGTGTGTGTGGACAGCATAGCTCAAATACGTAAAGATCGTTAAATACCAAACTTGGTATTTAGATTTAGTATCCTCCAAGGATGTGACATGAAGATTTTCAAGAAAATCCCCCCACCACAAACTACCCTTTACATGGAAAAAGTTTCGAAAATTTTGATTTTCTTAAAAATGGCTCTAACGATTTTGATTAAAACCCCGTATATTAAAGCTATTTACATCCGAAATCAAATGCATATTTCGAATTTTCTGTGAATAGTCTTTGAAGAGTATTACCGGATGAATTTTGCCGAATTTTGCTTAACTACAAAACCATAAGAGATATACAAAAGCTCACTACACAAAAATTTAAATCTCATCAAAACACTCAATATATGTCCTTTGCGTTTTTGTTGTGGAGGTAGCCGTTTCTGAAATATTTCCTTGTTATTGGTTTCAATTGTGAGTACTTAAATTTTCCTCAGACAGGAAGTGTCCGCTTTTCTTTTGTTCTACTCCTGGTCAAGCAAGGAAGCGATTTGCAATGATACAACGATATCTTTTAAAATATTGACACATTTTAGCCTAGATCATTCCTTTAGTTCTTTTCTACTTATGAGGAGCTAAGTAATAAGAACATTCTGCTAATGTTTATCTCGATTAGATTGTGTAGAAAGAAGAAGAATCTGTTGTAGGAAGTTTGTAGAGCAGCTAGAGAAAGTCATGTGAATGTAACACATAAGAATTTTAAGAAAAGGTCCGTGTGTGTGAGAGTGGGTGTATGTGTGTGTGTGTGTGGACAGCATAGCTCAAAAACTAAAAGATCTTTAAATACCAAGTGTTTAAGTTTGGTATCTTCCAAGTATGCGACACGAAAATTTTCAAGAACCTTTTGATTTTCTCAAAAATGACTGTAACGATTTTTATTAAAATACAGTACTTTAAAGTTATTTACATCACAAATAAAATATGTGTTGAATTTTCTGAGAATATCCTCTGAAGAGCACTTTATTCTGGTTTATTTTTTTTATTTTTCATACCACACCCTCTCAAGCATGTCTTGTGTGATGTTCTCGCTGGCTGCGGTAATGCGCCTTCTCTGTTGTTTTTGATAGAGTTTAACACCCACTTTTACTACTTATGATACACGAAAAAACGGAGAAAACCCATCACCGCGCCACTTTGTCCACCACATATCCCACATGCGGTCGCTTGGGATCGAGCCCATGTCACCTAGGTGAGAGGCGAGTGGTCTAACCACTCGGCCACAGCATTCTTCTCAATTCCGCCAATTTCGCTGGAAGTGGAGGCATGTAAACACTATCCTTGATGTGGAAGAAACCACACATTGTTAAGTCAGGTGAACGGGGTGGCCATGTGCAAAAGTTGTCTGCGGCTGTTGCACGTCCAATACAATACAATGCACACGTTTCTTACTTGATGACAAATGAAAATCAGATATACAAAATAAAACTTCAAACTTCCCTCCTTTAAATGTTGGTATAGCAATTTATTTATGTTCAGTATTGGTGAAAATACGGCCTTATTAAATATTTCAATAATTTGTAGACGTACTATTTAAATGTTAGATTCAAGTGGCTTTCTCCTCCCGCTAAGTTTACCCTTATATTTCTTCTACAGATTATTCTTATACACGTTTCTATTTTATCTATTATATTACTACTCATATTAGAGATAAATGTGTAGAAATGGTTTCTTTACACATTGCGTTATAAGTACAAGGTGGACCTTGAGTAATGTTTAATGACCATTCTTCCTCTACATTGCACCACAAGAACACTGTGGATACACAGAATGAAATGGCAACAATTAAGAAAGGAAATTTAGAAAGGAACCCTTCCACGACTAGATATAGGATATCTTCCTCAAAGCGGTTAATGACTACACCGAAATAATCTCAGAGATTTAGATGCATCTAATACAACAAATTTGAGATTGACAATGCATGGCCCACTACTAAACATAACGCAGTTATATGGTGTTAAACTTTTGGTATCTGACACAAATAAGTCGGTGTTATAGCAAATGTAGATAAAAATTGCCTTAGAATGTCTTTAAAACTCCATGAATATAGAAATATCGATGTTTAGCAACCCATTATTCCCGTTCTCAAGATTTTCTGTTGTAACAATTTCTCAAAACTCGAAAAAAATAATTTAACAGTGCGACACAACATCGAATACCTTACTTTTTACGCTAGCAGCCTACTCTAGAATCATTTATTTAATTGCTCGTGTGATTTAATGCTGATGACCCGAAAATCTGGGTCCGTTTCCTGTCACGGAGTTTATTTTTATTATTATTATTATTATTATTATTAGTAGTAGTAGTAGTAGTAGTAGTAGTAGTAGTAGTAGTAGTAGTAGTATTATTATCGTTATCATCATTATTGTTACTGTCGATGTCATCACGTCGTTGTCGTTTTAAGTCCTTACGAAGAAGTGTTGCGATACGAAAACTCAGAAAGCAATTTTCATTCGCCAGTCACCCAGGCGGTACGGGTTCGATCCCAGGCAACCGTATTACGCACGGCTAGTAGGCGTCAAGAGTGGGGCCATATTGGAATCACAAAGGGTTCCGTTCTTCCTAGCGCACATCGTCGTCTGGATATGGTAGCCCTTCGGATCTCCCTTTCATTTCTTCCTGACAGGAGTCAGTCACGTTGGAAGTACAAGGGCCCACTATAGCCTAAGTGCGAAGCAGTGCCCCAGTCTACTCCTAACTCCTCACCCATAGTAGAAACCTAAATGCATTCGCAAAAGCTCTTAAAAACATAAGATATGTGTATTGGGTCTTTTACTGTAGTCTTGTCTGACAGTAGAAAGATCGAAAGAACGAAACATGTTCAAGTATTTTAAAAAAAAATCCCACTTTAATACCTGTCAGGAAAGATATACGCTGGAAAGGCTTTTTGTAGTATGAGAAGAACTAAGCACGTGTGAATTATTTTTTTATTTCACAACAGCCGTGTGTAGAATAGAAGTTGGAGAGGCAGAGTCAGACTGAAAAATGCAATGCCATAGCCGGGATTAGAACCACGGATCTCCTGGTTTCCGTCCAGCTGCTCTGACCACTGAGCTACCATGTCAACATACCGGCATGGCACTAAATTCACCAACTCAGACTGAAAAATTAAATGCCACAGCCGGAATTTGAACCACGGATCTGCTGGTTTCCGACCAGTTGTTCTGACCACTGAGCTTCCATGGCAGCATGCCGGTAACTGAGTTTGTAAGTCCCATTGGGGTATGGCATCTCAAAATAATTTGGGCGAAAAAGGCGAGTCAGTTGGAGAATTTAGTGACAGAACAGGAAGAGCTGATACTTTACACGCGCAAGAATATGCTGGTCTTCAGATAGACAATGTGAGAGAACGGTTTAACCTACAGAAACTTATCTAATTGGGGAAAAGAAAAATGGTGAAATATGCCACTGGAATAAGGATTTGGAGGCCGCGCCATGGCCGAATGGTTAGACCATTCGCCTCTCACCTAGACGGCCCGGGTTCGATCCCAAGCGACAGCATGTGATATTTGTGGTGGACAAAGCGGCGCAGGGGCGGGTATTCTCCGAATTATCCGGTTTCACCCGCCATCTCATTCCAGTGCTCCATCTTCAATCCATGTATCACCTGTGTCATCGCCTGCGGTGCCAAGGTAGTAAAAGCGGGCGTTAAACACTATAAAAAAAATGATTACTAGAAGTGTATGCTGAATAAACTTGAAAGAAGTTAAACACTATGAAAAAAAAAAAAAATGATTACTAGAAGTGTATGCTGAATAAACTTGAAAGAAGTTATACTCAAGAAAAGCTCTCTTGCAGTGCCAGTGATGTAACTCGTATTATTTATTTTAAAAAATACTTGATTTAAATACAATTCAGATCTCTTTTCTATCTTTATTTGACAAACGCTGGTTTGTATATATGGCATATGCATAGTGAATTAAATTTTAATTCTTATGCACCTTTAACTAGATTATAATATTAACGTTATATATTTTAATATTATTCTATAATTATTTCACAGGTAATCAATTAATTAATTAATTAATTAATTAATTGTAATCAATTTCAAAGAAAAAGAGAACGAACCTGGACGAAGAGAACGGGGTGCGGCAAACATATTCTTCAGTATATTATTCAGGTACTGTACCATACTATAGCACCAATCAAGATCTGATGTTATAGCATTTTAAGAGTTTCCTCTTGCTTCACCTGTAGCCATTCCTTTTGGATGTTCTAGCCATTAAATGCAATTTAATTAAAAGGATAGAATTACTTCCAATTTTTGGTAGTGTTTAACGCCCACTTTTACTACTTGTGCACCTAAGGCGATGACACTGGTGATATATGGAATGAAGATGGAGCACCGGTGGAATGCGATGGCGGGGGAACTCGGAGAAAATCCCCCCTGCGCCGCTTTGTCCGCCACAAATTTCACATGCGGTCCGGGCCGTCTAGTTTACTTACGATGGAGAAATATCAGCATAGCAATGAGAATTAATACAATGGAAATCCGCATTTAGTTTTGAAATCAATTTGAGTGGAAATTATATAATTAATCAAATTCAGATGTTCATATATCGAAAATATGAGTTCAGCAACGAACCGCTATGAAAAAGTAATGCAAAATCATATATGGAATATCTATCTATTTTTTTTTTTTTTTTAGTATGCAAATAAATTAACCAACCTAAATATGCAGCTGCCGAGATAGAGAAAATACCGTATATTTTATATTTGTATATATTTTAAAAATTTTCAATGAAAATGATAAGTCGCCTGTGAACTCTATTCTTAGGTGCAAACTACTAAAACAGACACTAGCATTCGAAACCACAGGATGCATAAGGTAGCTTTCTTTAGTTTCTTAATTCACTCTACAGCTATCTTTCATATTCAATCTAGATGCAAAAACAATATGAAAATTAGCAGTATGAAAATTGACCAGATGCTAAAATCGAATTTAAAAAAGAATAAATTCAAATTTAAAAATGCCGACCAACCATAGTATGGTACTATCTTAAATTGGGTAAGGAAGAATGCGAACACAACATGCAACCTCGAACGCACGATCTTTGAGCTGAATTCCCCACTTAGCTACTATTGCTGCTTTACTACAACTTAGTTTTCGTTTTGAACAATATTTTTCATTTGGAAACAGTGGAGCGTTTTATTATAACTCTGTCCGAAAGGTTTTCTATTAAAAATTGTGTATCAAAGTTCATTCTAAGCTTCTTCTTCCAGAGCTTCTTTGATTAATTTAGTTTTACTTTCTCCAGCACGTATGTACATACAATGTCTAAACCTGACAGAGAAAGTGCTGTGTTCCACCCAAAAGTTTCATGTAGAGATTTCACCGGAAATATATGTTTGAGGTCCCCAGAGTCCGAAAAAAGCATTTATAAACAAAGGTGTGTGTGTGTGTATTTCTGTGGACAGCATAGCTCAAAACCAAAAAGATCATTGAATACCAAACTTGGCATTTATGTGAATTATATTTTAAGGATGTGTGGCACGAAGATGTATAAGAAAATCTCCCCAACACAAACTACCATTTACATGGAAAACATTTTGAAAATTTTGTTTTTCTCAAAATGGCTCTAACGATTTTGAATAAATTCCGTATACCTATTAAAGATGTTTACGTCACAAATACGATATATATTTTGAATTTTCTGGGAATAGCATGTGAAGAGCTCTTTATTCTGGATGTATTTTTTCAGAATTTTGCATAACGGTTAACCCGTAAGAGGTAGACAAAGGCTTACTAAACAAATAAAAAATGTAGATCACTTTAAAGCTCATACTTTATGTCATATACGTTTTTGTTATAGAGCTGACCGTTTTCGAGATATTTCTTGTTATTGGTTTTAATTTTAAGCTACCTTTTCTCAAACGGGACCATGCCAGGTGAACCGGACCTCAATCGTTTCACATAGCAACCAGCTTTTAAAAGATTAGACAATCGCTTTGGCCTAATGTATTTCCTTATTTCCCTTCTACTTAACAAGGAAGCAAGTAATAAGACCAACTCCACTAAAGTTTATCTAGATTAGCTGACGTAGATAAAAGAATAATCATTTGTAAGAATAGTTTTATATGGAACAGCTATGGAAAGTTTTGTGAATAGAACACATCAGATTTTTTCATAAAGATTTAATTTTCATGGATAACATATACTATTCATATATAACATTTTTATAAATACAATGTTTGCATGCAATAAATACTATACCTGTTTCTCGTCGTACACAAATAACAGGTATGAAGAATAAGTATAACCTCTTAAAAATGGATCCCACTAAAATGTGAATAAAATTTGTCAGAAGTATTATGGTTATAATTACTCTCTCTACAAGTACATAGTGTATATTGCGTATTATAAAAGCGCTTTCGGTCTGTGTAATCGTGCGATTGTTGAAGTTCAATGTATGATATTGTTATGTAAATAAATACACTTATTCATTCATTCATAGATTCGATACCGAGATTCCACCGGAAGTACGTGTTTTAGGCTCCCCTGAATCGAAAAAAAGGGGGGGAAAAAAGCATTTTTAGAAAAAGATCATCGGGCGTTTGCCTGTCTGTGTGTGTGTGGGTCTGTCTGTCTGTGGATAGCATAGCTCAAAAACGAGAAGTCCGTTAAAAACTAAACTTGGCTTTTAAGTTTAGGATCTTACAAGGATACGTCACAAAGATTTTTAAAAGAATTCCCTAAATTGCATTTTACATGGAAAAAACTTCGAAAATGATTCCTAAGATTGTGATTAAAATACCGTATATTACAGAGATTTACATGACAAATAAAATTTATATCTTGAATTATCTGGGAATAGCCTCTGAAAACCTCTACATTTTCGACGATTCTTGTATAGCTGGTAAACCGTAAGAGATAGACAAAAACAAACAGCACAAAAAAATCTAGATCTCGTTCAAACACATAATTTATTCATATATATATATATATATATATATATATTTAAATATGTGTTTTTTTTTCGTAATGGTAGCGGTTTCCAAGATATTCTTTGCTATTGGTTTCAATTTTTAAAATACTTATATTTTTCTCAAACAGGAAGTAGTCCGTGTTTCCTATTTTTGGCTCCTAATCCTGCAAAGAAGCGAATTTCAATGACAATCGCGTAGTGAAAGTTTTTAAAATATTTGACTATCGCTTTAGTCTTTCCCTTTTACCTATAAGGAAGCAAGTATAAGACCATTTCTGCTAATGTTTATCTCTCTCGATTAGCATGATGCACATAACAGAATCATATTTTGTAAGAATGGTCTTTTCAGATCGTGTAAAGAAAGTTATGTGAATGGAACACATCAGATCTTCTTATGTAGCGTTCATCAAAAGGCTGAATAATAAGATAATTATTTTGTTTATTTTATTTGATTTTGTGTCTTATTAGATGTCCCACCTGTTTGAGGGAAATCAAAATATTTTAGATACTGTATTGTCTTACTTCTAAGTGAGGCCTAAGGTATGTTATACAGTAGGTTTAGTGGCAATATATTTCAACACTTTGCACAAAGATAACACAGAAACAGATTACGCAATTTAAATATGACATTTTGTCTTGAAGATAATTCATTATACGTTTGCCATGAACTTTTCATCCAAAATTTACAAATATCATAACATGTTTAGTATATGTTTCTTTAATAGTTCGAAAATTGATTCCTATATTGCACTAGAGCAGGCATCTGCTTCTTTTCTCCATTTTGTTTATTAAAAATAGAAATGTATCATGTTCCGATAATTTTCATTAAATCTATAAACTGTTTACCTTATGATAGATCTCTGCACAATCGAAAGCTTTTCTTATATAAGAAAATACTGTTCTTTTGTTGCAATGATTATTAGGAAGGGCAGAGTCAAATAATTAATTCTCCATATAAGTCTTGTTATCAACATATCAAATATTTTTGCCATAGTATCTCTATTTTCTGTCACACTATACACTTTGAGTAATTTAGTTTCGAGTTTTATTTTGGTCATCAATGCTGTGACATTTAAATCCGGGTAACCGGTGGAAGAATGCTTGTTCATTCATGAACATGGGCTACTAAAATAGCGGTACTGCGTCAAAGATACATTTACGTTAAAGGCAGCCAGTATTTCCCCTTCTAAATTTAAACCTTTATTGGAACAAACTTGGACAGAGTGGACATACGTCAGCGGTATGCGTCCAATCGATTGACTGCAGCTCTCGTGTGCCATCAGCGTGCTGTAATCCGATGCTGATTACCTCTATCATGCTCTAATTTCGTAATTATAACGCAACATCAATTTGCCTCATTAACCGAACACGTAATTTGCGGATTCTACAGTTAATAGTTTTCAATTATACGTGCGTGCGCACAGCAAGAAAACGCAGAGTAACCGAAATCAACACTTGTATACCAATATGTGTATGTGTATTTGTGTGTATAAAGTAATCTTAAAATCTGATGTGTACCATTCACATGACTTTCTCTCCATTCTATAGAAAATTATTCTTAAGAAGCTTTTCTTCTATATATTTCATGCTAATCGAGACAAACATTAGCAGAAATGACCTCATTACTTGCTTCCTTGTAAGTAAAAGGGAAATAAGGGAGTAAGTATACACAAGCTAAAGCGAGAGTCAAGTATTTTAAAAGCTGGTTTCTATGTAATTGAAATTCATCTCCTTACATGCCAGGAGTTGACAAATACCCGTATGAGAAAAGGTTAAGTATTTTAAAACTGAAACCAATAACAAATCTTGGAAATGGTCAACTCCACTGAAATAAATGAATATGATATTAATTGTATATTTTAATGAATCTACAACATTTTTTGTGCAGTAAGTAGTGTAGTCTATCTCTTACGCTTTACAAAATTCAGCAAAACTCATCCAGAATGAAGAGGTTTTCAGAGGCTGTTCCCAGAAAATCCAACATATAGATTTTAATTATGATGTAAATATCTTTAATGTACGGTATTTTAATCAACATCGTTAACGCCATTTTTGAAGAAAACAAAATTATCAAAGATTTTTTTCATGTAAAAGATAGTATAGGATGGGGGATTGTTCTTGAAAATCTTTGTGTCGTATCCATGGAACAAATTAAACTTAAATACAAGTTTGGTATTTAAGTCTTTTCGTTTTTGAGCTATGCTGTACACAGACACAGAGAGATGGATGGATGGCTGGCTGGCTGGTTGGCTGGCTGGCTGGCTGGATGGATGGACGGACGGACGGACGGACGGATGGACGGATGGATGGATGGATGGACGAACGGATGGATGGATGGATGGATGGATGGATGGATGGATGGATGGATGGATAAAGAGAGAGACCTTTTTTTTTTCATAATTTTTTTGACTCGGCGGACCTCAAAACATATTTCCGGAATTATTCGCTATCAAAATTTTGGGTGGTGTACAATACCTTCTATATTCACTATGTACATACTACAAATAAAGAAAGTAATAGCATTTATAGTGATCAATAAGAAGTAGAGAAACAAGCACTTGTTTTTCTTTTTTCCTTCAAGTCTCTTCATAGATGGGCATATAGCACTGAGAGGTACAGACACATTAAGGTCCCATTATTATTTTCTGTGGCTCGTATGTACATTGAACATAGTAGATAGAGAATTCCAACCAAATTTTTGATAATAAAGTTTCACCGGAAATAAATGTTTTAGGTTCTCTAGATAAAAAAAACATTTTTAGAAAAAAGATCCGTGTGTACGTGTGTGTCTGTAGACAGCATAACTCAAAAACGAAAAGTCAGTTAAATACTTGGTACTTAAGTTCATTATCTTCCAAGGATGTGACACGAAGCTATTATTAAAAATCTCCCCCACCCTTTACTACTGTTTATAAGGAACATTTTTTCGAAAATGTTGATTTTCTCAAAAATGGTTCTAACGATTTTAATTAAAATAGTATAAGTTTAATATATTTTACGACACACGGAATGTATATCTTAAATTTTTTATAATATCCTCTGAAGACCTCTTCCTTCTGGATGACTTTTTATAACTGTTGAACAGTAAAAGATAGATAAAAACTTACAACACTAAAATGTAGATCTCATTAAAACACACAATTTATGTCATGTACTTTTTTTTTAAATTAACTGTTTCCGAGATATTCCGTCTTTTGGATTCAGTTTTAAGCTACTTAAACTTCACTCAAACGGGAGGCCATCTTTCTTTTTCTCCTTTTGTTTATTCCTAGCAAGCAAAGAGAATCTAATTTTAACTGTTTCACCTAGAGACCGGCTATTAAAAGATTTGACAATCACATCAGTGCATTTCCCTTGTTTCCCTTCTACTTACAAAAAAAGCTCGTAATAAGATCAATTCTGCTTATGTTTATCTCGATTAGTATGATGTAGTTAAAAGAATAGCCTTCTGTAAGAAACGTTTGTTTGCGGAACAGGTAGAGAAAGCCATGTGAATGGAATGCATCAGATTTTACTTTTTTCGTTAATATTTTTTTTTTTTCTGGGCATAGCAGTTTTCTTTATTAAAGTACTGAACGATTATATAGAAGTTTTGAAGGTAACCGTCCCCTCTGTTTCTTAGGATTGTATGTATATAAAACTCAGTGACCTCCTAAGAGTGCTTGTAAAAATCTCTTGCACTCAGAATGTGAAATATCAATGCATATTATTTTTAATTGTTTCATTTATGTAGCCCCCTTTAACGTCTATAATTATATCGGGGACTTTGCTTTAGAAAGAAACTGCTGGTGGTTTCTCATTGAACTGTAGTGTTTCTTAATGTTGGAATTTTCATTATTACACTATTAAACACATGCGCATGCATTTTCACATTAATACCTCCAGACTCTGTGAGGACAGGAAATGATTCTGGTTAAAGAAAACTTCCCCAACCCATTCGGGAATTGAATCCAGGACCTCTGGGGTTGAGAAACCAGAATGCTGACCACTTGAACACAAAAGGTAATCATTGGCACATATTGATTTATAATGTCCTTAGCTTCCCACGATAGCCTTCTAGCTGTAAAAGTATAGCATTGCCTAAAAGCATTTTATACGGTGAAACAATTATGATTAGTATGTTCAAGTAATATTTCAACAATCATAATAAATGAAACCTAAAATCTTTATATTTTCTCTTTATTCACGTAATAATTAATAATAACATAAATACTATTTAGTGTTGCCATAATATAAAACTCAAAATGCGAAACTGGTGAATTTAAGAATGTTTCACTTCTGGAAATATAACGGAAACGGAACATGCTACTCATCTTCGAGGAGAAATAAAAGTTATTATATTATTGTAAAAAAGCTCTCTTTTTCTCCTATAACGCTTTATTTTTTTCTACAAACTGATTACAAACAGAAACGACTCGCAAATATCCGCCTTTCTTCAACGCTTTCGTAAGAATTCTGCCGTATAGTTTCCTTTCGACGTTCTCTGCGACAACTACTACAGCTCGCTACGAAATTCCCGTCGAAAATGACTCTTGACACGTTGCCTTCCCCTGTTATTACCTTTCGGTCACGTGGCAGAAAATTTCAAGAAGTTCGCGCGCACAAAATACCGCAGATGTCACAAACTCACACAGCGTAACGATGCCGGGCTTCGATGTCAAAGATCCCTCCGACAAGTTTCCACTCGCATAGGTGTAATAATCACAGCTGCGATATCAAAAGAACTTGCCGCCGACACACGTATCCACTAACGCAGGTGTAACAATCATCTATGACTTACGAAGCAAGTCGTTCACAAACGTTCGGTGATTTTGTTCCTATTGTGATATAGTTCCTATGCTAGCCTCTAATACCCAAAGTTGCAGGTTCAAACCCAGCGGAGGGTGATGTTTTTTTTTAGGGGGGTTTGTTGTTTTTTTTTTACGTAAACATCCTTTGAATAACCCTTCCTTTGGAAGGGAAGTAATGTATGTGTTTATGTGCAGTTAATGAGTGTATTTGAGCAAATGTCTGTCGAGATGAACAGTACTTTTCAATAGGTGAAAGAATAATAAAAATCGGCTGGGTTTGTTTTTGAAAGGACTCACTCACTCACTCACTCACTCACTCACTCACTCACTCACTCACTCACTCACTCACTCACTCACTCACTCACTCACTCGCAATTTCTCTCTCTTTATCATATTAATATCAATTTAGTAATCATAAGGTAATTTGAAATCAGTTTTTTGAAAATATTCACAATGATTAGCGCTAGATAGCAAAACGAGTTTTTTGTTTGAATTTTGTAGAATCAGAATGAAAATTTCATGGCAGTAGTATAAAACTGCATGTGACTGTTACGCATATTTTTTTTTCTGCGACCACGAAACATAATGCTTGTATTTAGATACTCATCAACCGTAATACCATACCCATTATTAGTAAGGTAATCTGCAAAGTATTACCAAAAACAAAAGAAAGAAAAAAAGAACAAAGTCACCCGGAGCGATGTGCCAAGAGGGGCTTTCAGTGACGTAGGAAGCGGGCATGACATTGCAGCAAGGATTCCTAGAAAGCGAGATATTCAGGAAATCGATAGCGAAGTACACGCGAACACTGCACTGAATGGAACTCCTGCTGACACTTTCCACAGCCGCGAAATGGGTCAACATAACTCTAGATATTAGTAGCAGCTATTCTGTGGATTTGTTCATTTGCTCATATTAATAATTACAAGTATATTGCCTGTAGGACTCGAATTTTGTTTACCTAAAATGTTTAAAAATGCTTACAATTTAACTACTCTTTTCCAATGATGTAATAATTGTAATACTGATATTTACTTAATTTATTAAAATTAATGTACAGAAAGTTATAAATTGATATATCTATGCTAGATTTAACGACCACGCAGTCCACCTCTCTTCTACTGGATCTTCCTCTGTCCTTTCACCTTCAATTTGAAGAAGAAGAAAAAAACTTTAAGATATATATATCTTAAAGTTTTTTTTTATATATAAAGAAATCAAACTTATATATAATTTAAAAAACAACAGAATAATGTACAGTAAACAAAAAACAGAAAAAAAATTTAAATAACCCCCTTGAGTTCTGCAACATTTTAACGCCCAAAGGGATATCTGTACACGTCTAAAACAAAGTAAAATAATCTGATGTGTTACACTCACATAACTTTCTCTAGCTACTCTTCAAACAAGCTTCTTACAGAAGATTATTCTTCTTTCTATGTGATGCTAATTGAGATAAACATTAACAGAATGTACTTATTGCTTAGTTCCTTATAAGTAGTAGGGAACTAAAGGAATGCGCTATGCTAAAGTGGTTGTCAAATGTTTTAAAATCTATCGTTATCGATTGTCATTGCAAATCGCTTCTTTGCTTGGCCAGGAGTAGAAAAAAAAAAAAAAAAGAAATACGGACACTTCCTATTTAAGAAAAGTATAAGTACTTTACAATTGAGACTAATAACATGGAATATCTCGAAAACGGTTAACTCCACGAAAAAATGTATATGACGTAAATTGTGTATTTTAACGAGATCTACATTTTTTGTGCAGTAAGCTTTTGTCTCTCTTTTACGGTTTACTAGTTATGCAAAATTCAGAAAAATTCATCCAAAATAAACAGATCTTTAGAAGCTATTCCTAGAAAATTCAAGATATGCATTTTATTTGTGATGGAAATAGTTTTAATATCTGGTATTTTAATCAAGGTCGTTAGAGTTCATTTTTAAGAAAATCAACATTTTCGAAAATTCTTCCAAGTTTGGTATTTAACCGTCTTTTCGTTTTTGAGTTATGCTGTCCACAGACACACACGGACCTTTTTCTGAAAAGACTTCTTTTTTTCATTTTTTGGATTCAGGGGATCCTAAAATATGTACTTCTGGTGAATTCTTGGTATCGAATTTTTGGGTGGAATACAATACTTTCTCTATGCACTAGGTACATTGTACATACTGGGCTATAAAGAATAAAAATCAAGCGGGATGCCTAGGGCGGTTTCGTCTGTACCTTCAATCGGGAGGTCGCGAGTTCGCTTCCCATGGCCGGGCTACCTGATTTAAGGAATTTTTCGGGGGTTTCCCTTTTCTTTCATTCCTGTTCCTTCATATCGTTTCCAATGTGCTTTCATTTATCCTTCATCCCGTTGGTTTCTTTCAGAGTTGGACCCTAATGTGGGGCGGGGATCCCGGTCCATCTATCCGACGGGTTGCTTCAAACTGGAGTCTATAGGGGTCCTGCCACTGGTGTGTTGTCGCTTCTGGTTCCGGTCGCCCACTGTATCTCATCCCTCCCGCCCGTGATGCATCCTCGTGGGGCGTAGGAAAAGAAATGTGTAATGAAATATATAATAAATGTATATGAATACATTTAAAGTCAACTTCTTTGATAATGCAGTATTTCAAAATATAATATCATCACATATGCCGTAACTAAGTTGAATGCGCTGCACGGAAGACATTGAAAGGATGGCATCATTAAAATAAACTCGACTAACAAGGTATTTCTTAATAGTCGTTCGTTTTACTTTAGAGCAAATATAGTGGGATACAGAGTTAAACATAACTCCGTAAATGAAGATAAAAACTAGAATCAGATATGAGAACATGTTAAGGAAAACTTGAACCAAATATGTCTATATCTCTACTAATATTAATAAAGAGAGTAAAATAGTTATTTATATAATAAACGGCTTAAATAGACAATTATTTGTGAGTGACATGTTTAGTACACGAGCGCATAAGCAAGAGACGTCATAACGAGGCATTGAATTTTAGTCGTGACGTAGATAGTGCTTTATTCGTTCGGCTGCGTAACCCCGCCGGAATAAACAGTTTCAATACTGGTCATTTTAACTGCACCAAATAAATCAATAAATTAATGAAAATGGATATTCCTGAAGAAGTTTTAAATTATGATAAAAAAGCTGTACTTGGTTTGTTACCCGGCAAGTCGAAGGACTAAATGATAAGGAATTTTCATTATTTAAAGAATGGGGAAATGCCAAAGTAGTTAAAATAATTTACAATAAATCACGATGAAATAAAGACTCATTTTTGTTGTTACCTAAAATAAATAGAATTATACATGAAGTCTATAAGATAGGATAAAATAATTTTCTGGTATGTAGGGTAATTTCAAGAGCAACTCAGTAGATTTTCAATTTGTTCATCACTGAAAAGCTTAATTTATTTTGAGGGCAGAGGCTGCATATATCTTCTAATTTCACTCCATGAATTATTAAAATATTAAAAAATATCTACACAGCCCTTTTACTTGAATACAAACACACTGGTGCTATAAAAGAAGAAGACGCTTGCCTCTGCGGTGTGATGGTAGCATGTCTACCATCACACCAAGTCTCGAGATCGACTCTCGGTTAGGGTGTTACCTAGATGAAGCTTTTTCTGGGGTTCCCCCTTATTCTGAGATGGCAAATGTTGGGTAACTTTAAGCCCTATTTACCCCGAGCTCATCATTTCACCTAATTCATTAATCGTCCAATAAGGCTTACCAGGTTAAAGGACTTTAAACTAGAAAAAAAAAACATGCTTGCGAAGAAGAGTTTGACTTTTAGTTGAGAAAGTCATGGCGTAGAAAAATGCTATTACTCAACAGAATATAAATAACTGCTGCACAGAATTCCTTACAATAAATCGTAATAACGGCAAGCCTTAATGTTTGTCTCTGATGGAATGTTAAAACACATAATGATCATTATTCAAATGTCCTCTCAACCAGTTCTTCATTGGTGGGTTTAACTGGAAACCGTTCAGTTCCGCAACTCTTCACGCACGAAGGAATATCTGCCCAGGCCAAATTCGGGGTAGTTGGGTCATAACTATGATGATAAATGACTATAGTGTGACACCATGTACAACACAGATATTCAAGATTTTCCTAGTTCGAATCTCCGTTAGATTGAGCTACCTGGTTGAGGTTTCTTCCAAGGTTTTCCCTTATCTAAAAAAAATTTTTTGAGCAGTTTTTTTTAAATCCAGGTTAAATGACGTTAAACTGCCAATAAAATAAATAAAAAGATATTAAAACTGGCAATCGATCCTGATGATACTTGTTTCTTTAACTGTAATTTATCAAATTTGACAGATATGTATGTAATGAAACAGTGTACAAACCTCTGAGTAACTTTTATTCTAATTCTATAGATGCATGTGCTGAAGTTGCTGAATACTAACCTTCTAGTAAACCTCACATAGGAACGCATAGCTATCTCTCTCTCTCTCTCTCTCTCTCTCTCTCTCTCTCTCTCTCTCTCTCTCTCTCTCTCTCTTTCTCCCTCTCTCTAGTTATATTTTACCCAAGTTCGTCAGCAAGACATGCTAAATAATTGTATAAAAAGAGAAAATTACTAAACTCAGCGAACTAACATTTTATAAGAAGCTAATTAGAAGCTGGATGAATTTTGCAGAGTTTTGCATAACGGTTAAACTGTAAGAGATATACAAAAACTACGACATAAAAATTGAAGATCTCGTTAAAATACATACTTTATGCCATATACGTTTTTATGTAAAGCTGGCCATTTCTAAGATATTCCTTGTTATTGGTTTCAACTTAAAACTACTTTCACGTTTCTCAAATGGCAAGTGACATTACGTTTTTCATCTCTCTTGTTTTACTGCAGGCTATGCAATGTGAGCCGAGCTTCAGTTGTTTCACATAAGGCCAGCTTTCAAAAGATTTGACTGTCGATTTAGCCTAGTGCATTCCCTTATGTCCCTCCTACTTACAAGGAAGCAAGTAATAAGCCAATTTCTGCTAATGTTTACATTTATTAGCATGTCGTACAAACAGGAATAATATTTTGTAAGGAAAGTTGTGTGTGTGTGTGTGTGTGTGTGGTGTGTGTGTGTGTGTGTGTGTGTGTGTGTGTAACAGATAGAGAAAGTTATATAAATGGAACACATCAGATTCTTTTTATTCAGGGAGTCTCAAAACATATTTACGGTGAAATCCCGACATCCAATTTTTGGGTGGAATACATACCTTCTTTACGTGTAAAGAAAGAGAAACATTGAAATGGCGACAGAACTTCCACAAATTAACATAATTAAAACATTTCATATGTGAACAGCATAAGTAAAGCAAATTCTAATGTGTTCCATTCACATTACTTTCTCTACATATTCTGTAACAAACTATTCTTATTATAGATTATTCTTCTATCTGCTTAAACTAATTGATAAAGGAATCAGCCGAAATACTCTTATTACTTAGTTCCTTGTAAGTAGAAAGAATTTAGGAAATACAATAGGCTAAAGCGACAGTCAAATCTTTTAAAAGCTGTCACTATGCGACTGAAATTGAAATTTGGTTCTCTTTCCATGATCAGGAGTAAAATGAAAGAGATACGAAAAGCACGAAGACTTCCCGTTTGAGAAAAGTTTAAGTATTTTGAAATTGAACCCACTAACTGGTAATATCTCGGAGATCGTCAGCTCTACAACAACAAAAAAACAAAAACAACAAAAAAACTGAATGTTAAACAAATTATGTGTTTTATTGAAACGCACGTTTTTGTGTATCAAGATTTTGTCTATCTCCTATGATTTCCCACAAGTTAATGCAAAAGTAATTCATAGTGAAGAGTGCCTCATATATTGTTCCCAAAAACTTCACGATATACGTGTTATTTGGCATGTAAAATATCTTCCATATCTTTCATTTCTTTCGGTACTTTAATCAGAATCGTTAGCATTTTTGAGAAAATCGAAAATTTAAAAAAATCTTTTGTCTAAAGGGTATTTTAGAGGTGGGCGGATTTTCCTGGAAATCTTCATGTCGCATCCTTGGAAAATTCTGAACTTAAATATCAAGTTTGGTGTTTATTCAACTTTTCGTTTTCGATTTATTGTGTTTACATATACACGAGCACAGACACACACGCACTCGCGGGTCTTATTTTAAAAGTGTTTTTGCTTACAGGGGACACTAAAACTGCATTTCCAATGAAATCTCAGTATCGAATTTTTGGGTGGATAGCAATATCTCTTCTACAGGCACTATGTACGAAGTAGAAAAAGTAAAAATGTGTTGTAACAATATCTTGTAGAAAAGTGTGAAGTGAAAGTAGAATTTTTCATGTTGCTACTATCTCTAGTAATAAATCAAGTATTAGTATAGTAGTTTCTGCAGAGGTTTGACAATGTTCTTGTTTTTCACCAAAAGGTGCGTGTATAGATGTATGTATACGTATATACATCTATATACATATTCTTGTACATAAATACATATATTCTTTTACCATGTTTGTTCCTCGAATGATGATAATATATAAATATATGCATGCCTGTATAAAAAGAACAGTTATCTCAAGCACATTGTTGTTTGGGGTCTTCAGATTTATTTTACCTTTACCGCCAATCGTTTGCCCTTACATCAATAACGTCAATACTAGTAGCGTGTTTATCATACATTGCCTCTTGCAGAGGACTAGCGAGCGATAAGTAGAAGAGGTGGATGTCAACAGTTTCGAGGTCACCTTAGTGAAATGGGACTTGTGTGGTACGTACCTTACCAATATTTACATTCGTAAACTCACAATCGCAGCATTTATGCTGATAGGTAAGGTATTCTTCCAATTCGGGAGTAGCACTCACCAGAAAAATTCTGTGGTCGGTAGTCACGTTCATCTCGCGTGAAAAGAACGCACGAAATGTCCTGGTTAAAAACAGTTCTGCATCGCCCGTACATCAATCTGTTTACAAAGTCGGCAATGCATGCAGTGGAAGATTCGATTCCGCACCTACCCTTTGACGCCAAGCATTTAAGCCCAACGGCGCTGAAGACCGAATAAATCTGAAGACCTGGTTTAACAGTGAGCATCATTAGCTACGAATATTATTTTCCTTTTCGTTCCTTTTACATACTTTCGCTAGTTTATACATAGTACGTAGATAGAGAAGATATTGCATTCCACCCAAAAACGTCATACCGTAGTTCATTGGAAATTCACGATTTGGGGTACCTGCAACCAGAATGTATTTTTAGAAAAAAGTCCTATATGGGAGTGTGCACGTGTATGTGGGGGGGGGAGGTGTCTGTGTGTCAGTGAGCAGACAAAAACTTACTATACAAAAAGGTGTAGACATCGTGAAAATGAGCAATTTATGCAATACATTTTTTCTGTGGAGCGTTTGTGAGATATTGCTTGTTAAGATTTAAATTTTTCAATAGTTATACTTTTCTCAAATGGGAAGCTGTTATTCATATTCTTTCATCCTGGTCAAGCAAACAAACGCAATTTCAATACTAATCTCACAACGACCGGTTTTTAAAAGATTTGACTAGCACTTCTTTAGTTGTTTCTATTCCCATTGTAAAAAGAAATAGTTTCATAATTTCTACCAATTCTGTTGTTTAGCCTGATAAGCATGAAATAAGAAACAATTATTTATGTATTACTTTCTCTACCAAGTACTATGCATGTATATAGTAGGTAGAGAAGATATTGTATTCCATCCAAAACTTCAATGCGATATTTCATCGGAAATATATGTTTTGTCCCTTATTTACTTTCTCTACACGTAGTAGATACAATGGTAGGTTTTTTTTGTTTGTTTTTTTTAAGCTTAATGTCTATTACCTGGTTGGTCTTCTCAGGATAAGCAAAAACTCCGAGAAAAAAAAAGTACCTGGACAATTCACTAACTTCTGGGATCAGGGTTTATTTCGCCCTTGGGTTTATCTCACTCTGGGCTTATTTCGCCCTATGATGTGTTCCATTCACATAGCTCTCTACATATTTGTAACAAATTATTATTAATATTTTTTCCTAATCGAGATTTGAACTCGCGGCCTCTTGAATGTGAGGCAGCCATGCTACCCCCACATTACCAAGGTGGGTGGAAGGTAGATATTGTAATTCGCCCAATAATTCGATGTAGAGATTTCACAGGAAATAAGTTTTCAGATTCTCTGAATTAAAAAAAAACACATTTTAGAAAAATCTGATATGCTACAATCACCTAACTTTCTCTAGCTGCTCTATACATAAACTATTCTTACTAAAGATTTTATTTTATCAACAATGTGCTAATCGAGATAAACATTAGAGGATTTTTTTTTTTTACTTGCTTTCTTGTAAGTAGAAGGGAAATAAATGAATGCATTAGGCTAAAGCAATAATGAAATAATGTAAAAGCTGGTTGCTATGGCCAGGAGCTGACAAGTTTCCGTGGAGAGAGAAAAGTGTATGTTAAAGCTGAAACCAATAGCAAGGAATATCTCAAAAACGGTCAGCTCAACGTGTATAACAAAATTTGTGTTTTAACATGATCTACATTTTTTGTAGTAAGTTTTTGTTTATCTCTTACGGTTTAACCGTTATGCAAAATTTAGCAAAATGCATCCAGAATAAAGTGCTCTTCAAAGGCTTCTCCCAGAAATTTCAAAATATAATTTTATTTGTAACGTGAATATCTTTAATGTACAGTATTTTAATCAAAATCGTTACAGCCACTTTTTAGAAAATCAACATATTCGAAAAATGTTCCATGTAAAGGGTAGTCTGGGGTGGGGGGATTTTTCTTGATATCCTCGTGTCGCATCCTTGGAAGATACTGAACTTAAATACCAGGTTATGTATTTAATCTACTATTCGTTTTTTAGCTATGCTGCCCAGACACATAAACACACGAACGTTTTTCTATAAATGCTTTTTTCGGCATCAGAGTACCTACCTCAAACCATATATTTCCGGTGAAATCACGGTATCGAATTTTTGGTTCGAATACCTTCTCTATTCACTGTATACATTTTACATACGGGCTAGAGAAAGTAAAAAGGATCTTGCGCGTGTGTGTGTGTCCGTAGACAGCATGGCTCAAAAGGTCCGTTAAATACGAAACTTTGTATTTAAGTTTAATATCTCCCTAGGATGAGACACGAAGATTTTCAAGAAAATCCCCCAACCGAAACTACCTTTCACTCGGAAAATTTTTCGAAAATATTGATTTTCTCAAAAATGGCTCTAACGATTTTGATTATAATTTCGTATACTAAAGCTATTTATATGACAAATAAAATATAATTCTTGGTTTTTCGCGAAGAGCCTCTGAAGATCTCTTTATTTTGCGTGACATTTTCTGAATTTTGCATTACTGGTAAACCGTAAGAGATAGACAAAAACATACTACAAGAAATGCAGATCTCGTTAAAACACATAATTTATGCTATACATGTATTTTTGGTAGAGCTGACCGTTTCTTAGATATTTCTTGTTATTGCTTTCAGCTTTAAAATACTTAGTATACTTTTCTCATACGGGAATTTGTCAACAAACAAAGGAATTTCAATCACATAGCAACCAGCTTTTAAAATATTTGACTATTGTTTTAGCCTACGGTACTCCTTTATTTCCTTCTACTTACAAGGAAACAGGTAATAAGGAAATGTCTCCCATTTGTATCTCGATTAGCACGAAGTAAACAGAAAAATAAGCTTTTTAACATTATTTTGTTACAGAGATAGCAATAAGAAAAGAAACTAACCAATTCAATGAAAAGTGTTAGTATTAAATTCTGGACAATACTTGTGCAAAATGTGAAGCTTCTGGGGTCAATCGCTCAAAATGCCATTAATCTTCAGTTTTCCGCTTATCAATTTAAATGTTAATCCTAAATGAAGATGTTAAGGTGAGTAGTTTTACAAACAATAAAAGTTTGCTTAATCTCATTTTTAGATGATAAATTTCATATAAAACAATCATTTTTGAAGTATTTTTACTTTCTCTAACCCCACATGTACAATGTACATAGGAATAGAGAAGGTACTGTATTCCAGCCAAAAATTCGACTTCGAGGTTTCACCGGAAATATGTTTTAGGGTCCCCTGAGTCCGAAAAAAGCATTTTAGAAAAAGGTTCGTGTGTGTGTCGACAGCATAGTTCAAAAATGAAAAGACCGTTAAATACCAAACTTGGTATTTAGGTTTGCTATCTTCTAAGGATTCGACACGAAAATGTTCTAGAACCCCCCCCCCCCCCACACACACACACATACACACACACTATCCTTTACATGGAAAAAGTTTCGAACATTTTTATTTTTTCAAAAATGGCTCTACCGATTTTAATTAAAATGACTATATTAAAGATAATTACATTCCAAATAAAATGTATATCTTAAATTTTCTGGAAATAGCCTCTGAATACCTCTTTTTTTTTTAATAAATTTTGTCGAATTTTGCTTAACTGTTAAACGTAAGTACTATACAAAAAAACGTAGACCTCGTCAAACAAACAAGTTATGTCCTTTATGTTTTTGTTGTGCAGGTAACCGTTTCAGAGATATTCCTTGTTTTTGGTTTCAATTGTAAAGTACTTATACTTTTCCCAGACAGGAAGTGTCCGTTTTTCTTATTTTCTACTCCTGGCCAAGCAAAGAAGCGATTTGCACTGACAAACGCATAACGATAGCTTAAAACATTTGACTATCACTTTAGCATAGCGCATTCCTTTAGTTAGAACTAAGTAATAAGAATATTCTGCTAATGTTTATCTCGATTAGCATTGTATGGAAGGAAGAATAATATTATGTAAGAAGTTTGCAGAGCAGCTAGAGAAAGTCATGTGAGTAAAACACATAAAATTGTTTTCATTACCTTGAACTCTACACACTTAGGTTATGGGATAAAAATCGTGCTGACATAAAGAATCTATCACAGAATTGATCTTGATTACAATGAGCATACATTATAGTAACAGAGTGCAGAAAGACCCAAAAAAAAAAAGCGTAAAAGTTCATCAGGAATACAGAAAAATAAATTTATAGTGATATTTTACGTAGTGCTACAGTAAAGTCTTTGTTTATGATTCAAACCTTAGTTGAAACATACAGCAAAAAGTCCAAAATAGAAATTTAAGAGACTTGCAGGAACGCTGTTACCCGTTGCCTAACTCCGGTCAGGTTGTCCCTTACACCCTGTCCCATTCATGGCCATGGCCACTCCCTCAACATGGCGCCCGGCGTGCCACGGATCGATTCGTTCATTGAGAAAGTCTGCCGTCGGTTGCTAGGAGCACAGAGTGGGCGTCAGTCAGCTCCAGCGGGGCCCAGCATCCCCAACTACCTATTCTGAAAACATCCGCTATGGACTGCATTCAAGGAGAAGGGCGTAACCGCGCCATTCCATGCAGAAAAGCTTATTCCTTTATATTGCGTCTGTAATGTCAACAGTTTGTTTGTAAGGCGATTGTACATTGTGTTTTCAGACTGGAAATACAAAATATGTTTTCTTACTAATATGCCAGAGAAGTCGTTTGATGAGCCCACAAAATAAATAAAATTTATTCAATCAAGTTCTGCTTAACATTAACAGTAATAATGCTAAAGAGCAACTGAACAAGATTATTGTTGGAAACTAATGAGGCAAGAACATGGAATGATCGGCGAAATGTGCACTAAAATCAGAGTTTTCTTCAGTATTTTCACCTTATTTAAAAGACTAAATTAATGTTAAAATGTGAAAATTACTTAAGATGTTTATTCTTGAGCATTGTTTTAAATAGCACAAATAAATTACGACTATTTCTTTAATTTTTCACAAAATATGCAATATCATTAAAAAAAAAAAAAAAAAAAGCTGATGTGTTCCATTAACATGGCTTTCTCTATATTTCTGTAAACAAATTATTGTTACAAAAGATTATTCTTCTATCCATTTCATGATAACCGAGATAAATACCAACAGAAAGTGTCTATTACTCAACTCCTTGTAAGCAGAAGGGAAATAAAGGGAATATACTAGGTTAAAGCGGCAGTTACATCTTTTAAAAGCTATCGCTATGCGATTGCCATGGCCAATGGCCAGGAGAAAAACAAACAGATGTGAAACGGACGAGGATTTTTCGTTTGAGAAAAGTTTAAAATTGAAACCATAATAGGGAATATCTCTGAAATGGCTAACTCTACAAAAAAAAAAAAAAAAAAAAAGTATAGACATAAATCGTGTTCTTTAACGAAATGTACATTGTTTTGTATACCTAGTACTTTTTTGTCTATCTCTCACGGTTTACCAGTTATGCAAAAGTCATTCAGAATGAATAGGACTTCAAGAGTTACTCCCAAGAAATTTAGGATACAGGTTTAATACACAGCATTTTAATCAAACTCGTTTACAGCCAATTTTAGAAAAGCAAAAATTTCGAAAAATGTTCCATGTAAAGGATAATTTGTGTTTGGGGATTATCATGAAAATCTTGGAAGATCCTAAACTTAAATACCAAACTTGTATTTAACCAACTTTTGGTTTTTGAGTTATGCTGCCCACAGACACACACAGACTTTTTTCTAAAAAAAAAAAAACTATGAATTCAGGGGTCCCCAAAATATGAATTTCCTACTATGTATACATTGTACATTCGCGCTAAGCAAATAAGAATATAAATCTGTGTATCGTTTATATTATGCTACTATAAATAATACTTTGTATATATCCTTTTAATTTTAAGTATTTACATAATATGCAAAAATGCTACTAGAGAAACCACAGGGAAAAAAGTCCCTGGCAAATACGTTAGAAATTCCCACCATTCTTTAATTCAAAAAATAGCCTCGTGTGCAATATATTGCAACTCTCGATTTGGGATTGCATTTGAGATATACTTTGTTGTTATACCTACAGTTATCGTTTTGACAATTAATAGAAGTTATTTATTTTTTCTACTTGCAAATTTATGTAGTAATCTAAGTTTTCTTCCTTTTGTGCAGTTTTGGTCTACCACGCTCATTTGCAATGGGCAGTGTCTCAGATTAGTAAATTCGGGAGGGAGGCATTTCGAATCTTGCTTGCGGTAATCTATCCGGATATTTTTTTTTAATTCACTTACATTTTTGTAGTCTTTAAGGGATCGTTCTTATGCATACAGTACCACAGTCGGTGGACATTGATGGTGCATAAATGTTGTGAGAAAGGAAATTAGTTCTCAATCTAAGCTGTCTTTGTACATATTACTTCTCTAGCCCGTATGTACAACGTACATAGGGATAGAGAAATAATGTTTTCCACCCAAAAATTCGATGTCGAGATTTCACCAGAAATACATATTTTAGGACCCCCTGAATAAAAGGAAAAAAAAAGCATTTTCAGAAACAAGTTCGTGTGTGTGTGCGTGTGTCTGTGTATGTGTGTCTGTGGACGGCGTAGTTCAAAAACGAAAAGACGGTTAAATACCAAACGCATGGCGTTGGAAAAAGAATTATCTTTTGTAAGAAGTTTTTGTAGAGTAGCTAGAGAAAGTCACGTGAGTGTAACACACCAGATTTTTTATGGAGAGTAAAATCTTCTTTCTTATTTCTCGATACCCTCCCCCCTTTCTTTTCATTAAAATCTAATTCCAAAGTCAAAATGAAAGCCTATCCTTGATCTATATTTCTTTTTTAAAAATTGTAGGTAGATTTGAACTCAAAATGTAAGTTTGTTTGCTTATAATAATCCTAAATTAGATATTCAGTTACGTTATGTATTTACGGGTCTTTCATTCCTTCTGTTTTGCAAACATATCTGTTATAGACTGTTTCTTTCTAAAAACACCAGCAACAATTAAGTTAAATTTCTAAATGTTAAGCTTTTCTATTCCTGTGACTGACGTTATTGCAGTAAGGTATGACTTTTTATGGACGACTTTATAGCTTACCAAGCTTCTATTGGATCTTCAGTAATCTAAAATAAGTAAGAACATTTAATTTCAGAAAGTTTAACCTGGGACAGATGAGATACCCTTTTTTTGGCGTTCAGAGGAATAGTAAACTAGTAATTCATAACTAGTGAAGTAACTATTTTTAAGTGCAGACCCTGATGGAAACTAAGGCAAATTGTTTCTCATGCAATTTAATACATTTAAATCCTTAATAAAAGTGTTTTCAATATAAAAAAGGCAATCGTTGAAACATTTCTGAAAATCTCCCATTATACTCGTCATGGAAACGCTTAAAAGTGTGCTATACACAAAAGGGAGCGTTAGTCCCTATCCCCAAGCATCTAAAAAAAAAAAAAAAAAAAATAGATATTATAGTTAATTTTTATGTTCCTTTCTGTTTTTCGGAATATAACCAAAGTGAGACTCAACCATCAGTTCCATACGCGACGGAACACTACTATCAAATGCTTTAGCGACCTTGACCACCAGGCTGACAATAAATGGGGTTAATAGGTTTCTAATAAAATCACTACAACGCCTCCCCCAAACCGCTATATTCGAGAAATAAGACACCCTGGTTTTATTTTTAAAAAGGATTATACCATATTACTATATAAGTTTTTGGTAATACATATTTTTCAAAAGTAAAATTTATTAAATATTTTAAAACAGAACTTAATTCTTGCAAAAATGATGTATAGAGCACGAAAATAAGAAGAAAGAAGAAAAGGGAAGCGGGGGAAATTAAACAAAAACTTTATTAAGCAAATAAATACAAAAAAGATAGCTGTGTAATTTGCCTAAAATTTGTTAAGATTTCATACACATCGACGCAGAAAAGAGGTCGAAAGGGATTTATCTGTGAAACGAAACTGATTTGTTTGCAACCGATTATAAGGTAGCTCAGAATCATGAATGAAACCGCCCCCGGGTGCCGTCAATAGTTCTTGCAGTGCCCACGGTCGCCACTTAATGTTTCGGCACGTCTTTAACAGATGGCAGCACACAGCAACTTCAACTCAAAATCGATACCGTACTTTAGGTTCGTAAACATGTCTAAATTATTGCCATTTGATGATTCCCTCAGTGGCGCCGTCTTACATAAAATCTTGGGTCTTTACTTTCTCTGTGACTTTCCTTCAAAAATATAATTGATGGCATTTTATATCTATCGAGCGAGCCAGGACAACTGCAATGCTGCAGCACTCTCCCATAATTCCCAAAAGGCGGCGCCAATATTTCTGCAGCAATTTCAACTCATTATTTTCATAGCATCATATTAAAATTTAGGAAAAATGTAGGAAAGTCAGCGATGAGATCGCTTTTCAAATTCGAAGCATTCCCAAAATAGGTTCAGACATTCCCGATGAAGTATGCTTAATATTCTATAATTTTCAAATCCGGTTGGGCGAAGTTGGAGCTCCGATTTTACTTTCTCTATCGCGTATGTACAACGCACATAGTACATAGAGGAGGCTTTGTTTTCCACCCAAAATTAGATACCGATATTTCACAGGAAATGCATGTTTTGAATCCAAAAAGAAAGCATTTTTAGAAAAAGGTCCGTTGTGTGTGTCTGTCTGTCTATGAACAGCATAATTCAAACACGAAAATGCCAAACTTGATATTTAAGTTAAGCATCTTCTAATGATGCAACAAAAGTTTTCAGGAAAATCCCCCCCTCCCACCTACCCTTTAAATGGATTTTTTTAAAGTGTTTATTTTCTCAAAATGGCTCTAACGATTCTTCTTTTTAATATATGTTTAAGATAATTTATAACAAATTTAATGTATATCTTGAATTTTCTGGGAATAGCCTTAGAAAACCTCTGCATTCTGGATAATTATTGTGTAGTTGGTTAATCATAAGAGATAGACAAAATCTTACAACACAAAAGAAATGTATATCCTTTTAAAGCATGCAATTTATGCCATGTATATATATATATATATATATATATTTTTTTTTTTTTCTAGATTTAATCATTTCCCAGATATTTCGTTGTTATTGTTTTCAATTTTAAAATACTTATGGTATTCTTAAACAAGAAGTCGTCCGTGTTTCTTTTGTTTTACTCTTGGTCATGCAAAGACGCGAATTTCAATGACAATCGCATGGCGATAGCTTTTAAAACATTTGACTATCGCTTTAGTCTAGGATATTTCTTATTTCCCTTCTAGTTTCAAAGAAACATGTAATAAGACTTTTGTGCTAATGTTTAACTCAATTAGCATGAAGTAGCAAGAAGAATTAACTTTTGTAAGAAGTTTTTTTTGCAGAGTAGGTAGAGAAAGTCAAGTGAATCAAACATCATATCAGATGTTTACTTTCTCTAGTACGTATGCACATATAATGTACAAAGTAGGTAGAGAAGGTATTGTAATCCACTCAAAATTGGATGTCCAGATTTCATCGGAAATATGTTTTAATCCCCCGAGTCCGAAAAAAAACATTTTAGAAAAAGGTCCGTGTGTGTCTATCTGTGGACAGCATAGCTCAAAAATGAAAAGGCCGTTAAAATCAAATGGAAAAAAAAAACTTGCTACCAAACTTGGTATTTGATTTAGTATCTTCCAAACACGCGAGACGAATATTTTCAAAAAAAATCTCACCGCAAATTACCCTTTGAATGGATTTTTCTTTCTTTCAAAAATGGCTCTAACGATTTTGAATAACATACCGTATATTAAAGATATTTTACATCACAAATGAAATGTATATTTTGAATTCCTGGGAAATAATCTCTGAATAGTCTCTGGAGACCTCTTTATTCTGGATGAACTTTGTAGAATTTTGCATAACGGTTAAACCGTAAAATTAGCTAAAAATGTACTACGTAAAAAATGTAGATCTCGTTAAAACACATCATTTATGTTATATGCATTTTTCTTCTGGAGTTGACTGATTTTTAGGTGTTCCTTGTTATTCGTTTCAGCTTTTTTCAAACAGGACTATGGAAAGCGAACAGAACCTCAATTGTTTCACATAGTGACCAACTTTTAAAAGATTTGGCTATCGCTTTAGCCTAATGTATTCCCTTATTTTACTTGTAAAGATTCAAGTAATAAGACCAATTCGACTAATGCTTATCTCAATTACTCTGATGTACATAAAGAATAATCTATTGTAAGAATAGTTCGTATTTGGAACAGCTAGAGGAAGTTATGTGAATGGAACACATCAGATTTTTTTTTTCCGTGTAAAGCCCTAATGACGACAGGTAACACTAAGGTACAACTATCACGAATAGTTTGTAACAGGTATAATTCATCGTATATGACCTCAGAGTTAAAAATAATTATGGAGGGAATGTAAACATAATGTATTGAGATCTGTTATCTTGTGGTGTTTGATGAGCTCAACATAAGAGGTTGGTAGTAACCTGATCACATAGAAACTTGTAAACTCAAACAGTAGAAACAGACTCACTATTTTTAATTTCTCTAAACGTACTTTGTACATAGTGTATAGAGAAGGTATTGTAATGCACCCAAAAATTCGATAACGAGATTTCACGGGAAGAACATGTTTTAGGACACCTGAATCCAAAAAAAGCACTTTTAGAAAATGGCCATGAGCGTGTGTGTATGTGTGTGTGTGTGTGTGTGTGTGTGTGTGTGTGTGTGTGTGTGTGTCCGTGGGCAGCATAGCTCAAAAACGAAATGTCCGTTAAATACCAAACTTGGTATTTAAGTTCAGTATCTTCCAAGGATACGACACGAAGATTTTCAAGAAAATCCCCCCACTTACAACTACCCTTTACATGAAAAAAATTTCGAAAATTTGTATTTTCTCAAAGATGGCTCTAACGATTTTGATTATAATATCGTACATTAAAGATGTTTATTTGACAATTTTCTGGGAATAGCTTCTGAAGACATGTTTATTCTGGATGAATTTTGAAGAATTTTGCATAACTGGTAAACCATAAAAAATAGAAAAATACCTTGCTTCACAAAAACTGTAGAGCTCGTTAAAACACGCAATTTATGTTATATACATTTTTTTCGTGGTGTTGACCGTTTTTGAGATATTCCTTGTTATTGGTTTCAGCTTTAAAATATCGTACTTATACTTTTCTCATATGGGAATTTGTCAACTCCTATCCATACAAACAAAGGAACTTCAATCATATAGTATCCAGATTTTAAAAGATTTGACTATCGCTTAAGCCTATGGTACTCCCTTATTTCCCGTCTACTTCAAAGGAAGCAAGTAATAAGACCCTTTCTGCTAATATTTCTCGAATAGCATTAAGTAAATAGAAGAATAAGCTTTTTAACAATAATTTATTGCAGAGATATAGAGAAAGTCATGCGAATGGAACATATCAGATTTTTAAAAGGAACAGAAAACACAGGTAATATTTCAGCAAACATGATGGAGACTTGTTTACATCAACCTCACTTGTTTTTTATGTAAATATTCATTACATATTTATAAAAGCAAATTTATACAATAATATTCTACGTGGTGTATTTCGCTAAAATCTCAATATGAAATTTTAGGTGAAACAATATTTTCCCTACCTACCACAGTTAGATGATAGAGAAAGATTTTTTTTTCCGTAAAGTCCTTAAAATGGCCCTGAAAATTTTGTTAACGGCACTGACAATAGCCAGAAATATATAAACGGTGCTAGTGCGCCGGAATTTCCCTCGCAGGAATCTTTTTACATACCAGTAAATCTACTGACATGTCTCTGTTAAGCACGCATAAAAACCATGGGATTTTCAACAACGTTACAATTTTACAAAACAAGTGAATCATGTGGCAATATAAAACTGACTAATGGGCAACTCAACTGGAAGTGCCTATCTTAAATGTAATGATGTAAATTACTACAAAAAACGCAAATTGGTATTTGCTTAATCAAAATATGCTTAATCACGTTTCAGGGCTAGTACTTCCGACGACAACCTTAATTCCTTGCCCTCTTTTTTTCCTCTTTCTTTATATTTACCTTAGAAGACAGTATCATCAATTATTCACGATAAAAGTATAAAATTAGCACTAGATAGGCATTTATTTTCGCACTCTTATGAGCTAAGCGCACGTATACCTACCCTACGTCATTTATTCTCTCGGAAACTTAGGGTTACTTGATGGTGCCTATACAACATCGAAATCTCTGGGAATGAAGTGCCTAGTACCACAGTAGTACCACTGGTTGCAACTGCGAGCTCTTTTGACCAACATGCATGTGGATCAGAGTATGCGCCTTTGTAGAATTGCAGCGTCGTTCCGTCATGCGCAGAGGATGAAGTGTCAAAAGAGATATCTGAAATTCTAAGATACTTTCCCAAGCATCTAAAACATCAATGCAATGATTTTAACACATGAAAAGCATGGATTCCAGTATCGCTTCTCAACTTGTTCTGACAGACTTGTTTCTCACATCATCGATGTTAAAATAACCAAAAGTCGGTCAGTGTACGTAATTGAGGGACTATTTTAAACATTATATAAAAAATCCAGATTTTATAAAACAGGAAAATAAAAATGGACAGTATATTGGATTCTTTTATTAAATTTAATTTCGCACAAACAGCAACTCAATTAACATACATAGTTATTACATAATACTTTCTGAAAATCCACCTTACCTTTTGACAAAGACAAGCTAATTATCGGTCACCTTTATCACTTTTACTACTGGGCGTAGTAAGTAGGGAAAGTACTGCTTTTCACCCAAAAATTCAATACGGAGATTTTACCGGAAATACCATGTTGAGAATCCATATGTGTGTGCATGTGTGTGTCTTTCCTTCACAGCATAACTTAAGGACGAAAATCGGTTAAATACCAAACGTGGTATTTATGTCCAATACCTTCCAAAGAAGTGACACGACGATTTTTCGAAATGATCGATTTTCTCTAAATGTCTTCAACAATTGTTAATATACCATACATTGAAAACATTTATATGATAAATAAACTATATGTTATAAGAGCTGGCGGCGTAAATCTTCGAGGTTCTCTCGGGCTTCCAGCCAGGTGTAGATGTGGTGAGGCACCAATGTTTCGGGAGCATTCAATAACTGAAGACGGGAACAATGTATGCTCTCGAAACGTTGTTGTCTTACCATATCTACATCCGGGAAGCCCAAGAGAACATCGAAGAACCTATATGTTGATTTTATCTTCTGGGAATAGCCTATAAATTCCTCTTCATTCAGAAAGAATTTGATATAATTTTTGTAAAACTGTAAACGTTAAGTTACAAATGAAAACGTAATACACAACAAATATAGATAGGTATACCTCTTTAAAATAACACAATTTATTCCAAATAATGTTTTATTCATAGCTATAAGTCATTGTTACTTTCTCTACACACGTAACTACTATGTGCATTGTGTGTAGATGAAGTATCGTATTCCACCCAAAAATTCGACACCGAGATTTCACCGCAAATATAAGTTTTAAGGTTTCCTAAGTAAAAAAAAGAAATTTTTAGAAAAAGGGCCGGTGTGTGTCTATATGTGTGTATGTGTGAAGCCATAGTTCAAATACTAAAAAACGTTAAATACCAAACTTGGTATTTAAATTTGATATCTTCCAATGATGTGCCACAAAGATTTTCAACAACTCCCACCCCCCCCCACCCCAAACTACCTTTTACGTGGAAAAAATTTTGCAAGTTTTGCTTTTATCCAAAATGAAAATATTTTGATTAAAATACTGTATATTAATGCTATTTACATCACAAATAAAATGTATATCTTGAGATTTCTGGGAATAGCTTCTGAAGACCTGTTCATTCTGGATGAATTTTGCATAACTTGTAAAGTGTACAAGATACACAAAAACTTCCTTCACAAAAATGTAGACCTTGTTGAAACACACAATTTGTCATATACATTTTTGTAGTAGAGTTGACTGTTTCCAAGATATATTTGTTTCAATTTAAAATTACCATACATATTCCCAAACGGGGTCACCTTACATTTCATCTCTCTTTTCTTTTTCTGGAAATGCAAAGTGATCCGTACTTCAATTTTTATTACTCGATCGGCCTTTAAAAGATTTGACTACCGCTTTATTCTCGTATATTCCCTTATTTTCCTTCTGCTTATAAGAAACTAAATAATAAGACCAATAATTCTGTTAATGTTTATCTGGTTTAGTATGATGTAGAGAAGAATAATCTTTTGTAAGATTAGTTTCTTTGCAGAACAGGTAGGGAAAGTCACTCCAGATTTTTAGAAAAAGTTCTGTGTGTGTGTGTGTGTGTGTGTGTGTGTGTCTGTGGACAGTAGCTCAAAAAAGAAAAGTTGGTTAAAGTTAAAGTTGGTATTTAAGTTCAGTATCTTCCAAGGACGCGAAACAAAGATTTTCAAGAACATCCCCCCACCCTCAACTACCTTTTACATATAGCATTTTTCAAAAATGCTGATTTTCTCAAAAATGGCTCAAACAATTTTGATTAAAAAATTGCAAATTAAAGATATTTACACCATAAATAAAATGCATATTTTGAATTTTCTGGAAATAGCCTCTGAAGAATTCTTTATTCTGGTTAAGTTTTGCAAAATTTTGTAACGGTTAAACCATAAGAGCTAGAAAAAAAACTTGTTAAAATTCATCATTTGTCATATATGTTAATCTTGTAGAGTTGACTTTTTAAGATATTCCTTGTTATTGGTTTCAATTTTAAACTACCTAAACCTTTCTCAAACATGACCATGCAAAGCAAAACGAGCCCCAATTGTTTCACATGGTGACCAGCTTTTAAAATATGCGACTACCATTTTATCCTAATGTGTTCACTTATTTCCCTTCTGTTTGCAAGGAAGCACATAATAAGACCAATTCTGCTAATATGATGCAGCATGATTGCATGCTAATATTAGCATGACGAGATAAAAGAATACTCTTTTAAGAAAAATTTGTTTGTGAAACAGCTAAAGAAGGCTGTATGAATACATTTTTTATACTGAGTAAGCTTATTTTAATTTCTGCCTCATATTCAAGAGGTCTCAAATTCAACTCTCAATAACAGTAAGTTACTCAGATAAGGTTTTTTTCAGGGTTTTTCATCTGATAAGATAAATATCTGGTAGCTTTAAGCTCCACTGAGTTCCATTCAAATATAATTTCACTCATTTCATTCATCAACCCATATAATCATCGTTTCAAGGATGTCAAACTTTAATGAATAAAACTAAACACAAATTTCTGCTTTCTCAAATAAATTCTGCTTGTTGATATATTGGTGCACAATAATGAAAATAGTTTTGTTCACAAAACTGAAATATTTATGTTAAGTGTTTAATATGAAGAGAACTTTAAATATGAATGTACAAATGAACCTAATAATATAATATAAATGAAACTTAAACAACTAATCAAGAAGATAGTAAAAAGATGAAATAAATAATAAAAATAATAATAATAATAATAATAATGATAATGCCTACTTTTAAGGTCTGATTTGATTCCATTAAACATATTAAAGCAGTTAATTAACTGCAAACATTTCCAATTGGTAACACTTGGTAAGAACCATTGAATTAAGTTAATCAATGGTGCCTAGTTTTGTTGAACAGAGCAGGTTGAATTTACGCCTCATAATAAATTGCCTATATTATGTTGTGAGGCTACTAGCTAAAGTGTGCGTCAGTGATGTCTTAAAAGTAGTATACTTTTACTATGTATACTCTGTAATGGCATCTTCCATTGTGTTTAGGTGTTTAAATTACATCAAAAAATTATAAGAATAATTAATCAAGTCAGTCAATGTACTAATCGACCCTTGTCTAAATGCACTAGGAGATGGTTTGGTATATTTGGAAATGACAAAAAACAAAATATACAACTGATTTTATTTTCAAATGTGCTTTACATTACAAATTTCTACTCTGAAGATCAAATGCATAGTACTGAGTTATGTAGTTACAGAAGCAATATAAATATATTTGTACATGTTTAATTATATATAGTCCTTTTATGCCACATTTTAGTTCAAAACTATTTAAGTAAGAAATATTCTGGTAGATATGGTGCAACCGCAAAGTATTTAGATTTTTTTATTTAGCTACACATCTTTAGCATTCATGACACACAAAAATAAGAGGCTCCAAGTTAGCTCTTACTATATTCACAATTATGCTTTGATTTTATATTCAAGTTCATAAATATTTTAAATATTTGAAATGTAATCAGCCTCTGTATATAACAAAAACAGTATAAAAGTACACTTTTCTTTCCATCACCTCAGTTCTAAAATGATTTCCTTTATCACATTTAGTATTTCTCACATCTGTAAGAGTCCAGAAGGCTTGCAAGATATCCAAAGATAAACAAATTGTTCTTTTAGATATTAGCTAAGGTGGAAGTTAAATCATACTGAAAATCTGACTCAACTTTCCAAACATGGTTTATGTTATAACAATAACACCTATATGTTTGTTTGTTCTTTATTAGCACGCTGTATAAGGTTTATGCTCTTATACCTCCATGACTACAGTAATGCATGCAAACAGTAAACTTAACATAAGAATAACATCATACCTAATTAAAATAATTTTAATTTTTAATCCAATAAAGTTACACAACATGAGAGGGATACTATTTATTAGTACACTTCCATAAATTCATATATACGCTCTATATTAATGTTTTTCACTTTCTTACTAGTTCATCTATTGATTGGCAGAGAAAAGATTAGTACATGCCTTAAAACCATAATACTTAATGAAAATGTGTGCTTTACAAGCACTGCACACAAGGTTTATAACTAGAGTCCAGAAGTTCAGGCAGTTACTTTGGTTAAAATAGGTAGGCAAAACACTAAAATAGTGAAAATAACCAGAAGTATAATTCAAATACAGGGTGTCCAAATGAATGCTACTAATAAGGAAATGCAATAGCTAGACATCCATAAAAGTTACATGCAGCCAATTTGCACTAAAACATAAAGAAACTTATGAAGTTTTTACGCCTTGAAATTAGCAAATCCTTCATTCCTATTGTTGTGTACATACAGTGCCTTCCAAAATGGTATGTCCAAGAAAAAGTTCAGTACTGTTATTAGTTAGTAGAGTTAAGTTTCCAATTACAGTTCAGTGAAGATTTGATGAAAAATATGACCGTATAGTTCCAAACAGGCACATAATTGTTCAGTGGCATTAACATTTGTTTGAAAATGGAAAATTTCAGCAACATGGCACAGTGAATAGTGTCACCTATTGAGAGGCTTGAAAATGTTACTGTAAGATGAAGTCCCCCCCCCCCAACATTATTGGAGGTCAATCATTTAAGCTTTAAACCATCATTTTCTGCGATGGGATTGGCCATGGGACCTATTGTGTGGCCCCAATAATTTCCTGATCTAATTCCATTATACTTTTTCTGTACTAGAGTAAATGATCTTCAAGTTTTATGTCATAGAATTAAATACAGTATGATCTGTAACTCTATATATCACACAATAGGTACTTCGAGAGAGACTAAATACAGATTGGTTGTATGTCAAGTCACTGGAGGGGGACATGAGATTTGTTGATGGTGTAAACACTTCGCGAGTTGCTTAATATTTTCCTTTTATTTTATTTTTTGTGTCCTAATTAAGGATTGTCATTTTGTTTCTTTATTGGTATTTTGGATATCCTGTACACATGTATTAAAATTGAAAACAGAGAGAAAATCAACTTCTCTGTCACATAATTAAAGTACTCACTCTTATTTTTCTTGGTTACAAGAAAACTTTTCACCATAAAAAAAAAAAGAATGTTCTGCTTCCCCTGAAGTGATGGAGCACAATTATAATAAGCTATTCTGGAAGGACTTGTATTAGTTACAACAGAACTTTCATGTTCCAGGATATCAAATATGTTCTGAAGCTTTTCTAGGCCCACATAAGCACCCAATGCATTTATTTTATTCGATAATACTTTTTCCTTTCTCTCTGGTATTTGCAACAATTGATTTATTAGGTATATCCTTGAAGATTGCCCTGTGTGACATTGGCATACACCTTTTTTCTCCAACTTCAAGATTGCTTTGAATAGCATTCTGTGTGTTGCCATTATCACCAGATCATTGCTGTTTCTTCGTGAAACAGCTTCCTTCTGATACAGCATCAGTAACTTATGTATCTTGTCCAAATTGTTGCTGTAATATATGGGTACAGAGATCCAGCTTCCCTATTTGATGAAGACTGATTGTGGAAGTAAAGTAATTCTGGAGCCACACCCTTGAAAACCAGTATTCAACAGGATGATTTTAAGAAAACCTTGGTGTTCAAAACTAATTTTATTCTTTGACAATTCTGCACAACTCATGGAATAGACTTGAGATTTTTTTATAGTGTTTAACACCCACTTTTACCACAAATGGCACTGCAGGCTATTGCAGATGAAACAATGAAGGAAGATGGAGTATCGGTGGAATGCGATGGTAGGGAATACCAAAGAAAATCTGTCTCTGTGTTCCTTTGTCCACCACAAATCCCACATGTGGTCGCTTGGAATCTAATCCGGGCCACCTAGATGAGAGCCTAACCACTCGGCCTCTGTGCAGCTTCTAGACTAGAGAGAACTTTGGAAAGAAAACTTTCAAGGTTTAGCTGCTTTTTACTCTCTCAATTATGTAGAGTAAGTAGATTTCACCAGAAATATATGCTTCAAGGCCTGCTGAATCCAAAAAACATTCTCAGAAAAAAAAAAAAAAATTGTGTGTGTGTGTGTGTGTGTGTCAACTAATACTAAAAGAATAATACAGAATTTGTTTCCTTGTTCTCTTAACTCAACTTACAAAAATCTATTAAATACATTTTAAAAAGCCTTTAAAATATTTGTCTACTAAATTTTCATGGGATATTGGCCATTTCTTTTATCAAATTATTTGTTATATCTGTCTGATGTTTTAGTAATTTTCAGTTATAAATTAGGTGGTTAATAGATTCATCTTCTTCCTGGTAATACACATTTCAATGTTATTTTAAATCCTGTAAATTTATATGCATATGAAAGTCATAGCTCAATAAAAAAAATACTTTATAATTAGGTTTTGCATCTTTCAAGGATGCAACCCAACAGTTTTTAAGATTTTGTTTTTCTCAAAAATGACTCTAAAATACTGTATGCTTTAACTATTACTATCAATAAAAATGTAGATATTATCACTGATATTTAATATTTTTAATAATAATAAAGTAGAAATAAAATAATAATAATAATAATAATAATAATAATGAATAGGATGGGGAGGAAGAGTAGGAGAAGAAAAGTGAAGAGGAATATCAATTGTAATTACTTTTAATTAGGTCTTTAAATTAAAAAAAAAGTGAAAAATACAACCTCCATCTATTTTTGAAATGGATAACTTCTGCTTCCACTAAACAATTTAAGAATCTGTATCTTCAGTAATAAAAATCACTATATAGGCTGTATCCAACAGGTATCTGGAACTGCTTTTGTTGTCCTTGAGACTCATCGGCTATGCTTAGCATGGTAAGGGAGAAGACCTGAAGTGTTTGTTGTAGTGTTATGGTCTCATCCTGCACTATACCATATCGGTCGGTCCTGTCTAAGAACATGGACTACATTACATTGCAAACAGAACCTGGTTTTATCACCTATTGTATGCCCTAGCAATATGCTACAGTGCATACAGCCAACAGATTAGGAATAAATTCTTTGCTACTTCTAAATTTAATAGAAATTCTTTCTTCAAATTTACCAGGTGCTTCAGCTAGCCTAGCCGGCCCACAGAACAGGACCCTGATTAAGAAACATTTCATTTTTCTTCCAGCTCACAAACGTGGAAGCTCCTAGTGAGCCTAATATGCAGTGGTTAAAGTTCATGAGGGTAATCAGAAACTGCACATAGCACAGTGGAAAATAAGATAAACAATATTGTAAATATGTTTATATAAATGTAATGTTTCACAAGATTGCAGGTCCTAATATAATTGAGATTCTAAATTCTTAGGCATCTGTTCAGCACATCTAGACAATCTTTTATAGAAGACAATAAGAGCAGAATTATCTTTATGACCATCAAATAGAGATTCCATGGGACTGAGCATTGCTTCTGTATCTACTTCCCTATCACTGAAAGGTGTCTTCCTTTTCGCTAAAACATAACAGACTTTGTAAGAGGCCATTGTCTCATTACTATTTTGCTGAACTGGCTTGTAAATACACTTTTCTGTAATGTTAATTTACATTTTAAGTCTCTAACTTTGTGTTTTCGTAATTCAGGATGAACAGGAAATTCACTTTTAAAGCTTGTGTGATTTGTTGAAAAATGACATTCTACATTACTTTTCTTGGGAACAGACTCCCTACTGCTACATAATAAGCATACAGGTTTCCCTCTGAATTCCACAATCATTGTTAAAACGGTAAGTTCTTTGTCTCTTAGCAATATTATATTAAGAACATCCATCATCCAACACAGAAGATATAACTGAACCTACATTCACAATCTCTCAAGTTATGCTGAATGTTTATTTAAATACCTGACTCTCGTTTGCTATCAGTATAAACAAACCGACCCCTTTGCTCACCATCGCTACAAACAGCAATGTTTAAAGGAGTGAACTTACTGTTGGTGATAAAATTTTGTTGGGATTAAAGAGATTCTGTCTCCAATTCCCAACAATTGAGGTCTACTATTTATTGAGAGAAATAATGAGTACAGCTTTGAGCGTACAAAATCAAGTTTCAAGGCCATGGGTGTATACTAGGAAGATGTTCGGAAAGAAGTAAATTCTCATAATAAAAATTTGGCTCACAAAGGGCAACAAGAAATTACATTTCCGGTGCCATGCCACTGCATGCACTGCGTTCGACAGGGCTGATCTAGAGTGAGTAGTGTTTCTGTTACCTAAAATGACGTTCTCATTGAAAGAACAGAATCTTCTTCACTTAAGTGATGTGACACTCATTAAAATTTCTCACCAGTTGAACGAGACATATGGTGATGATGCCATGAATGTGAAAAATGTGCCTTCCTGGGCACAACAGTTCATAGAAGGCCAAATGTGTGGCTATGAAACGTCGCAGTCACAATCTTGCACCAGTCAGTCAAGACATCATGGCTGCACAAGTGGAATAGTTGCTTTAGAGGATAGCTAATTAAGTTTGGAAGAAATTTCGGGTAAGAGTAATTCCAGCACTGTAAGAAAAATGGCCAGTAAAGCCTGCACAATGTGATCCTTCAAAAGACAGTGCACCAATCCATCTGTAGAACATGAATCAGGAGTTTCTTCATGAAATTAACTTTGAAGTGATTTCCCAAGCTCCCTGCTCACCTGACCTGCCTCTAAGGGAAAAATTCACCATGTAAATGAAGAAAACACTGTTCATTTTAAGTACAAACACATTGCTCACTCTAGCTGCAGCCAATAGGATCCTGAATATGAATGGTGATACCTTCTCTATCATGCATTCACAAAGATTGCCAGCACATTTTAAGACAAACTGCATATTTCTAAAGCTCCTAGTTCTGAGAAAATCGGAGACCTTAGAACTTGAATGCACTTCATATATAAAAACATACTTAAAACAATTTCAAATCTACATATCAAATTTTGGACTGGTTAAAGTATAAGCTATACAACTGTTATATTTGTTCGGCATTGTTTCAAAATAGTCTGTATACAAATGGTCATGATTTAGTAACTACAAAAATAGAAGACATAGCAAAACAAGAGCAAAATAATCTCTTTAACACTATGATAATGCACGCGATACCAATATCAAAAGTATTTTAATAACCCTCCTGTTAGAAAGTTAGGCTTTATTACTTATGTTGTAAACAAGTTTGTTAGCAAGGCACGCTAAATAATTCAGTAAAGAGAAAAGTAGTGTTAACTTTAGATATCAATAAATTAATATTTTATACTTCCAATTCTGATGAACTTTCTCTTGATGGTCAGACTGACTTTTTCCCAAAGAGGTTAACTTGGTGGCTTGGAAGTATAGAATCTTCATATTAACCAGCTTCATCTCTATTTTGTTCCATATCTTAAGGATTTCTGCATTATGTTAAAACTATGTTGCTTTTAAGTCATTAAATAACTACAGGACCAAAGATAAAATTTCACATAATGATCAACAATTCTGATCAATCACTGCTCCATTGCTAAAGGGTACTTAGAGGCTACGGAGCATTTCCAGAACTTTGAAAGCTATTGAGAGGAAGGTAAATGTAGTCATTCATTCCACTGATTTTTCACATCCTTTTACACAAATATCAACTGATTTTTCATTTATTGTTAGGAACAGTTGGGGTTTTATAAAATTATAATTATAAGGGAAGAGGAACATTAACCACATTCTCTAGATTGTACACAAGAAAATTTTGGTAAATGAAATTAATACACTAGTAGATTTAAAAAGCTAACCATCCATTGGGGAAGCAACTATTATGTAAATTGAAAAATTTGACAGTATAATTAATCATGCAGTAAACAATGGTGTTATCTCTCCAATTGTCTTATTAGTTACTACTAGAGCCCAGATTCTTATGCAATTACATATTCTATTCCTTTATATATGGATACCGAAAACAGGAATTGAAACATGTATTAAATAGAAAAAATTTGAGTCAGTTTTTGTAATACAAAACATCACTTAGTAATTACTTACTGGGACTGATTTCAGGAATACTTGTTCCCATTTTCAACTCTTAATTCCGACTCAGCAACAAGTATTCCCGAAACTGGTCAGAGTGTTATGAAAATAGACTAAAATTCTTTACATTTAATATTAATCACAACACTGCCACAAGCTTCTTTGCAAATTTGCAACATTTCAAATGAAACATGTACATTGCCATACTGAAGTTTATGGTTATATATTTCACTGTATATTGCATATTTAGCACAATCCATCATAAAAATAAATATTTAGCTTTGTTTAATTATTTATTATTTATATCTTCTTTCTTTTTATACCTGTCTATATATATTAATTTTTCTTTACATAAGTAAATAGTAATTAAAATTAAATTAATATTATTGAGTACAGCTGTGATGATTTAAATATTTCCATATCACAACAGTGTATCAATTAAAGTTAAGAATAAATATTATTGCCTTTGTACAGTTATGGCATACCACAGCTGTACACTTGATTGATAACGAAAAATAAATCCCAAGACTGCCATATTGCTATGAAATTAATTCTATTTAGATTTTTCTGAGAAGTCTTTGCTACAGGGAAGTTAACATGTGAAAATGATTCTATAAGGTACCACTAGGTTTCTTCACTCACGTAAAATTAAAAGCATGGGTGCATTAGATGAAGGGCTTATAACAACAGACAATAAAATCATACTATAACAAGTATTTGAATAGAAAATGAATATTCCACGAAATAACAGGTGGCACAACATTTAGAAATACACTGCACAAAAATAATTCACATCATTTGTCAAGAAAGTAATTACTATTAACAGAAATTCAACATCAGCCTAACACCTAGAAAAATGCCTAATTAAGGACAAGTGCATTAGAATGATGGTAGGTATACCATGGTTCAGACTACCAGTATTGGAATATCACTCTTTCTTAGAGACATACCAGTGACCAGTTCCAGACAAGTCCACACTCCATAAGCACTACCTTGGCAATTGCCAGCAAGAAACGGAAGATTCATGCATATGGATTGCTGTGGATGAAACTACAGATGTAATGGGATGTAACCTTGAGGTGGTGTCACAAAACCTTATTTTGTGGGTGATGCTTATTAAGTGTTATTTCTTTGGCCAAACATTCCAGAGAATATTTTGCTCATTTTCTGGAATGCGTTGCCAAAGAAAGCTTGGAGTTTTACAACAATTTAACTTGGCTGTTATCCCATAAAGTCATCATTAATAATCAAGACCAAGAAAGCTTCAAATCTTTAACATAATAAGTATGATAGAGAATAATATTGATAGCTGAATTAGCTAAAATTACACCTGGTTCATTGTTGCCCTCATATATAACACTGTTGGTATCTAGCTTTTTGCATTAAAAAAATTTGTTTATTTAGCAGGCTGGCATTACTCTCGCCACTTGTCAAGCTAGTATGTTTACATTTTTCTTATCCTTGATAAGGACTTTACATATAGTACCATGTATAAACATTTTCTCGTCTGCATTTCTATTATGCCTATCATTCTGGATCTTTATTTGTTGTTAGCCAGACTTAGGTTTTTATACATGTACACATTTAAATTTCAATTAACAGTCTTCACACTATTACTTTGCTTTTAATTTCAATGATGATTTTTCTTTGCATTTTTATTTTTTCAGCATTTATATTTTAAGTGTGTCCACACCCCCTGGACACCCCTATAATCTACATTTCTATCTGGACCTAAGTTAATTCACATGACATGAAAATACTTCCCACCCCAAACTGCACTTTACATTACACATATTTTGTTGTTTTTTATCTGAAAAATTGGCTCTAGTGGTTCTCATTATAACATTGAAAGAGAGAGTGTGAGGGAGAGAAAGAGAGAGATGGTATATTTATTATGAAGGAGCTTTAAAGATTCAAACAATGGATATAAAACTGCATGCATACATACATACATTGCAATCTGTAGATCTTATTATGAGATTAGACTCAAAGCCCAAACTCTAGGATGTAGATCATGTCAACAATTACATTTATTCATACTTATTAATACATTTATTTACAAATAATAACTCTGACAATCAATTTTCAGAGGTGTCAGCTTTGCATTGTTCAATTACATGTGGTTTCCAAAAGCCTACCTGTACATTTGCATTCTTAGAATATTCATGTTGATTATATTTACAATGTTACATTATAACCAGTGTTTTTTGATTCAATGAAATCCTCCTCCATATAGAAGGTGTGAGTAAAAAGGTATCTTTTTAATTCTGTTCTAAACTTGTTTTTGTTCATTTGCAATTCTTTTATAGAAGAGGGAAGTGAATTAAACAAAACTATTCCTTTGTAGTAAACCCCTTTTTGGAATAACTGCAAATTATTTGTTGGTCTATGTAAGTCCTGCCTATGTCTGGTTGCTTTGTTATGAATAACTGTACTTTTTGTAAACTTTTCTGGGTTATTTATTACAAACGACAATATGGCTAGAATATATTCACAGGCTAATGGTAAAATTCCAAACATTTTGAAGAGTGGTTTGCAGCGAGTTGATCATCTTTCCCCTTCCATTATTCTTATTACCTTCTTTTGCATAATGAATACTTTTTTAGCATTTACTGAACTTCCCCAAAATATTATTTCATAGGTCATCAATGAATGAAAATATGCATAACAAGCTGTTTTTAATAGCTCTTATTTATAAGCTAAATCGAATTGCAAAGTATGCAGAGCTGAGTTTGGGTAAGATATAATCAATATGGTGTTTGCAATTCATGTTACAATCAATCATAAGACCTAGGAATTTTGTATTACAGGCTTCTGCAATCTGGTTATTTTCATAGCCTTAGATCTGCCATGTTTTTATGCTCTTTGCAAAAATTAATGTAATTTAGTTTTTCAAAGTTTATGTGAATATTTCAAACCAATCATTTAGTGTTTTGAAGATTTTATTAGATGAATCTGGGAGCTGACTGACATTGTGTTCTTTAATTATAATACTTGTGTCATCCACAAAAAGAACTGGATAGGCATTGTTGTTTATTACTGCAGGTAGATCATTTATATATACTAAAAATAAGGAGGGACCCAGAATAGAACCTTGTGGGGCACCATGCTTTATTTCACACCACACAGAATATGCATTGCTATTATTTGAAGTATTTATTATAACCTTTTGCTTTCTTTTTGATGAGTAAGATGTAATCCATTGATAACTTTGCCCCTAATTCCATTGTGTAAAAATGTTAATAGAAGTATTTCATGATTAACGCAGTCAAATGCCTTTGATAGATCGCAGAATATTCCTAGTGTGTTAAGTTTGCCATCCAATGACTTGAGAACTTCAGTTGTTAACTTGTAAATGGCATCACTAGTTGATGCTCTTCCCGAATCCAAACTGCTCTTTTGCTAAAATATTATACTTATCTCGATGATGATAAATTCTTTTAAACATCATTTTTTCAAAAATTTTGGAAAAAGCTGCAAGTAAAGATGCTGGTCTCTAGTTTGACATTTCTGAGATTTGCCCTTTCTTGTATAATTGCTTAAGGATTGAATATTTTAATCTGTCTGGAAATGTTCCTGTTAACATGGATATGTTGCATATATGAATTAAAGGTTTGCAAATAATGTCAGCACATATCTTTAATGCTTTTGTGCTTATTTCATTGTGTCCTGATTAATTCTTGCTTTTCAGGGATTGTATTACTATTTTTATTTTGGTTGCATCTCTAAGGATGTAAAATTTTCCATACAGGATTCCTGAAGGTACGAAATTGGATCTCTCTTAGGCTGTTTCTTTGCAGTAAATTTTGTGCCACCTGAACGAAATATTTATTAAATGCATTTGCTATCTGCTGAGGATCATTTGTGGTCACTTGGTTTGCTTTAATTTCTTTTATATCATTTTTTGAGTGACATTTTCCAGTCTCTTTTCTAATAATGTTCCATATAGTGCTAGGCTTATTGTGAGAGGGCTGTATTTGTTTTTCATAATAAAGTTTTTTAGCTGCATTTATAACCTTTTTTAGAATTCTGCAGTACATTTTATAGTGTTGTCTAGGTCTACCACACTTACTTTCTCTAGTTGCTAAATAAAGTTCTCTTTTATGTGTACATGATATTTTTATACCTTGAGTTAACCTTTTTAGAATTGTTATTAATTTTCTTTACATGGAGTGGAAAACGAACTATGAATTCTTATGAAAGTGTTTGAGGAGGAGTTAACTTATCATTTACATTATTTAGTTTATACATTTCTTCCCATGCAAAAAATAGAAAAAGGAGGAAGGCACAGGTTTTCTTCCACAGTCTGAACACACAGATTATAACTTTACTTTCTATAAAGTAACAAATTACAGATCACAAATTCTAAGTGATCAATCAACATTACAGTATCCTTCAACCATATACTCCAGTAGAGTGCTCATAACATCACTTTTGTGAAGTCAACATTATATTAGTTAATATGAAATTCCAGGCTTGCAGGCTGTGGTCTATTGGAAATTGTTTTTCCATACATTTCATCCAAAGCTGTGTGGAACATCATCAGTAGAGAGGCCGAAGTGTTGCTTTGTTCTTCCCGAGTTGCAGACACATAATATACAGTATTTTCCATGTAACTCACCCTAAGCAAGATTCAAACACGTAATCTGTTGAATGTGAGGTACATATGCTACTACCACACTACCCAGGCCGATTGCAGACTTTTAAGATTGAAAGTGTAATTTTAAAAATAAGAAAATGGCTTGAGGAAATAACATATTCATGCAATAAGTTGTCACTTTGAATAATGGGTTTGAAACATTTAAAACCTATGCAGGCAAGTAACAATGTTTTAAGTCCTGAAATTTCATAAATTAAAATCATAGTGTACATTTTAGCAATTTTTTGCAACAAATTTGAGCTTATTCCTACATAATAAATCTGATATGCAAAGGCAAAGATTTTGTGTTGAAAATTATTTTTAAAAATTTAAATAATTTTAATTATTAGTGTTTCTGTTGAATATTTTGCAAAAATGTGCATTAACTTTGTACTAATTTTTGAGTAATGAGTAAAAAAAAAAATCAGATGTGCTACATTTACTTAGCTTTCTCTATCTGATCCATATACAAACTATTCTTAATAAAGATTATTAATTTATCTACATCATATTAATCAAGATAAACTAGCAGAATCGGTCTTATTACTTGCTTCCCTGTAACTATAAGGTAAATAAGTGAATACATTAGTCTAAAGAAATTGAAACCAATAACAAGGAATATCTCGAAAATGAACAACTCTACAAGAAATACATACACGACATAAACTGAATTGCTTAACAAGATCTACGTTTTTCTGTAGTAAGTTTTTGTCAATCTCTTACAGTTTAACCATTAAGCAAAACTCATTCAGAATAAAAAGGTCTTCAGAGGCTATTCCCAGAAAAGTCAATAATATTTGTGATATAAATATTTTAATATACAGTATTTTAATTAAAATCATTTGAGCTGTTTTTGAAAAAAACAAATTTTTTTAAATTTTTTTCCATCTAAAGGATAGTTATGGTGGGGGATTTTCTTGAAAATCTTTGTGTCGCATCCTTGGAAGATACTAAACATAAATACCAAGTTTGGTATATGATGGTCTTTTAATTTTTGAGCTAAGTTGCCCACAGACATCACAGGACCTTTTTATAAAAGTGCTTTTTTCAGAATCAGGGAGCCTCAAAACATATTTACGGTGAAATCTCCCCATCAAATTCTTTGATGGAATACAATACCTTCTCTAGCTACTATGCATATTGTATGTACATACATGCTAGAGAAATAAAAATTGCCAGGTAACTAAAGTACATTATGTTAAAAACCTCTTATTACAAATTCAAAACCTTTTATTTCAAATCAATATCAAGAATATAATCAAATAAGACATAATTAAACTGCAACATAAATAACCTGTCACATTTTCTTTTATCATAGTTTTCCTTCTGTTTGTTACACCTTGCATGTAGAAAAAAAGTCTCTTGCTGTCAGCATCTGATATGCTAGCCAAAGATGCTAGGAACTTTTCACAGAAAATGTGTTGTTAACACTCACCTTTTGCTTTCAATGCAGAGTGCTGTTACATCTAATTTATTACCGTTACTACCATGCTCATCTGTTCAAGAAAGGCACAAAGTTCTTTGTAGCAAAGAATCAAATCAGCACACATTTGCTTTAAATGCACTAGTTAGTTGAATGCTGTCATTACAATATTTAATTGTTTGTTAACTAGCCTTGCATTAAAGCTTTTATTGTTATTATATTATCAGTTTCTTTTGCAATAATAGAGAGCAATTTAAACAAAATCATACGGCACCAAGCATTAAATTGTATTCTACTGTATCTCTAACACTGAGATCCATGCATTATATAAGTGCACTTACTCTGCTTTCAAAGTGACAACTATCTAGAATATCACATTTGGCCCTCAGCAAGTTAATTTCAAATAAAGCAAGGTCAGTTACAGTTTTTCTTTAGATTGAAATTCTAATATTGGTTCTGTTACCAACTTGGAATTTTCAGAAACAAGACTTTTTCTACATGGTACATTACTTTAGTATTTTATAAATAATGTACCCGTTATCTCCTTTTCGTTGAAATTTCTAAACGTTGTTTCACAATTTCTAGCTGCATGGCATGATGATGCAAATCTTAAATTAAAGTTTTATTTTGCTTGAAATAAATGTACATTTTTCTAAATAGAACAAATATATATATTTTCTCATTTATCACTAAAAATATATTTTTGAAAATGTGAAAAAATTCTCAAAAATTTGCAATAAAGGAAACCTATACATAATTTAATAATTAAATGCATACAAAGCATTTTGTTTTTTAATTCAAATACTTTCTCATTTATTGTTAAAAACAAAAACTCTTACCCATGCTGATATGCTGCCAAATATCACCTATTTTTATATCAAGTTAGATGATTTAAGCTAAGAACAAGTGCTGTCAATCCCAATGTTGCAATTATTGAGGCATAAACGTTGTTATACTAAACAAGAAATCTGTAAACTTCAGAATATGGGTTATAATTTGTTTGCAAGCTAGCTGAAGTGCTATGTAAATTAGAACAGAGAATTCACACCTGAAAGATCTTGACTCATTGTGTGAAGGAGCATGGTTGCAGAAACCATGAAAGGAGCAATCACTAACATGGGAAGTAGCCATGTTATGTTACCTACAGGATTCACTGTGGACAGGCTACTAAAGTCTATTAGTATATATATGATTAAAGGTGGTATTGAAGGAGGAGATGAATGACATAACCTGGTTTCTGACATAGTACATATTGGAGCTACAAATCTGCATGTCTGCTCTACCCTCTTTTATGGCTTTAGCCAAGTTTAAGTACTGGCTTTTATTTACATCCAATTTCGCTTTTTAGAACATACAGTTCAAAGTTTAAGGGATTTTATATCCAAAAAAAACTGATGTACTCCATTCACATATTTTCTCTACTTCTCTGCAACTAATTATTGTTAATAAGCTTATTCTTCTATCTACTTCATGCTAATCAAATTAAACTTAGCATAATTGGCCTTATTATTTCCTTATAAGTAAAAGGAAATAGGGGAATACACTAAGCTAAGCTGACAGTAAAATGTTTTAAAATGCAGTTGCTATGGGATTGAAATCTGTTTCTTTGCATGGCCAGGTGTTGACAAGTTTCTGTATGAGAAACAATGTATGTTACATACATGTGTGTTTTAATGAGATCTTCATTTTTCTGTGTTGTAAATTTTTGTATATCTCTTACAGTTTACCAGTTATGCAAAATACAGAAAAATTCGTGCAGAATAAAGAGGTCTTCTGAGGCTATTCCCAGAAAATTCAAATATACATTTTATTTTTCATGTCAATATCTTAAATATAAGAGATACAAATCAAAACCATTAAAGCCATTTTTTGAGTAAACCAAAATTTTTAAAATTTTACCATGAAACAGTAGTTGGGGGTGGGGGGATTCTCTTTAAAATCTTTGTATTGCATCCTTGTTGTGTAACTTTTCATTTTTAATGCACGCACACACCACGCACGCATGGACATTTTTTTAAAAATGCTTTTTTGGGATTCAGAGGGTATTTCTGGTGAAATCTCGGTATCAAAGTTTTGAGTGCAATACAACACCTCTATATACTATGTACTTAGTACGCACAGAGAAAGTAAAAGTAAAGTACATACACATTCATAGATTGTATATGTAACATAATTCTTTATTTATATCCAAGAATGGTAGCATACTGGTCACTCTGTCAAGTTCATTAGTGTGGCAAGAATATCATTATTGTTTAAATGTGCCTAATTGACAAAGAAGCATATACGTACATGCATTTTCAATATTATGCTGCTTGCAAGAAATGGGTTCCTGTTTTTTAATATTCACTCCAGAAAAAGGTGTATAAATGTTTATTCTGTGATTCTAAAATCAAAAAGGATGTAACACAACTAATCATAGTCCAACAATTTTTAGTTTACATAATTTTTTTTCTGTTAATGAAATAATGGATATTTAAAAGATTAAAATGCAGAAAATTAAAAAGTGTAAATGTGATGTATTTTGTTGTTTATAATCTCTCTATATTGCTGAATGTTTTCCTTTAAAACTGTGTGAATTCTTGGTGCTTTTATTCCAAAAGAATTAACATACTTTGACCTTTCTATTGTTTAATACAGTAAAAGTTTGGAATAACTCATAAGCTTCCTATTAAGCTTCTAATTAAATCCATGAAAAACTAAAATGTCAGCATTTGAAGTAAACATTACATAAAATTTTTACACAAATACAATGATGAATTATGCATAGCAATGTCATTCACTGAAAATCCACCTCTCCAAGAATATATTATTTCTAATTTATAAATAAAGGTTGTTATTTTTTTAAACTCTGCTCATTCATAATTCTGAAGTTATCAACACTGAATACAAGATTTCTATAAAAACTGTGACATAAAAATGTAATGTCATCTGTGATCTGTAGGTAAATTGGCAATGTTTCATTTTACAGAAAGCATATATAAAGTGTGATAGTTCACTTTGCTACCATATGTAATTTCAGAACAATGACTGGAAAAATGGTATTAAAAAGACATAAATAAGCTTGCAACATACCAACATAAAGCTTCAAACCAACTCAGAAGCAAATAATGCGTTGCAAATTAAACATGATTGTAGACATTCAGCTGCTGGATATTTATGTTTCTTCAAGATCTCAGTTCAGAGATTATAGGCAATTAAGCAGCTGTACAACAATCTCTATATATGAACATTAACCTTATCCGAATCCAGTCATGTTCATTTCCTTCATCCCAAGAGCATACCATGGGACACACCCAAATTAATGTGTCCCAAGGCTAAATCAAAGACTGTACAAAAGAAAACAGTCACAATGAATTTAAATTAGGAAAATAAATTTGCTATCATGGAGGAGATGGTCCTGTCCTTTCTGATTCGACTAGATGTGGTAGTGAGGGTTCAGACTCTGCTCTCTTTTTAAGAAATTCCTCATTTGCTACAGTTTCATGAGCAAAGCCCTCTTTGGTATCAGCATCCAGATTACTGGGAACACTTCTGGTAAGACAGTCATCAGTATCAGTCTTTTCAGCTGCTGCAGCTGCCGCTGCTTCTTCATCTGCCTTTAGTACTTCTTCGTTTAGGCACACATTGTTGATGCTCACTGCACTGTTAGAAAAGATAGCTGCTGGGCCTAGAGCACACTCTGGAGGTTGCACATCTGTAGGAGGTGCTGCGTCCACAGTAACAGAACGGAACAATGGAGAAGTGGCCACGGAGCGTGCTGGACTAGGTGTATGGTCATGCATCTCTTTGGCAAGGTCCCGCACTACTGAAGGACGTCCATTTACTGGGCTAGTTGCTCGGCTCCAAACTGGACTCGCTGCTACTTGAGCCTTTTCATATTGATGCTGAGCAATGAGATCACAGGCCTTGCCAAGAATCACCACACTGTTTAGAACACGAAATGATGCAAGGCAAAAGTAAGCAATGATGACAAGAAGTATTGCTGCCGGACCATCAACATGTAAGGCATGCCCCAGGACACGTACCATCACCACCCCAAGAGGCAGAGGGATGAAGCCCATTCGGCGAGCCACCAAATCTGAATGATCTGAAAAAGCCTATCAAAATACAACAGTTTCAGTTTTTGACTATATTAGCAGAAGAAATTACCATAAAACTACTAAGGCTTTCACGACCAGCATTCATATCATAAGTTGCTTCAATATAAGCAATGTTATATTTTATTCTCAAAAAAACCTATATTTTCATCTTTTGAAAACAAGACTAACTCAGATTATGTTATGAAGCATACAATAAATCATATTCAAGTATTTTCTTAACTAGGCATCTAGGCCTAAGGTCCAAAGTACAGACATTAAGTCCTGGCTAAATCTCAAACTAAGCCACCCAAAGTACAGATAAAACCTGAGAAAATCTCAAATTGGGGCAACCAGAAACATAAGGGCCTCAAGAACGGAATTCAAGTTCTGTGAGCAAATTTCAAACCGAGTCAGCACCTTAAGGACTTAAAGGACAAAAACGTTCTGAGCCAATCTTAGATTATGTTTTTAGTGTATGATTTGGTCTGTTCAGAATCTACGCAGGTGGAAGTAAAATGAGTACATAGTTTAAAGGGAACAACAGGTCATGCTAACCAGAAGGAAAGATTTATGTAACACTTTTTAAATTACATTCATGTAATTAAATTGGGTGCAGTTTGCAGATTATGACAAAATTGTAGAAGCTTGGAGAAGTCAACAAGCAGAAATGAAAGTTGTGTAATTCACCTGGCATGTTAACAAAACTGCTCACAGAGGTAACCTCTCACTTTCTCTCTATCTCTTATTTATATTTTTATTATTACTAAGAATTATTGTCAATAGGCAGGATTGAAAAGTTTAAGTCAAAATACTTGTTAACATCCCCTTAAATTTGTAATAATTAGAACTAAGTAAAAGAAAATTGCTGTGTTTCATCTTGCCTTTTCTCTCTCTCTCAGCATTTATTGTGAAGTACAACAGAAAACAAATATATGCACAATTGCATTTTATCATATGGGTTGGTAATATTAAGATTTTGGATTTGTGTTTTAATAATTTTAGCTAGTTATTCTATTTGTTATAAATTTTATAATAAATTATTTTTGTTTATGGTTTTGATATTATTAATTTTGTTATAGTTTACTTTTTGCACAGGACTCATGTAAATCTAATCCACAAAAATGTGAGCACGCTTCATCTAGTAGCATCAAAGCAGCTATTCAAAATGATCCGGTCAGTTTGTGTGCATGATTTGTACTTCTGTCAATTTTTGATGCACCTTAATTACCTCTAAAATCTTTCAATTGCTTGGAAAATGCATTGATGAAGTTCCTCCAAGTTTTTATTTCAACCTTGTAAACTTTGGTTTTTATGTTATCCCAATGATAAAAGTCCAACAGATTGAGTTCTGAGATTTATCACTTGCAAGGGTACATTCTCCAAAAAGCTAGCCAAATAATATTTAAAAATTCAACAGTACTTTACACCTGACATACAGTGTGGAAGAACAAAAAATCCAATGAGAACATCTTCAGCCTAGACATAGACCGAGAATCTATGTTGAAAATTCCCTAGATTTATCACCAGGTATGGGCAAACCCTGCCATTTGACATGCAATCCACAAACTTGGCTAACATCACATAGTCTGAAATGAATATGTAGATGGAGAAACAAGCAGACAATATATGCAGTAGGAGTTACTGATTCTTTGATGAGTAACAGTGATTTATTTTGTATACAGTTAAGACTTCAGTGATGTAATGCAAACATTTTTAATTTCATTCTTGTAGATTTGCAATTATTTCATTAAAATTTGGGTTACCACCAATAGAGCTGTTTTCAGTTGTATCAACAGAGTTTTTCAGTTAGACAAGATATGTACTTTGACTTAGCATAATTTATTTGTGAAAACAGTTGCTCACACAAATTTGTAGAATCACCAAATGTTAATTTAGAAGAAACTTAATTGCATGTGCATTCCAACTAATAACTGTTCAAATAGGTCAACACCAAGTTTACAATAGCACATATATTTATTTTTCATGGACAGCTGCAAATCCAGCCTTACCTTTGTAACATACACAGGATTTACAAAAAGATCAAAATTATACACTAAGACTTTCTGTAAGGAAAGATATTTTCTTGTTCTTATTTGCATTTTGGAGAGATTGCAGAGGGAAAATAATACAACTGCCCCTTTTATAATTATTCCTTCCGCAGTTCCAAATGCATGATTAAGCTTTTAATTGCATTGCACATATTTACAATATTTTGATTTTTTCCTTGTTTGCTAAGCTCACTTAAGTCTTGTTTATTTACTTACTCAATTTCAATAGGACATAAGTCTGAATTACAAAAGTAATGGCCAACAAGGACAGCTAACACAATATTTACAGGGTTAGAACCTGCCACAACTTTCCAATTAGAAATCTGCCACAGTTCGACACTGCTAATATTGCTATACCATACATGTCACATAAACCAAACTTTTGCAACATCTGTCGTATGTGGAAAAGTCAAGAACCACTTCTGGTTGGTGAGCCTGTTTTACTCTGTGTGGATTCTCACAAGTGTACACATTGTGAAAGTTTGTAACACTGCTTCAGATCAAACAAGCTTCATCAGAAGTTATGATACTGCCTAGAAAAGCTGTAATCTGTGTCACTTAAGTCATAGCTATTCCGAGAATTTCACACATGTGGGGAATATGCCCCAATGTGCAGGGAAAATAAGAAACTACTGCACTGTGTTCTAAAGTGCAAGAAAACAGAGATATGTAGAAGTGAATTGTTTTCATAAATGGGATAAACTAGCAATAAAGGAATAGCAAAAAGAATGTTTAACAATAATAGAACAGAATTTACTATAGTGTGCTGTAAATATTTAGGTAAGGTACATGAGAAATGGTATAGAATTGTGAGGTAGTTTAAGAAAGAGAAAATTAGTAGACAGAATATGATTATCTAGTATTAGTTGAACAGGATTCTTACACACCAATAACTAGAGTGTTAGTGTGTATAAGGTCCAAAAGAATAAGCAACTCTCAAGGGTAGAAACTTAGCTGAATGTATTTAAGGAAAAAAAGAAAGGAAGAAAGGTATTTTTTTTTATAACATGTAACAAATGTTTGTATTGTGATTTATAATAATGAGTTAATTTATTCATTCAAATAAATCAAACACAACAGAGATATTTGAATAGGCTTTCACTTTTGAGATGCACAATGAACAAACTTTAAATTTTACAGCATGAACAGAAGGCAGTAACTGAAAGTTGCCATTTACAGCTGATTACCCTAGCCCTGAGCATTTAATGCTAATGAGCTATGGAAGAATGAAGAGTCAACTGCAGTGCAAGCAAATCATACATACAAGTCATCATGACCAGGCCTCAAAATAACCACACAAAGATGTGTGTTATTAGAGGTATCTTATTTCTATGTCAGTGCACTAGATTCTTCTGTTAAACAGATTCCATACTGGGGTTTTAACTTACATGTTTCTGACGTGTCTGAGCCATGTCATATGCCAAGCTGATGGTATAATCTCGATAAACATCGACTGGAAGTTCGTTGAAGCGTGTGATAAAGGCATGCTTGATCCAGTCCACAAACACCTCAGCAACAAGTACCATAACACAGTCAGGTACTAGGACCCAGAATCTTTCTGCAATTATTATAGTCAAGATAAAAAAAAAATTGAATTAATATATCTAAAAAATGTTTGTATTTTGTTTGATACAAATAAATAGTCAATTCTATGTTAAAATAAGTAAATTTGAGCATTATCCATTAGCAATTCTTAACAATAAACCCTAGGTCATAATAGGAATTGCTTCCAGTTTCATGTTATTGATGCCTTGAATAGTTTCTACAGTGAAAAGTGTAATATGGATAGTATGAATCTAATATGTCATGGCTGGGAATGAGACAGAAAGTTTCAAGTTGATCTAGTCTTCCTTTCAAATCCCATGGACCAGGAAGGAATCTTTTTGTTAAATTGTGAACCCTCATATTGTAATAAACATATTTTAACTTTGTTGTTCCTGTTCTGGTTACCCTTTTTGGTTATTTGGGACTCTTCTGTAACTTTCTGGGTAAGAAAATTGTTACTGTTGTTCTTGCAGCTAACAACAAGCTCTGAACAACTTTGGCAGTACTTGATTTTCTGTATCTGTACTGATTATGCCAACAATAATTGTTCTCTTGCATGTTGTTAAGTATATAATTTCTATACTTTGGATGCATGTTTTGTTTTTCCACCATTCTTGGCACAGGAGTATCAAATACAGCAGTTTTATTACTGTATTCCTGTTCTGTACAGTCAAATATGAAATAAAAATGTGCAGTTGTTCACTCCGAACAGTATAAAATATACAATGAATGTAGTAGACTCCTATTACAAAAAATGGAAGGCTCACCAGAGCTAGTAACCGAAGAGAATTGAAGAGCAACATTGTTGTATTATGAATCTGCACAAACTGAAACTAACAATTTCAAAATGTTACTCTTAACAACAAGCAAGTGTTGCATACATCAATATTGATCAGAGTACATTTCTACAATGACAGATGTGAAAATATTTTATCATGGTACCTAACCTGCACATTGCAAAAGCAGCATGACCATTACATATTTCCATAAATTGAAAACTAGTGCACTTTAGGATGCTCAAGCAAGTGTTACATACAGCATTATTAATTACTAGAACATATATTTCTATATTACTTCCAACCCTACTGATATGAAATATGTTCTGGTGCATTCTAAATATCCACTTTTTACAAAGACTTTCTGACGCAGGCCAACATTTCAAGGTTTGAATGCCAGAAAACTTTAAATGTAAAAGTTTGATTACAAGTCTCTGGGGAATAATCAAAACTGGCAAACATTTCTTCAGAATAACAGGTTGGTGCATTGTATAGCTGGAGGTATGGCTATAAACATTGCTGCTGTGATATAAAAGAAAACAAACTGATGAAATGTTTGCTACTGTTTGTAAATACTGAATATTTCTGTTACAAAAGTAAAATAATTTGTTGTGATAGTCATAGGACAAGAAGACTTTGTTACTTTCTCAACACATACTATGTGCATAGTGTATTCACAAGGTATTGTATTGAACCCAAATTTTTTTATACAAAGATTTGACCAGAAATATATGTTTTGGGGTACAATAAGTCCAAAAATGCATTTTTAGAAAAAGGTCTGTGTGTGTCTGTGGGCAGCAAAACCTAAAAACAAAGTTGATTAAATACCAAACTTAGTAGTTAAGTTGAGTATCTTTCAAGGATGTAACACAGATTTTCAAGAAAATCCCACACCTCCAACTACCTTTTACATGGAGCATTTTTCAAAATTATTATTTCTCAAAAATGGCTCCAAAGATTTTGATTAACATACCTTATGTTTAAGATATTTTTATGATAAAGAAAATGCATATCTTGAATTTTCTGGGAACAGCTTCTGAAGACATTCTGGATGACTTCTGACAAACCATAAAAGATATACAAAATCTTACTACAAAAAAAAAAAAAAAAAAACTATGTCATAAACATGTTTTTTGTAGAATTAACTGTTTTTGAGATATTCCAGCTTATTGAGTTCAACTTTAAGCTACTTAAACTTTTCTCAAACAGGAAAACATCTTTCTTCTCATTTCTTTTTACTTTCTCTATAATCACTATGTACATAGTGAATAGAGAATGTATTGCACTCCACCAAAAAATTCGACACCGAGATTTCACCGGAAATATATGTTTTAGGGTCCCCTGTATCCAAAAAAAGTATTTTCAAAAAAAGGTCCGTGTATGTGTATGTGTGTGTGTGTGTGTGTGGTGTGTGTCCGTGTGTCTGTGAACACGATAACTCAAAAACGAAAAGTCGGTAAAATACCAAACTTGGTATTTAAGTTTAGTATCTTCCAGGGATGCGACACGAAGATTTTGAGAAAAATCCCCCCACCCCAAACTACCCTTTACATGGAACTTTTTTCGAAAATTTTGATTTTCTAAAAAATGGCTCTAACGATTTTGATTAAAATATCGTATATTAAAGTTCTTTACCTGACAAATAAAATGTATATTCTGAAATTTCTGGGAATAGCCTCTGAAGACTACTTTATTCTGGATGAATTTTTCGTAACTACTAAACCGTAAGAGATGGACAAAAACTTAACCCATAAAAAATGTAGAGCACGTTAAAACACACAATTTAAGTTATATACATTTTTTTCATGGAGTTGATCGTTTTTGAGATATTCCTTTTTATTGGTTTCAGCTTTGAAAAACTTACACTTTTCTCATACAGGAATTTGTTAACTCCTGTCACTGCAACAAAGGAACATCAGTCACATAGCAACCAGCTTTTGGCTTTCACTTTAACCTATGGTACTCCCTTATTTCGGTTCTACTTACTATAAAGCAAGAAATAAGATTATTTCTGCTAATTTTTCTCGATTAGCATGAAATAAATAAAAGATAAGCTTATTAACAATAATAATTTACAGAGATATAGAGAAAGTCATGTGAGTGTAACACATCAGATTTTTTGTTTACTCCTGGTAAGCAAAGAGATTGGAATTTCAATTGTTTCACATAGCGACTGGCTTTTAAAGGACCAGACTATTGCTTTAGCCTGTGCATTTTCTTATTTCCCTTCTACTTACAAGGAAACTAGTAATAAGACTAATTCTGCTAATGTTTATCTTGATTAGCATGATGTAGATAAAAGAATAATTTTTTGAATAAAAGGTTTGTTTGCTGAACGGCTAGAGGACATCATGTGATTGGAACACATTAATTTTTTCCCTTCTACTTACAAGGACCCAAGTAATACGGAATTTCTACTAATGTTTATCTCAATTAACATGGTGTAGATAGGAGAATAAGCTTTTTAACAATAAATTGTTACAAAGATGTAGAGAAAGTCATGTGAATGGAACGCATCAATTTTTTTTTTATTTTAATGCACCATTAAAGTTTTGACATAGAACACACCTATGTCTCAACTTTATTGAATTTTTTGTAACTAACTTATTGTTTGGTTTTTTCACATTAGCATACATACTGACTTTTATATTTCTATGCATTGTTTCTTTGCTCTACATTACTCCCCCATAAGTAATAAAATTACAAAATATATGGTGGCTGTCAAACAGTACATTAATTCTCAAAGGTAACATAACACATATAAAAATAATAAATATTCATAACATTTCATATAAAATAACATTGTAATTTACAATGTAAAATTCCACTTTCAGCTTGCAATTAAATTAGGCATTTCATGAATAACTTATTGAGCTGGGAACCTTATAGCTTTTCCTGTTCTTGTCATACTGGTCTCTAGTGGTACGTAGACTTGTATGAAGCCTATGGGATCTTCCTTATTGTTCCGTGATCTTTCTTCAAGAGGAAGGTTGGTTTCAGTCTATCCCCTGACACATTTATACTCATACCTTTGCAAACATGTGAGAATACACTTGCAAATCTTTGTGCATAAACAATTTGCTTGTTAGGTGTTTGACATAGCATTTGCTTTTGCAAGTTGGGTTTTGAATATGCCAGTATCTACTCGTGTGGTTGGTTCTTCAAAAATTTCATCCAGCAGTCAAAACCAATGTATAGTTGAATTAAATGCCAGTATTCAAGAATGTAAACTAATAGACAAAAAAGAAAAATGCAAAATTAAAGTTGATAATCCAGTTCTGCCCAGAATTTATGGCCTTCCAAAAATACATAAGCCGGGAAATGCAATGAGACCAATTATAAACAATATAAGTGCACCTACTTATAATCTAGCAAAATGGTTAACAAACAGATTCTCTTCCTTCCCTAAATTTGAAACAGCAAGTATAAAAAACTCTCTAGATCTGATCGAAAAAATTAAAGACATAAAATTGGAAAAAACCGATGTTAGTTTCCTTTGATGTTACTGCTCTGTTTCCAAGCATACCTACAAAAAGCATACAATCCCACATCAAAAACTGGTTACTTGCAATAGGAAAAACAACAGAAGAAGTGCGAGAATACGTCATATTAACAAATCTGTGCATAAATCAAAATTTTTTCACATTTAACGGGAAATATTACAAGCAAACATCTGGTTTAGCTATGGGCAGCCCGCTGTCACCTATATTAGCAGATCTCTTCACGAGCACTATGGAAACTAGGATTAAAAAGGCATTCCCCTAGATGTTCAAAATATGGTACCGCTATGTAGACGACATCTTTGCAATAGTCCCAGAAAGACACCTAGAAGATGCACTAAAACTCCTAAATATGCAAGAAAAGTCTATAAAGTTCACAATGGAGAAGGAATGTGATGGACAACTACCATTCCTCGACCTAAAAATCATAAAAACTAATAATCACCTTACATTTGGCATCTACAGAAAACCTACCCACACCAACAGCTATATAAAACAAAAGAGTTACAATCCCATTCCCCATCAGCATGCTTTACTCAACAGCCTTACACACAGATTGGTAAATGTACCAATGGGAAAAACAGAATACCAATGTGAACTTACTAAAATATTGGACATAGCTACAGAGAATGGATTTCAGGCAGAACTGGTGTACAAAAAAGTTAATAAAGTCAAAAATAGAAAGAGAATTAAAGAAGTCAGCACACTCACTCAAAACCAGAAAGAAAACAAGATCTACAAGAAGTTTACTTACCACCCTACAACTTTCTACAAATTCCAGAGGATCTTCAAAAGACATAACATCATTCTAGCCCCTAAAAACAATTACTCTATAAAAAACATTTTAAATTCTAAATTAAAAGATGATATCCCACAAGAAAACAAACCAGGAATATATCAGTTCAGCTGTAATGACTGTGAAAAAATCTAAATCAGCCAAAGAAAAAGAAATATAAAAACCAGGGCAAAAGAACACCACAGAAATATTAAACTCAAACAAGAAGAAAAATCTGCAGTAGCTTGGCATTTTTGGAAAGAGAAACACACTATAAATAGAAGCCCAAAAATCCTCAAAAACATCACAAGGAAGACAGAATTAAAAGTTTGGGAAAATATACATATTTGGAAAAACAAGAACCGGGTTTTCAATTTTGAAATCCCACCAGGCGATCTACTCATCCAGAAGTTCATCAAACCACCACCAGGGACAGAGACAACCATCACAGCAAGCAATACCGGTAGTCGACCAAAGGAATTGACAATGGAAGCACATGGCTTCTGAAACATGTTTTCCGAAATAAAAAAAAGTAAGTGATGTAGTGTTACAAAATCGACTCAACTAAATTTTAATAGTCAAATGGTTTTTTCATAAGCCATTTCCGCAGGTGTGTAGTCTGACATTTCTTGTAATGCTGTACTCAATACTAATAGCACTGCAGGTACTGCTTCCATTCAGTTGGAGGAATTGCGCACTTTTGATGGTAGACCAGCATTCTTTGCAGCCATTTGATTATGCCATTACAGTGAGGATGGTATGGTGTTGTGTTTAATTTCATTCCATATATTATCGCTAAATTGTGATTCAGCCGTGTTCCTTGATCAATAATTGCACCTGATGGAATGCCAAGTCATGCAATCCAATATTGTTAAAATACTTTTTCTACTTTTTCAGCTTTTGTCTTCAAGTGGAATGACTTCCAGCCAGGATGTAAAATGGTCATTACACGTTAGGCAATAGGTCATGTTAATGATGGTAAAGGTTCGATGAGGTTAATGTGTACACCAAAATATTCATCAGTTCTTTATATTTACCTAGTTGTGATCTTCATATATAACATTTGTTTCTTGATAGTTAATACATGATTTAGCCAATTGTCGTACATCTTTCTTTATAACTGGCCAAATGACTCTGCTAGCTAAAAGGTTGACTTAAATTCTTATTTTTGGTTGGACAATACTGTGAAAAAGTAGAAATAATTGATATCAAAATGGTTTAGGAATATAAGGCCTGATGATTGTAGTTGACAGATGGTAACAAACATTGCTTGTATTTTACAGAATTATTGCCTGTTCACAGTTGCTGTAATTCTTGGTCTTGTATCTTTTCATAATTCACTAATCCTATTTCCTTGATCCAAAAAAGAACATCTACAACAATGTTGTCTTAACCACTGAACAAATATTTGTTGAAAATCGTGAGATGTACTGCTGCTGTCTCATTTGTCTCGAAGATGCCTTATCACTATTTGCTTAATACCCCAGGAATTCTAGTTCCTTTATTCCAAATACTGATTTTGAGATGTTAATTCTAAATATGTATGTCGTTATTCCAAGTCAAGTTTCAGGTACTCTGAGTTTTTTCATACTGGATGAGTCAATTAACATGTGGTCGAGGTAAAGAAATACAAAATCCAATCCATGGATCACTTCATTAATACATTGTTGGAATGATGCTTGTGCATTTCATAGCCAAAAACTCATTATATTAAATTTATATAATCCAAATTGTGTAATAATTGTAGTCTTGTGTTTATTTTCTTTGGCAATAGGTATTTGATAGTATACTTTCCATAGATTAATTTTTAAGAATATGCTCTTGCATTGCAAAATGCGATAGAAATCTTCTATTCTGGAGACTGGATAATGATCTGGTGGTGTTTTTTTTTTTTTTATATATATTTCTTTTTTTTTTGTTTTATTGCCTGTAGTCACTTCATTGATGCATTGAATTCTCTTTTTAGGTATCATATAGCCCATATAAATTTGGATACCCTGATGCTGTCATTGACGAATTTGCTATTACATAAAAACATTTTATGAGTATGTGCATTAGCCCTTAAAAGAGAGTTAAAATAGTATGGGCCTGAGGAACCAATAATTGCTTTGAATACTTTTATTCACATATCTACAGAGTAGAGATTTGCAAGCTCTGTTGCTGTGATCATAACATATGTAATGACACCACAGTGAAATATCTGAAAATTACTAAACTGTTGTATTGGTATATGAATGGATTCTGTCGGTAGAGTATACTTATTAGTCCTGATTTAGTTTTCTCCAATATTTTGAGCATCAGCACATTTTGTATCTCAACACCAATTTGTGGAAGTGGTTAGTTTTAAACAATTTACTCACTCTGAAATAATATTTTCTATAAATTTAACAGAAAAACATTTCAAAGTTATAAATAATCATTATTCACAAAGTGGGACAAAAATAACTGTGATGCCATTTCAAAAGGGTTAAACTGGCTCCTCAAAAGTTTACAAAGATTCAGAATTCAAAATGATGATGTAACTTAGTGAAACCTCTTCTTTTAGCAAACCATACACAACCTTGGCAATCCTCAAATACTTTGATGATGGCTGAAGAAACCTAGCAATAAAGTAATCTTGGCCCTTGTTTTGGGGAGCCTACCCTTCTATGCCCAATTCTGCATCAAAACAAGTGATATTGCAAAAGAATTCAGTAAAACATTTTTGTCACCTTCCATTTTTGTAGAAAAAGAAAAAAATGGAATAAATCTGTGAGTACAAAAATATACTAAAAGAATTGTTAATGGAACAAATTTTCTGTTTTGTTCTTAAAATTTGAATTTTGGGCAAAAATTATTTTTTTGGGAGGAAGGGCCTTTGTTTTATTTCACTCAATTTACCCCTCACCAACCAATCCAATTCACCCCTAATTTGTGCTGGTGAAAAATCATCCACAAAACTGTATTCCAATATCATCTGTCAGTAATCAGATGACACATATAAAACAAGCAACAGTGCTAACTAAGATCTCAAGAATCTTGTTACTCCTTTTCATTACTTTTTTACAATACTTCTGTGATGATAAAACTTATAGTAATTTCTATGTTTATCCATAAGAGAGCTTGAATTTTCAAGGAATTTGCTTTCTTTTTATTACTATAAATCATTACTCACCTTCCTTCCAGGAATACTCTTTCATTGTCTGCAGCACAACAATGAATAGTAAAACAAATAGATGGAAACGCTCTCGGACGTCACTACATGACACTTGAAAGAGGTTGTTCTTGTCAAACTTCTTAAACACACTTCCTTTCAGCTCCACAAACTGTAAGCATTGCATATATTATTACCACATTACAGTTTAGAGTACACCATCATACTTGGATCTCATATTTTTGACATTCTGTATATTATTTTTCAGGCTACTTACATTGTTAGACATCATGATTGTCAACAGAGCTTTATTATTGGAGTTGATGGCCACATTAAGAGTGGTAGCTTGGAAAAGCACCAATAAGCTGTGCAAAACTGCAGCATGTTAAGGTCTGTATCTTGAATGCAATAGTGATATTTATTGTTCTTTTTATGTTGAACAGTAAATGAAATGGCAACATTTTGAATAGCTGATCATTGCATTGTTTTGAATTATGATACAGATAGAGCAGCTCGTTTACAAACTATTTTTTTTCTTTAATTCCCTTCCTACAAGTTAATATTCTGGATGCAAAGAACTGGGCACAGTGAACACAATGTTTTTTCTGCACATTGTGGCCACTGCACAGATGCTTCCATGCCAGCAATCATAGCACAAACTCCCACTGTAAATATATCCCTGCAAACATCACAAATTCTCACATTTATAGTTACAATTACAACGATAATGAGCACATACCGTATAACAGATGTTGGAAAGGTCCCTCAGATTTCCCATATTTCTGGCATCCTCTTAATAAATTTTCACTCACACTGAGAGTTTAACATCTGAAGTTGAGTAAATTTCTTGCCAAGTATGGGAGTTTGTTGCACATACACATTACTTTCTCTAGCACATATGTATAATGTATATAATACGTATTGTATTCCACCCAAAAATTCAACATCAACATTTCCCAGAAATAGGGTCACCTGAATTTAAAGAAGGTCTGTGGACAGCATAGCTCAAAAAACCACAAAAATCTGTTAAATACTAAACTTGGTATTTAAGTATGGTATCTTCCAAGGATGTGCAAGGAGATTTTCAGAACAATTTTCCCCCCCCAACTACGCTTTACACAGAGCATTTACAAAATTTCCGATCTTCTAAAAAATGGCTTAAACAACCTTCATTAAAATGCTGTATATTAGACAAAATATATACCCTGATTTTCTTGGCCCTTGAAGTTCTCTTTATTCTGAATGTTGCACAACTGGTAAACTGCAAGAGATAAGACAAAATCTTACTACACAAAATGTAGATCTTGTTAAAACACAAAATTTCTGTCAAACAGTTTTATTGTAGATTTATTGCATCTGTCATTTCAGACATATTCTCTGTTATTGATTTCAATTTTAAACTACTTAAATTTTTCTCAAACGGGAAACCCTCATCAGTTTCATCTCTTTTGTTTTACTTCTCATCATGGAAAGAGAACCTAGTTTCAATGACAGTCGGATAGTGACAGATTTAAAAGGATTGTCTGCCACTTTAGCCTAATGTATTGCCTTATTTCCCTTCTACTTATAATGAACAGTTTCTGGTAATGTTTAATTTGATTAGCATTATGTGATAAAAGATTAATCACTTGTAAGTACAGTTTATTTGCAGAACAGGTAGAGAAAGTCATGTGAATGGAGCACATCAGATTTGTATTATGTGGTCATCAAAATTGGCAAAATTACTGTAATTAGATGTTTTGTTGCAAAATATTGAAGTAGATACTGAAGTGAAGAGAAACCATATTTCACACACGAGACTCCCTTGCAAGATATGAAAATGGTGTGCATAAATGCACACAAAGCAATAGAGACTATAGTTTTTGGATAAACAATAAATTCAGAGAGGTACAGGAAGAACTTATACATGCCATTTTTTGAAGATGACAAAAATTGAGTGTCATTTGGTATTTTCTAATAAGGCTTTCTACTGTGTTTACAGTGGTGATTAAAACTGCTTCAGGAAATTTTTGAAGACAGGGTAATTAGTAAAAAATTATGGGCCTCAAGATCCCCTTATTTTTAGCTATGGGGAAACTTGAAAATAAGTAATAGGTGAACAACAAACCGCATACACTGAAGAACTAAAACAAAACCTCTGGTAAGAAATTCACTCAATTTCAGATACTGAACTCTCCAGTGTAAATGAAACGTTCCTGAGAAGACGCCAGAAATATATGAATAGAGAGAAGCATTTCCAAAATTTCTTATGGTAAGGTATGTGCCTATTATCATTGAAATTGTAACTGTAAATATGAGAATATAGGTGATTGCGGGGATATTGTAACTGTTTCAAGGAGTCCAAACTGTAGTGGCTGGGGCACTATACTCTCCCCAAAATTAGAAACACACTTGAGGTAAACAACAGCAAGAGGAGCTCCAACAAAATGGCCCCTGACCACAACACTCAAAGTAAAAACAGAGACTAATTCCTATCTTTTCTTTACGTTATTACTTTTAAAAAATGCACTACAAGATACATTTGACAATTGAATCATTCTTATTTGAAATAGAAATCAATCAGTTACTGAAACTGTGTAATTGTGCACATTGATTACACACGCTGTGCACATGCTGCACGAAATATTACAAAAATATGTTCCCTAGAGTGGATCTAGTATTACTACCATGCATGGCTGCAGTGTGAAAGAAAAGTACTGAATTAAAACATATGTCTGGTAGAACAACATATAAACAAATTTTCAACACGAAAGCATAACTATAAATGCACAGTGACAAAAATTTAGAAACATAGGGACATCATTTATATAGAGTGCATATGACATAATACTTTGTAAATTACTGTATTGTAATAGCATCAAGATCAATTTATAGTTATGTTTTAATATGATTTCAGCATATTTACCTAAAACAAACAATTACATTTCTTGGTTTTCTTTCATTAAGTTCTCCCACTAAAATAAAACCTATACAAACAGACATGCTTACACCAAAAATTAAAACAATTATCTTTGACAGCTTACAGTTAAGTTGGTACACTTGTAAAAAACAGATGAAAAAGTTTACCCAACAGACTCCTTGAACGAATCACAAGGCAGCATTTCAGTCATGGTCAAAAAGCAGATCACTAAGTGGCTATGTTGCCAGATCTCATTTTTTCAACTATGTGCCCCCGTTTGTAGTCTCCAACAAACTCAAACTCATTTTATTCATCCTTTAAATATAACCTTTAAAGGACACATCAAGTATACATATTTGCAACTTAATTTACTTTGTAGTACTGAATTTATATTCTTCTAGGCCAATAAAAATATTTTTTTTACAAGTTTTAATATTCTTTTGTTATTTCACTGATTTTTATTTCTTTAGGTAACTTATTAAATAGTTGTTCCCCATACTTCTAACATTTCGATTATTTAAGGTAGATCTAAAATATTATTATTGTTTCTTAAACAATACTTACGTATATTTTTATTTTTTGGCCCACCTTTATCTATTACAATACTTTTTATTCTTTCATATGTATAACTTTTTGCATCAATACATGACAATGGATGAAACTTCATTCACCACTACACACCCGAATCCAGTCTGGTAGTAGATAGAAGCCAGTTCTTCAGCACCAAAGAAGGCGCGGACGGTGCCATCAGTGGGAAAGATCATGGCATCTGTGTTTTGAGATGCAAAAGGAATTTTGTTGATTGACTATCTTGAACAAGGTAAAACCATATCTGGAAAATACTACTCTCAGCTTTTAATGAAACTAGACGTGTATTCGTGAAAACAGACCCAGCTTAAAGTAGAAGAATATTAATTCAAAATCTTCTCGGGCTTCTAGCCAGGTAAAAACTTGGCTTGACACCAACGTTTCGAAGAAGTGCATCTTCCTCCTGAAGACGAGGAAGATGCACTTCTTCGAAACGTTGGTGTCAAGCCAAGTTTTTACCTGGCTAGAAGCCCGAGAAGATTTTGAATTAACACGTCGCCAGGAAAGCTCAGTTCTTATTTTAGAAGAATATTGTTTTCCATCAGAACAATGTACCTGCCCACAGAAGTGTCTTGGCAATGGGGAAATTGAGCCATCTTCACTGTGAAGTGCTGGACATCCACCCTATTCCCCAGATTTGGCTACCTCAGACTTCTATCTATTCTCAATACTGAAGAAAGTGCTAGTCAGCACTTTTCGTCAACCAAAAAGCCATTGCAACTGTAGATGGGTACTTTGCAACACTTCCAGAGAAATACTATGATGGGATAATGACATTGGAATGCCATTGAATGAAATGTATTGATATTAGAGGAGATTAAGTTAAAAATAAAACTTTTTAAAAGCATTAGTTGTCATTTTCACTACCGGACAGAACTTTTCAGACCACCTTTGAATATTATGTATGATGCAAAAAGTTCAGATCTTTTTAAAACACACAATTTATTCCAAATAATCATTTCTGTGACAGATGCCATTTCTAAGATATGCATTCTTAATTATTTTATTTGTTCAACACTTTGTTATTCTTTAAAAGTTCTCTCAATTTTCAGATGTTTCTGTGATGTAATGGAAAGAGTGTGGAATTTTAAGGGTAGCATATAGGATTAATTTCTTAAACATTCAACTATCACTATTCTCTTTCAATCAATAAAAGAATGTGTAATATATTAAAATGCAACAAATGGAAGAATAATTTACATACCACTAGAGAAAGTCATGTGACTGTGACACATCAGATTTTCTCTACTGCACTGTTTCATAATTGTTTTAATTGTCTTACCCGTATATTCTGTTTTCATCTTCAATATTTTTTTCATCTTTATTGAGAAATTACTTAGCTCTAAAAATAGCCTTTGTATTTTTCTGAATAAAGGATACAGACATAAGCAACAGCAAAACAAAGATGTGGTATCACACCTAGATGTTCCCGTCTGCGATCTCTTGGTTCTGTAGCTGTCCAAAACAGTGCATCAATAGTATCCTGCCCAAATGCAGAGAACAGCCTATCTCCAACCTAAAACAAGAAAGGTAAGCAACATTGTGAGGTTCAAAATTATCAGGAATGATAAGACAGGTATGGTCTCAAGAGTATAAACTTCCAAGATAAATACAAACAGAGTAAAAATATTAGCTTATTTTGTTGTGATTTCTTACTCTAGTTACGTAAATTTCATACTCTATAAAAATTACTGCTGTGATCATGATTGCATATCTTCTGAAGAAAAGAAAAGAAAGGAAGAGGAGAAAATATACTTTTAATTCAGACACTCAAACAAAATTCTAAAATTAGGATCACCCTTAGAACAAAGATAAAGTAAAAGCCTGAAATAACGTGATTGCTGGAAGACATGCTTTACCCCCACGATATAACAATTTCATGGTATATCAAAATGTGAGTAGAAGTGAAAAAAATTAATCCTGAGGAGGTGAAGGGAAACATTCTTGCAATAATAAATTACAGTGCATTATAAAGTATGTGATACACAATAAAATGTAGCACTTTTAAAAACAATTACACTGCACACATTTTACATTAACCTACTTGTCTTATAGGAATCAATAAGTTTTGTTTCATGGACTAATTCATGTTTTTTCTCCTCGTATAGTTTGTTTGTAGTAAATGTCGTTAGGAATATGGTGAGGGCAAAAATTATACTGCTGAATTGCTCTTTGAAGACATATTTAAACTTAACTTTCAAAAGTAAAACAAATAAGTAAATAAAAACATAGTAATTTTTGGGGGGACATACTTCCCCCATGTTATATCTGAATCTGCGGCTTTTCAAACTTCTGTATTACCTTGTGATTGACATAGACTCCTAATGAGTGAGCTGCTTGAGACTTTTTCTTCGACTGACAAATCCTTTTTGGATGATAAACCTCAAAGTCAAGATATCACTGGTTGACATAATGAGCCATCTAATAACTGAGATGTGCAAACACTTGTCAAACACTAATTCCTCTTCCTCCATATATGTATCACACTACTTGGGAGCTCAGATAACCAACAAATAAATCAATGCCTAGCATTTACAGAAGTTATCAATTGACAGTTCCTCCTAGAATTTCCAAATGTTAGGGGAGTAAAAATGGGAGGAATGCATTGCAAACAATATTTGATAAGAAATAAGACACATACTAAAAGTAGAATAAGTTTTGTGAGCATAAGATATGTTAGACATTTGTAGAACACAGCATATTTTATGATGTTGCTTTGTTCAATGTTACTGAACAATATATATAGTAAATGTTTATATTAAACAGAAGGGGAAGTTTAAGATTTAAAAAAAAAAAAAAAAAATTACTTTCTCTTCCCACTATCATTCATTTCTATACAACGTCTGCAAACTACTCTTAAAAAATTGTTTTTCCATTTGCTTTTCTAATTGACATAAATAGAATATTGGTAGAAATACTTCCATTATACATTTTATTGTATACACAGTGAGTCTCAGGTAACATAGATGGGACTAGAGCCCAGCAGTTATCGTGCATTTCCAGCTTCTGCTATAAGTCACACACACACACACACACACACTCAGTATGTCCCCTTGGTGTATGTAGGTGTATTTACACGTGCTCATACTACAGTACAGTTGCATATTAACTATGCGAACATGTGTACACGTTAAAGAATTCATGCAGAAAAACTAGACAAAACTTTAGGCTTAAATGTCCTAACATTTCCCATGTAGGAATACAATATTGCACCTCGTGGATCAATTTAACAAAACAGGTTCTGTGAAAACCTGTCACTTCCTTACTGAGGAAAAACTTGACAAATCAGTGCTGCCTTGGAACATCAGCCTAGAAAATCTTTAAGGTGTTTAGGACAGCAGACAGGAATTTCAAGAGCATCAGCTCATATAGCAACAAAATTACTCAAATTAAAGCCCATGTAATTTACAGTATCTCACCAATTACAATACCTGTTCCCAGACATACATGGATCTTTATTTAAAAATATTGTTGTTTTTTATAATTTTAATTGAGGGCACCTCAGAAGAACATACATACATGAAGTCTCAGTTATACATTTTTGGGTGGAATGCATTCCTTCTCTATCTCCTATGTACATGATAGAGAAAGTGAAATGAACAGAATACTGATACTTTATACCAGTTTAAAAAATTCAGATGCGTTCCATTCACAGATATTCTCTATTTGTTCTGCAAACAAACTATTCTTATAAAAGAGTATTGTTTTATCTGCATAATGCTAATCATGATAAACATTAGAAGTAATTGTCTTTTTATTACTTAGTTCCTTATAAGAGCAATAGTTAAACAGATAGTGAAATTCAAAATCTTCTCAGGCTTCTAACCAGGTAAAAACTTGGCTTGATACCAACGTTTCAAAGAAGTGCATCTTCCTCGTCTTCAGGATGAACAGATGGATTGAGCTTGCAGAGACTGGTATTTATAAGAGCTGGATTGAAGCTAACATCTGGTTGGTTTGCATGATATTATGGTCTGGTATTTAAGATGACTGAGACATGGGCACGGACTTCATAGAAAACTATTTATAGCAGTTATATGGCAAATGTTTTGTGTTTGAGTACGGACCTGCTAGAAAACAAGCCTTGGAAGACTGCAGGTAGAGGATTAGGTATTAAGGCTCTTTAACATAGGTGTCCATGCTGAACTTAGTTGTAGGCCAGAATCGTGATTTAGATTATTTGTTTCAGATGAGATGGTTAAAGCTTCTTTTACTCTCCTTTCCCAGTAGTTCGAACACTTTGCCACTATCTTGGTCTTGGTAAAGTTAGCTCTGTGGCTTTGTTTTATACAGCCAGTCCAGATTTTTCGGGTTGCATAAGCCTTATTGATCTTTGGTGTTCAGAAATGCATGTGGCAATAGCGCATCCTGTTTAGCCAATGTATGCTGCACTGCATTTGCATGGAATGTGGTAGACACCAGGTACTTTTAAAGATAAATTATCTTTAACTGGCCTGACCAAACTAATTTTACCAACACCAAGATAGTGGCAAAGTGTTCGAACTACTGGGAAAGGAGAGTAAAAGAAGCTTTAGCCATCTCATCTGAAACAAATAATCTAAATCGCGATTCTGGCCTACAACTAAGTTCAGCATGGACACCGATGTTAAAGAGCCTTAACTCCTAATCCTCTACCTGCAGTCTTCCAAGGCTTGTTTTCTAGCAGGTCCGTACTCAAACACAAAACATTTGCTGTATAACTGCTATAAATAGTTTTCTACGAAGTCTGTGCCCATGTCTCAGTCATCTTAAATACCAGGCCATAATATCACGCAAACCAACCAGATGTTAGCTTCATTCCAGCTCTTATAAATACCAGTCCCCGCAAGCTCAATCCATCAGTTCACCCTGAAGACGAGGAAGATGCACTTCTTCGAAACGTTGGTATCAAGCCAAGTTTTTATCTGGTTAGAAGCCCGAGAAGATTTTGAATTAATACGTCGCCAGGAAAGCTTCAGTTCTTATTTTAGATAGTGAAACATTTGAACAGAATCCAAGCAATAGAGGAAGGAAATATTCACAAAGCCTGTTATAGGACACCAGTATCAGCAAAATGGGAAGAAATTGGTTATGTCCATTAAAAGAAAATGGAAGGGTAATTGGATTGGGTGAGCTAGACAATCAAGATAACAGGGGGACAAAAATTATGGAATAAAGTGAAAGTGAGGATAGATGACGTAGGGAAACAAGAAATAATAGGTAGCATAAGGGGTAAGAGCACTTTGATACTACACAAGAATTTTAAGAAAGAATGGGGAAGAGAAAAATACATTGATGTCTGTGGAAAACTGGATAGAGACGGTCTAGCATGGCCAAGAACAGGAATAATGTTATTAAAAGGTTTAAAAGTAGATAAAGATTTATGCCCCTATGTGGCAATGTAGATGATAATTTACACTGTATAATTGAATGTAAAGAAACAAAAATAAGGAGAGAACAAATATGTAATAAAAATAGGGAAAAGTTACCAACAGAAATAGTGTACTTCTTGGAAACAACAAGAAAGAATTTCTGAAACAACTAGGTAATTATACAGGGAAAGTAAGAGAGAAATGGGGAAGGAAAATCGGCAAACAAAGAAAGGATCTTAATAATAAAGCTGATGAGGTTGTAAGTATAAAAGAAATAAATAGATTAAGTTAATAGGGTATAAAAATGTATAATTAATGGGAAGGGTACATGTACATAAATAACCAGGGTGTTAACTGTATATGATACCAATTTAGTAACTACAGGAATTAGTATGTATGAAGTTTGTAATTGAAAAGATGAAAATAAATTATCTATCTACTTAGTTCCTTATAAGTAGAAGTGAAGTAACAAAATACATTAGGCTAAAATGACAGTCAACTGCTTTAAAAGCTGTAACGATGCAAGGATCATTGGAATTTGGTTCCTTTCCATGACCAGAAATAAAACAAAAGAAAGGTGAAACAAATTAGGGCTTCCCATTTGAGAAAAGTTTAAGAACTTTAAAACTGAAACCAATTAACAGCGAATATCTCTGAAATGGTTAGTTCTAAAAAATAATGTATGTGTCAAATTGTGTGTTTTAATGAGATTCATTTTTTATGTATTGAGTTCTTGTCTAGTGTAGTGTCTAAGTTTTGTCTGTCTTTACCAGTTATGCAAGTCATTCAGAATGAAGACAACTTCAGGAGCTATTCCCAAGGAATTCAGGATATGCATTTTAATCAAAAAGTTATAAGAGCCATTTTTTTAGAAAGCTTTCCATGTGGTTCATGTACGTTTATCTACATATGTGCTAGAGAAAGTAAAAATCATATATTTCTCTCTTAGATTTTCCCATGCAATCTTAACTAGTCAATTATGAATAAATTTAAAACCAAACTAATACAACATCTCTTTTTAAAATTAATAAATTTAAAGGTATATTAATGTAACATGAATAATAAATATTCACGGCAATTACCTATTACTCTTCAATAAATTCCACTAACCACACAAATGCTGTAATCATTGTGACTTTATGATAATAGAAATTGTGTAATTTATAGCTTTTTAATTACTAATACATTCTAGGAACACATTCACTATCCCATGTCATTGAATATGGATATCAGCCTCTACCTTTGCAACTTATGGCAGAATCTTAAAGACCATGAGCTCAAAAGGTAAACGAGATGACAAAAAATGTTCAAATTGAGTTATTTTATGGGGGACAATGTTCAATCAACACCTTTTCCTATTGCTGAGGTTTTATCAGTACACTTGGATTCTAAAACTGAAAAAAACCTTGTGTGCTCTTGTGCTTGAGTAGTGGCAAAATATAATAGAATACAACCTCAAAAAGCTACTCATATTTTCAACCCCTTATGTACAAGTTTAACCAATCTGAAATAAAAATTTGACACTTAAGCTTTAGGTACAGCAGAAATTACAGGCTATTTATAATTTTCACAGATCACCCCTATTATTATTTTCAATCTTATACTTACAGAAAGTATAACAGCAATGCTAGACAAGACAGCTATAAGGGGTAAAGGGGAGGATTTGTCATAAGTAGTTTACAGATAATTGTACAATAATTTCATAAAGGAAGGGGATAAGTAAATTTAATTAATTAATTGGACATTCAACTTCAAAAAACTACCTATACAACATTAGGCAGTTATGAATAAAGTTACAGAGATGCACTTCTCTAAGAACACAGTCTTGTAGGACCTATTAATGGTAGGAAAATTGTTATTTTGGAGTAGAAAAAATTCTTGGGATTTTTAGTTAAAATTTGATTTGAATGTATAAAAACGTACACAAAATTAGGTTACATGTAATTGGTCTATTTTCCAAAACTCATTACAGCACCAATAAAGCAAATGCTTACGATAGTAATGGTAGAAAAATGAGTTATTTTGAACTAGGAATTTTATTCTTCAAGAACTGTTTTTTCTAGGAGCTAGCATATGCATGCAGACAGCTGGAGCAATTTAAGAGGATAGTCTCAGGAATTAAATATTGTATTAAAAGGCTTATACAAAATGTGTTAGGCTTTTAGCACTCATGACTGGCTGTTATGCATGGAAAAATAGTCTCCATTATAACATGCTGCAAAGTGCTTAACAGGACTACCTCTGAAGAAAGACATACATTTAAAGAAATTTGGAAGTTAATTGTTGAGATAACATTCTGCAAAATTTACTCTGCAGAACAGTATAATCTCTATGAAGTGCACTTACTATATGTGCATAAGAATAAAACGTTGAAAACATTGAGGAGGAAATTAGTTATGTCTATAAATTTATTGGGAAAAACAAAGCTCAACAATAATCTAAACAATTAAAATGGTTCACATTTTCTAAATATTTAATATGTTTCTTTACAATTTCATTCTATAAAAGCCATGACTAAGCATCAACAATTGGTAAGAATATTAGGTTTTGAATTAGGCTGGTTTAGTCACTTGTACAACTCACCTCTAACATATTGTAGAATATATACAGCTTGATAACAGACTGGCTTTTGATAAGGTGATACATCATAGATGTATCTATGTAGGACATCATCATACTACAAGCAACTAAAATGCACGCCTTCAGTAAATCACAGATTTCTGCAGGTTTTAATATACCTTTAGTCATCCTTTTACGTAAACTGAAACAAAATTTAATTACCCACTTTCACATTTCTAGTATACTCAACATTTATATGTTCACAGAAATGTATTCAACTATTTTTTTTTCAAATGCACTTACCCAAAACATTCCAAAATTGGCCGACTGACAACAGCCCAAAGAGCCAAAACAAATCTCATAGGCAGGAAAGTGTAAACAAACAAAAATGAGTCAGCACACTGCAATCAGAAGAAATTATTTTGTTTATTTAAATAGGTCTAATTAATGTAAACACTTACGTATTGCAATGCACACACCTGAAAGAATGCATAGACCATAAATTTTTCCACTTCACGTGGAATTTTCATAAATGAATACACTTTTTCTCTACGAGCAGAATATCTCTCTTCATCGTGTTCAAGTAGATATCCACGAGTTAGTTCTACCCCAAGGAAATCAAACAACGACGGCTGTGCTTCTTTGGACCTGTCATCTTCGTTTTCTGCTAAAATCAAAAAACAAATTTAAATTTAAGGTCAATAGGATATGCCCAACCTTTCTGGCCGCAGGATTTATTTACACTCACGACATCGTTAATTCTCAGTATACGCAAATGATCCCAAAATGACACAAAGATTTAGAAAATGAATGCAATGAAATGCCACGATTTAGATTTTTATCTATTTATCTTTAAAATTCACATGGTGTACAAACTAACCTTTCCGCGACTTCGTTTCCCTTATCTCTCGTTCCCCTCGAATGTCATCCCACCTAGTTCGAAATTCTGAACTACGAAAGATGTCTTCTACTTTATTTTCATGGGTATAGTGAATTCTTGCCGTTGGTCTAAATCGTATTTTCTTTTCTGGAACTGTTTCTTCCATTTCTTTCGTAGACATTGCGACCGTAAATATGACATCACGCCTTCCGAATAAAAAAAGAATTACGAATGCTAAAGAGGAACAATTAGTAATCAAATTCACAACTAGAGTGCGTAAATGTAGTTTTAACTTGTTCTCTTTAACTCATTGTTGGCAACAAAAAAAGTAATGCTTGCTGAAAGGCAATGTAGCCAAACTTAGAAAAAATACATTATACACTGTAGATTTATAATTAAAATGTACAGGAAAAATAATTGGTTTCTTTTATTCACGTGGCTGTGAATTCTGTAATGAGTCATAGTTCAATATTATCGGTAACATTTAATTTCCTGCAAAAATGAGGACATCACTAATGAGTTGAAATGTTTTTGAAGATGGAATCGCTTTGAAAATTATTAAAAGAAATGATGATATTCTGCTTATTCCAAACAACTTTAATATATAGGCAGAATAAATACATATTTAATAATATCTGTAATAATGCAGGTGAACAATTGGCAATCACAGGGAACTGCAGTGAGTGCAAAGTGCATAAATATGGCTGTGTGATCATTCACAAAACGTAACTCTAATTTTGACTTTTTTAATAAAATTCAAACACTTTTTATAATAAAATTCAAACACATTATGTAAAGTTTTAAAGAAGAGTGCAAACGTCCAAGATAATGGAATTTATTGAATCGTTTGCACTAAACGCAGTGAGTATAACCTCTTACTCAGAGCTATCTGTAAACCAACCTGTCTTTCTTTCTGTATGAAAACGTTTCTTTTGAATCAAATTAACAGGCACAGTTCAAATGAGCATCCTGAATCACGATGCTATTCGTGTTTGAAAACTATTCGTTAGTAATATTCCAACATATGGAAGCATCTAACCCGATCAGCTTTTTGCTTGAAGTTTATATTTAATTCGGAACAACTTTTAGATTACAGGGGCACCAGAATCACAACCAATATGACGTTTAACCAATGACATCATTAGCAAAATACAAATTACGGCATAAATAAATATAAAGTACTAAGCGAGAAAAATAGCTTGGTGCTATCTCGTATTTATGTACTTTGTTATATTCTTTATCTCTACCCAAATTCACATATCACGACTTAACATACACCAATCACAAACATAAAGACGCTTCTTTACGGGTAAACTCCCATAATTGATGCACATAAACGCAGTTTAATGTTAAACTGTAAGATGTAGCTGAGGGATAGTTTATAAAAACAGAGACATGGATACATAAAGACACTACCATACTCACCAACTGCAGAACATTATATAACAAAATCAAAGGGACAGAATACGAGTATGAACAGCTTCCATAATTAGTCTAGACTAAATGAAACTGTTTAAAATATTAACCTAAGTAATAAATTTTGTTGTAAAAATGTATTAGACACTTTTTCAATAGGTGCCTATAGTTGCAAGCGGAAACAGTTTCCTGATATTCCCTGTAGATGTGTTTCCCATGTGCAGATGTCACAACTAACAAATATTGCTGTACCAATTTGTTGAAATTGCTAAGCTGCAAGGTGTAGCACAGAGTTGAGGGCTCTTAAGCTGTAAGGTGTATCTGGGGGATTTTTTTTTTTTAGAAGTAGAAACTTTGGAGAGAAGGCAGTGCAAGCTAAGAGTTCTGAGCATCTAAATCCCAACGAGCCCTGGTGGTTTTCCCTATTTTGTTGTTTTTATACACAGTCTACAGAACTATAGGTGAAGAAAAAATGTCAAATTATGTTTTAAAGCAGATGTGATCACTTTAAAATGTTATGGCCCTCCCATCCACCCTAATTGAGAAACTCTCAGTGTATTTCATACACAGTAATCTAGAGCTAACAGACTTCTTGTTGTACTTGCACACTTTGATAAATCAGTAAAAATTAAGAAGATAAGTTAATTTACAGACTAACCTAACCGAGACCTACCAGAGTGCATACTGCCTTTGCTTGCATGCTGTGGTAAAAGTGCTATACATTACTAAAGTCAAATTACACAAAAATCAGGTTATTTACATATACACACACACAAATCTAGATCTATCCACAGAGTTGCTTTAGAATTATATATGTATGTTCCTCCATGTTTATTATTATAAAGAGAGTCTAGACTTCAGGACAATAATGAAAAGCTTGTAAACAACTATAATGCTTGTAATCATTTTGTATTTACCAATGTGTAAATAACTATTTTATGTACAATTTGTGAGGTCGCAATATGACCATGCTGTTAAAGCGACCCCGACCCAAAATAAATTATAAAAAAAAAAAAAAACAAACTATAATGCGCTTCTAGTGGAAATAACAAACTAAAAAATGTAGATTTAATAAAACAGTTTATGGAAGATCTCTACTTAACCAGCCAATGCCCTAAATTCAACTTTAAACAAATTCTTATAACAAATACTTCTACACCATTGCAAGCTAATAATTACATCACCAAATATGTCACTTTTCATTGCCATATGCAATAATATATGTACCTCCATATTCTATACTTACACTTTTAATTCTTTGCAGCCAATGTCTGATTCCAAAGAATGTTTATTGTCCTAACCTATCATTTTAATGTTTTCTGTTTAGAGTATTTTTACAAAAAAAAAATGTAATGTGCATGAAGGTGTGTAAAAATATCTACCACAACACAGTAATCTAGAGCTAACAGACTTCTTGTTTTACTTGCACACTTTGACAAATCAGTGAAAATTAAGACGATAAGTTAATTTACAGACTAACTAATCAGCCAATGCCTTAAATTCAACTTTAAACAAATTCTTATAACTAATACTTCTACACCATTGCAAACTAATAATTACATAACCAAATAAGTCACTTTTCATTGCCATATGCAAATAAATAAACAATATTTATAATATATATATTAATATATTTACATTACATATAAATCTGGAAAACTAATGAAAGTTTTACCTTATTGCACGATTAAACCTCCTTTGTCCTTTCTTTATGTCTGATTGGACCTCATTGTGAGCCTCTAGGCTGTTTAGGATCTTTGAATAAAAACATGTACAAGTGGCCGAAATTTTACAAAACAAATGAGTGATAAGATCAGCTCATTATGGCTCTTCTATAGATACAGAAGGCCTGGGTAGGATATAGGTTTGTGCTGTAACTGATGTTCTTATAGAAGAAAACATAAAAAAAGGCTTCTTGATGGTGTAAGGTAATTGCTTCATGAACTATTCTGGATATGCCAATTCAAACCCGGCAGAGGACGAAGGATTTTTTCAGGTGTAAAAATCCTTAGCATGGTTTCCTTCGGAAGGGAAGTAAAGCCGTTGGTCCCGTGTCGTAGATGTACGGCACATAAAAGAACCTCAAGCCTGATAGAGAGGCCTCTGAGCAAAATTAAACGGTCTTTCACGCCCAATTTAAAATGGGACGCTAAGAACTACAGTAGTTAAAGAGCGTCCATAAATAACATGCCATTTCCATTTTGGATATGTCAAGCTTTCTGCCATAGGCTTTCTTAAGTCTTCTCTGAATGAAGCTGACAATGTTGACAAAAGCCTGCAGAATAAAAGTTAATGATGAATGAAACAGTGTTCAGTCACCTCTTTCCTATAGCCAGCTACTTATATACATAATAGGGTTGTTAAATTATGTCTCCTTTGCCCTTCCTTCGCCATGTACTGGGATTTCCAGGTCCTGCACTAAGTGCACTGGCACCATATCTCAGTGTTATTGCTGCATCAGGTCCTGTCAGTCAGATGCCTCAACATGGTGCATCACTCATCTGTTTATATGTAAAGTTTACTTTAAATGTGAATCTGTTTGTCATATATGCAATCATGCTGCATAAGTTCAAAGTTTTGGATTAGACAAGAAACATTCAAAGAGAAAATCAGTTTTAACAGAAAACAACCTATATGAAATCAGTGTCAGTTTAGAGCGATCCCTCAAAAATTGCTAAACAAATTAGCTGAACAAACCATGTATCTTCAAGAAATGTTAATTATTAAACCCCTTAGGGTGATTTACCCAAATGAAGTTTTTTTTCAGGGTTTTCCCTTATCCTCTTGAGAAGGCAAATGTCAAGTAACTTTAAGCTCAGTGGACCCCAAGATCATTTGAGCATCATTTTACCTACTTAATTCATTGTTCAATATGACCAACCAGGTTAAAGGATGTAAAGCCACTCAAAAAAAATCTGTTAAAACTTGAATCCTGTTGTTATATCTACACAATATTTTTATTGTATATGCTATCTGTTTGGGAGCAAAAGGTCAACATTTACTATACTGTAAGAATATTAGTGAGCCTTTGCTGGCATCATTTTCCTGGCAACTCTCAGTTCTCTCACAGTGAAGAGGAGCCACAAGCGGGGTTACCCTATAATTTAACAAAATAAATATTTTGTTTGTTAATGACGCTATGAATTGCCAAGATCATATCAGCATCACCAATGTGTTGGAATTTTGTCCCATAGGAGTTCTTTTGTATGCAAGTAAATCTACTGACATAGGGCTTTCTCTTTTAAGCACACTTAAAAGCAATCCATCTGAGCCAGGTTTGAATTGCCATGGTGGTTCTCTTTGCAAGTGTGAAATTAAAGATACCAATAACCAGAAATTTGTCTGAAGAGGTTAATTGCACAAAAAATAAATAAAATAATAATAATAATAATAATAATAAATGTATAGGACATAAAGAGTAAGCTTGTGTAAGAATAATTTGTTGCAGAATAGGTGAGAAAGTAATGTGAATGGAATGCAACAGATTTTTACTTTCTCTACTTATTCCATAGGTAGAGAAGGTAAATAGATTTCACCAGAAATACATGTTTAAGGGTCCCCTGTATCTAAAAAAATAATGTTAGAAAAAGGTCTGTGTGTATGTGAGAATTGGAAATAGAGTTTTATTTATGGATGCTCTTTAACTGTTGTGGTTCTTAGTGTCCCATTCTATACTGGGCATGAAAAATTGTTAAATTTTGCTCAGAGGCCTCTTTATTAGGTTTGAGGTTCTTTTATGTGCCATAAGTATTTTTATGACAGGAGTGTGTGCGTGTGCATGCATGCATCTTCCAAAAATACAACATGACAATTTTGAGGAAACTCTCCCACCCTAAACTACCCTTTACATGGAAAAAAAAGTTTTGATTTTCTCTAAAATGGCTACGATTTTAACTAAAATACTGTAATTTAAATATATTTACATGGCAAATAAAATATTTATTTTGAATTTTGAAGCTATTCTGAAGTCTTCTTCATTCTGGATGAATGTTGCATAACTGGTAAACCATAATAGATAGACAAAAACTTGCTACACAAAAAATGTAGATCTTTTAAAACACACAAATTTTGCCACATACATCTTTTGTGTGGAATTTTCCATTTCCGAGATATTCCTTGATATAGGTTTTAGTTTTAAAAACTTTTCTCATGCAGGAATTTGTCAACTCCTGTTCATGCAAAGAAACAAATTTCAATCACAGAGCAACCAGCCTTTAAAAGATTTTTTCTAGTGCTTTAACCCATTGTACTCCCATATTTCCCTTCTATTCAAGGAAGCAAGTAATAAGATCACTTCTACTAATGTTTATCTAGATTAGCATGAAGTAGATAGAAGAATAAGCTTTTCAACAGTAATTTGTTACAGAGATGTAGAGAAAGTCATATAAATGGAGCACATCATATTTTTACTTTCTCTAGCCTGCATACACAATGTACATAGTGGATAGAGAAGGTTTTGTATTCCTTCCAAAAATTTGATGTCTAGATTTCACCAGAAATGTATGTTTTGAGGTCCCCCGAGTCCAAAAAAAAAAACTTTTTAAAAAAGATCCATTTCTATCTGTGTATCTGTGGACAGCATAGCTTAAAAACAGAGAGACTGTTAAATACCAAACTTGGTATTTAGTTTGGTATCTTCTATGGATGTGACACAAAGATTTTCAAGAAAATTCCCTCACACAAACTACCCTTTATATGGAAACTTTTAAAATTTTGAATTTCGAAAAAATGGCTCTTAATGATCTTGATTAAAATCCTGTATATTAAAGATATTTACATCCCATATAAAATGTATATCTTGAATTTTCTGGAAATAGTCCCTGTAGATCTCTTTATTCTGGATGAATTTTGCCGAATTTTGCTTAACTGCTAAACCATAAGAGAGAGAAAAACATTTATTGCACAAAAAATGTAGATCTGGTCATAACACACAATTAATGTCCTGTATGTTTTTGTTGTGGAGGTAACTGTTTCCGAGATATTCCTTGTATTTGGTTTCAATTATAAAGTACTTATACTTTTCTCAGACAGGAAGTTGTCATTTTTCTTTTGTTCTACTCCTGGCTAAGCAAAGAAGTGATTAGCAATCACAATTGCATAACAACAGCTTTTAAAACATTTGACTATCACTTGAGTGCAGTGCATTTCTTTAGTTTCTTTCTTCTTATTAGGAACTAAGTAATAAAAGCATTCTGCTAGTGTTTATCTCGATTATTATGGTGTAGAAAGAAGATTAATCTTTTGTAAAAAAAGTTTGTTTGTAGAGCAGCAAGAGAAAGTCATGTGAGTATAATACATTAGATTTTTAAAAAAATGCTGCAATGGCTGTTTTTCTGTTTCAATGTTTACATTCCTGAAATGTAGTTTTCAATCTGACTTCAAAACTATTTTGTCTTTTCAGTATCCATGTAAGTTATGTTGTAGATGCCTTACTTTTTGTTGGGAACTTTGTCTTTTCTGTAATCAATGTAGATATTTTAATTGATTTTTTACTTCCTCTACTACATCTAGTAAGGGAGGCATTGTACCATCCAAAAAAGTCAATTTTGAGACTTCAATAGAATCATATGTTTTGAGACCTTCTGAATCCAAAAACAGCATAACTCAACAATATCCAAACTTGGTATTTAAATTCAGCATCTTTCAAGGATACAACACAAAGATTTTCATGACTACCCTTTACATGAAAATTTTTTTGAAAATTTTGATTTTCTCAAAATGGCTCATAACAATTTTGACTAAAATACCACATGTTATGAAAGATATTTTCATGATGAATAAAATGTATATGTTGAATTTTCTGGGAATAGCCTCTGAAATCCTCTTCATTCTAGATGACTTTTGCCTGTTAAACCTTAAGAAATAGACAAAATCTCACTACACAAAAAATATAGATTCATTAAAACATGGAATTCATGTGGATTTTATCTTTTCCAAGATATTCCTTGTTATTGGTTTTAATTTGCCAATATTTTCCTCAAATGGAAATTAATCCTTGCCATGCAAAGAGAATAATATTTTAATACCATCACATAATGATCAGATCTTAAAAAATGTGACTATCTCTTTAGCCAATTGCATTCCCTTATTCCCATTGTGCCTAATAAAACCATTTCTGCTAATGGTTAACTCAATAGTATGAAGGTGATAGAAGAATAAACTTTTGTTGCAAAATATTTAGAAAAAGTCATATGAATATAACAGTTTGGATATTTTTATATTATTATATGACAGCCTTTAATATATTCTGAATGTTTCCTGTACCCATGGATCATATAGATTTTTTGTTGGGGAGGAGTAGATGTCGCTTTCTTTTCCATCTTTGAGTGCAGTAATGTTTTGTTTTTGTTTTTTTTATCCACCATCAATAATACAGAAACATAAGATTTAATGAACTTTCATATAATGACTGAAGACAGTTTGAACACAAAAATATATACGTCTGCTGTCTGAGGAAGAAGGGAAGTTAACAATAATCACATTCAGTTGAATGAAGAGAGGAAAGATCTTTTGAAACTTGCTGTGAATAAAAAATAAAGATGGTAAACTTGTGTCAGTTTATTGACCTGTTCTTCACTTGGTAATTAATTATTCTTTCATACAAAAGGTTGAGAAGGTACAATCAGACTAAAAAATTCAAATCTTGGCAATTGCATTGAATTGTTCAGTCTGATTCACTACCAAGTCAAGAAATATAAGTAGAATATTAATGATTGTCTGTTTTGATGAATATTTTCTTTAAGGTTTTGTAATTGGAAAATGTAAAATTAGATCCCTGTAATAAAAAAAATGTTTTATAAGAGAAGGAAGACAGTGGAACATCAACTAAGTTTCATGAAGTGCAATGTCCCTTAAAATCTGAACATGTCCCTGCTTTTGACTTTCTTTATTTCTTCATGTTCCTCATTCTTCATCTGTGGAGATAGGATGGGAAGTATTTCCCCCTCTCATTAAACTTTTTCCCTGATTTCTTAAAGAAGAATTCCTTCTCTGCCAGGGAAGTATTTTTTATTTTCTCTATACATATTATGTACATAGTGTATAGAGAAGGTATTGTGTTGCACCCAAAAATTTGATAACCAAGTTTTCACCAGAAATACATGTTTTGGGATCCCTTGAATAAAAAAAAACATTTTTTGAAAAATGTGTGTATCTGTGGGCAGCATAGCTAATAAATATAAAATCCATTAAATACCAAACTTGATATTTAAGTCAATATCTCCCAAAGATGCGACACAAACATTTTCATGAAAATCTCTCCCAGCCCCAACTACCCTTTATATAGAAAAATGTTCAAAAATTGTAATTTTCTCAAAAATAGCTCTAATAATTTTTATTAAAATATTGTATATTTAAGATATTTACATGACTAATAAAATATATCTTGAATTTTTTGAGAATAGCTTCTAAAGACCTCTTTTTTCTGGATGAATATTTATTTTTGCATAACTAGTAAACCATAAAAGATAGGTAAAAACTTACTATATAAAAAAAGTAGAGCTCCTTAAAACACACAATTTGTCACACACATGTTTTCATGCAGTTAACTGTTTTCGAGTATTTCTTGTTATTGGTTTCAGTTTACAACTTTTCTCAAACAGGAACCTGCCAACTTCTGGCCACATGCAAAGAAACAGATTTCAATCCCACATAGCAACCACATTTAAAACACTTGACTATCGGTTGTATCCCCATATTTCCCTTCTAGTTATAAGGAACTAAGAAATAAGACCATTTCTGCTAGTGTTTATCTCAATTAGCATAAAGTGGATAGAAGAATAAGCTACATCTCTGTAACAGATTATTATCAATTGTTTACAAAGGTGTAGAGAAATGCATTGTATTATAATCACTATTGCTGCTTTCTTTGAATAGAGAAAGATGCAGAACACTGTTAATGCAGACTGCTCATGGTAGTAGTGTGGGCTGTGAGTTAGCAAACCACCTGCGGTGCCATAAGTAGTTAAAGCGGGTGTTAAACACTACCAAAAAAAAAAAAAAAGAATTAGCAAAGCTATTGCATCGCTAATACCAAATAAGCTAAACAGTTCTCAGTTTGATTAGGTGAGTTGGCACCAGGGTAATAACTCCAGCAGTTTACACCAGCAATTACAATTGTAGTTCATTTTTTTACAACAGTGAATACTTCATTATTGATCACCATGAATAGATTTGTAACAAGAAAATGTAAAGTTGCTGAAAATAATGACCCTGAGTGATGTATTCCAGTTCAAATCTTAGGCTTCAACTTCAAGTAATATTAACATATAGTTAAAAACTGCAGCATTGGAAGTGACATGTGTTATTAAAAATAGAGTGAATTTATTACACTAATCAGGGGATGTATAAACAAAACCAAAAGAAAACAAATTGCCTCTAGCTTTTGAAACTTGAAAGAGTTCTCTGCCTATACTGCTCAGAAATAAAAAATCACGGTGCTCTTAAATACAATAAAATGCATATTGAATTAGCTTTTTTCAAGGATTGAATGAAAGCAACAGCATTACTGGTACAAAATATAACATAAATACTGATTCTTAAGTCTCCCCTCACATCAGAAAGTTTGATTCATGCACTAGGGATAGTTACCTTAGTAGAATGTATTTAACAAAACAAGGAGATAAAATGTAAATGGCGTGTTATTTATGGATGCCCTTTAACTAATATGGTTCTCAGCGTCCCATTCTAAATTAGCCATGAAAGACTGCTTAATTTTGCTCAGAGGCGCCTCTATCAGGCTTGAGGTTCTTTTACATGT